>OW240917.1:80744330-80822466 GCA_933207985.1 Pelobates cultripes
AATCTACATCTAAATCTGAATCTAAGTGTGTATGAAGCTTGACTATGTGTAAATGTACAAAAATCACAAATGTAAAATTTTTTATTTTTTTATTTATTTAAATTATTATTTATTTAAATTGATTATTTATTTTTTGGCTATTTCTCCTGATACATATGATCGAAACCAGGTTAGTGGACAATCACCAATACCAGAGTTATTGAGTTTGTGCAGTACAATGTTGTGGTCTACTGTGTCAAAGGAAAATAGCTCCAGTTAGGTCTCCTTGTTCCATGCCAGTTTGAATGTCATTGCAAACTTTTAAGAGGGCAGTTGTAGTGGAGTGGTTTGGATGAAAAGCCAACTGATCAGGGGTCAGATAGTTTGATTCTTGGTACTGCTCACATAATTGCGTATGGACGCATTTTTCTAAGATTTTTGACAATAATAGGAGCAATGATATTGGGTGATAGTTAGAAACCAAAGTAGTGTCATCACTTTTATGGATGGGCACTACTCTTGCAGTCTTCCAGAGTTTGGGTATGTGTCCAGACACTAAGGATTCGTTAATTAGGGTTGTGACGGGTTTAACAATTGCCGGCGCACTGAGCTTCAATAGCATTGCTGGGATTTGATCAGGTCCAGACTGGTTTTTCATTTTTAGATTATTAAGGTGTTTCTTAATGACACTAATAGGTACAGGTCTAAAAATTAACCTGTCTATATTGGGTCTTTGTAAATTTAGGGGGGCCTGATCCACATTTGTAGTTTCAGGATGCGTGTCAATTATTAGCTTGGCAATCAGGGCAGTAGAGCATCCGACAAAATAATTGTTAAAGGCATTGTCTACATCTAAGGGAAGTTGCAGGATTTAGTTATCCCACTTTGACAGTGGAGGGTTGGGAGTGGATTGGGTGAGTTTGTAAATTATTTATGACTTGCCAAAGGTTTCTAGGGTTTTATAGGTTGTTTAGATTTTCACAGAAATATTGGGCCTTGGCCAATTTTGTTTGTGTTGTGCATGTATTTTGCCATTGTCTATATGCACAGTGATTGTTCATAGAGCCAGTACGCTTGAACTTTGAGCACAATGAATACCGAGACTGGTACATTTGGATGAGGTCAGCTGTGATCCAGTTCATATGTGCCCCTTTTACTCTCACCTTATGCAGTGGGGCATGCAAGTTCAAGCAAATACATATGTCACAATGAGCCTGTGTGAAATCTTACAACAGTTTTAGCATAAACAAACAAGATAATAAATCAAACAGTTGCGGCATGTCACATTGTGATGCTGTGAACGATGAAAAAAACAAAAAACAAAAAAAACCTAGAACATACATAGAAAGTGGCTTTTCAAGAGATTCCTGCTCAGTTTATCCACAGAGATGAATCACACTGGTCAAGAGCCTCATTGGGTGATCGGTTTTGGCCAAGTTAGAGTGTAATCTCTACCTTTCCCTTAACTGCAGTATGGCAAATACCCTCATTCATTGTTAAACTGCATTAAAATGATTAACACTAATTGAAGGGACAGTGTCAGGAGACACCAGACACTATAAACAATTCACAGAGATGAAAAAGTTAGAAATGACCAGAGTTCAGGGCTGACTAATGTAGATGCCTTTCATGGCTACGTTTTAGTAAAACATGGTTTTTGGTTGGAGTAACCCCTTTAATATTGGATTTAACCCTGCTCACACTAAAACAAGAGTATCTTTCATGCAGCCCTAACGGCGTTAGACCCCACTAGTTTTATGACTGCATGCAACATCAAAACGTGATTAAAGAGTTAATCTTTTTTTTTTTTTTCAGGAATTTTGTGTAAAATAGAGCGGTAGAACAAGGTAATGAAAAGCCACTTATTTTTGAGGTATAATTACTTAATACAATAGCTTAGTAAAATATGCAATATTAATTACAAAGACGTCTGTACTTCTGTTTCAAAGTTTTTCAGCACATTTGTAGAATTGGTATTTCTATGGAACACTTGAAATAATAAACCATAGCCAATCTCTTATTGTTAGCTTACACAGTACAAATCAAATAGGCTGCTGTTAATAAAGAACTTATCTTTATTAAAAATCCTGACAGGCTCGCATTAAAACACATTTACAGCAAAACAATATCAATCTTATTTAACTTCATTTTAAAATCAAGTGTGTGATTTCTGGAGAAAATTTTACAAAATATATACTTAATGGGGACATTCTAGGCACTATTATCTCTTCATCTAGCTGAAGTGGTTATATTGCCTGGAGTTCCCTGATGCCTTCTTTCTGTACAGTGTTAAACAGTTTCCAAATGGCCAGCCACAGCCCAGCCCTCACTGGAGGTATGGGTAAAGCAGAGACTACACTCTGCCTTATCCATACCAGCAATGAATGGCTATACTAGTCAGAGAGCCAAGCTCTCTCAGTATTAAAGAAAGACAGACACTTGATAGCCCAAAAATAACTCAGCTTGTTGAATTGCTTTACGAGTGTGAGTTTTTTTTCTTCTCACTTTACACAAATGCAGATTTCAAAATAAATTGGCACTTTCATAAATGAACCGTAATAAACCACACTCTGTTACTTCCTGGTTTATTTGGCTCAGTGGAATTTAACTCAAGGGGCAGGCAACTGCCCAGTGCAAAGACTTCTCACTGACTTGCATTGGGAAGTCTGTGATTAGACACACACAGACATTCTGGGCAGGGGTAGAAGAGGAGGGCTTGCAAAAGTTTCAGACAAGAGATCTGCAGCTCTTGCAAGCCGTTTCTAATACACCCCCAATGAAAAGGTTTTCTTTAGGGGTATATCTGCTAAACAATACATTTTATATATTTTTTGAATTTCGGCAGTGGGGTGTCCATTTAACCCCTTAAGGACACATGACATGTGTGACATGTCATGATTCCCCTTTATTCCAGAAGTTTGGTCCTTAAGGGGTTAAACATTAGATGGAGGGATGGTGCAAAGGTATCCCGGGCACCAAAATAACAAGATCAAGTACCTAGAGGATCCCACCTCAACCACCCCTTAAGGAAAATAAAAAAATAAAATAAAAAAAAAATTATATATATATATATATAAAATGTTTTCTTTCTTTTTTTTAAATGACACAAATGCAAAATCTGTAACATATACTGTACATTCTAACAGGATGGTTCACTTAAACAGAAGCAGATTTTCTCGCTCTTTGCAAGCAAATTATTTTTATTTACAGTATCGATCAGCTTTGAGTTTCGATCGCCTGAAAAAAAAAAAAAGAAAAAAAAAAAGTTAGTTGTAACTCATGCACGAAGTATATGTATTTAAAGACCTCTCCACCCCCCAAAATGTCAAGCTGACCTAGTAGTCCCTTAGATGTGTTTTGTGTTGCAAACTGTAGATTATCAATATTACCACACTGAGAGTCAAGTAACATTAAAAGGTTATTCCAATAAAACATGCATATTGCCCCTCTAATAATGTTATAGGGTTTTTATAAGAATTATGCATAATGTTAGTGCACCGACATTATGCAATACTATTAGTGATTTGTGGAAAAAAAATAATTATTTAACATTTTTAATGCTATAAGCAGCCCCACCAAAACTATCAGCCAGCTGAAAAGTAAGTTTTCGGTTATTAATGTCAATTTTGTGCCTGTTGTGTATGCCAAGTACACATCATAGGGAAGGTTCTTACAATCCTCCTCTCCTTCTGCTACTTAAAAAAAAAAACCCAAGCAGTTCACTAAACACTGAATCGGGCTGTGCACAAACTGATAGTAACTGCAATAAGGCTGCTATCGATTTATTGAGCAGCTCCAGGCTTCCTATACAATTTGGAGATAATCAGGGAGGATATTAGGTAAGTAGTTTAAAGAAGCAATTCAAGCACCATAACCATTACAGCCTCTATGTAGTTGTTACGGTGTCAGGATTGCCCTAGCTCCATCTCTGTGTAATTTGTCAACCTATTTTAGAACAGTTTGAGAACTTACCTAGGACCAGCCAGCTTCTTGCAGCAGACTCTGCTTCTGAATCTGGTTAGTTCTACCAAGCCAGACATGGCCATATTGGGCCAGGCTCATTGGCTGAGAGCAAAAGTTAAACACTCTCATCCAAAGAGCATTGCCTTTTTCTGCAACAAAAGACCATATGCGGCATAGGTGTCCAGGTACATTTGACAAAAATGGTTTGACTAGTTACCTTGGGAAATTACCAGTGGACTATAGTGCTTATGGCTCTAACAGGGAATTTTGGGAAAAAGATCAGTTCCCACATACCAGGATGAGAGGCTCTTATCATGGTGTGGGAGAAGTCTAAGCAGTTCAACATGGGGGAGAGAATAAGGCATTTAACACTTTATAAATACATTTCTTTAAATACATTATCTGTATAATGTAATAAAATATAGGGCTATATTTTAACTAGATTAACCATTTTATCCTGCTCTAAAAGTAATGAACTCTTTAGGATCTAGAGCAAATGGTAGTTCTTCAGCTGTTATAGAACTGGAACTTCCATGATGCTTTGCCATTCTAAAGGCTGGCAAAGCATCATTGTAATTTGTATTTCTACAACATCTGATGATCTACCTTTTGACCAGCTCTGATCTGGAGGGACCACAAGCTCCTCCAACACGTGCACTAACAGCTAAATAGAGAGGATGACTCAGATTAGTTTTCCTCTAAAATTCTGAGCAAAATTCTCATTAAAATAATGTCAAAACAAGGGATGCCCACATTTCTCAAACATACAGTAGATGTTTCTAAAACAACACTCTTGTATTACCTGTCTAGAAGACTCTCATGAAAAGTTCCTTCTTTTCTGGCTTTTTTGAGGTCCTTGGAATCTTCCTGGCTCACTTTTAGTTTACGATCCTGAAAGCTTTGGAATTTCTTTCTGTAAACAGAACCCCACTTGTAATTATGTTCATGTATATTCAAAATGTAAAACAGAAAACTGGATAGTTCATTGGTTCAAATTCTAAAAAAAACAACTTCAAACAACAGGTATCTCTAATGGTCTTCTCACACAAGCCATGGTGGACTAGGCTTGCAGTCAATACACCTTGTCCACCTTTGGCGATTCTGGCTAAATGGAACATTCATACTTTATTTTTAATTAGCATAGCACTCAATGGGGCTGGAGGAAGGGGGGTGAGTTTGTTACACTGAGAGTGAAGTCGTCATAATTTGTTTTCATTAGGGCATTTAGATATGTAACAAATAGGGAAGGAGATGGATGGAAAGGGGTAGGAAAACGGAGAAACTGGAAAAGAAGAAAAAAACAACTTTTGAATTGCAAAATTGTTTGCACTACTATTTCGTAATTGTAAAAGGTTACTCCAAGCAACATGATCACTTCAGTGATTTGAAGTGGGCATGGTGCTTGGAGTCTGTATGTACAACGTTTTTATAGGGAATTTCTGCACATACAAACTTTAACCCCTTTCTTGTCAAAATTGTAATTGGGCATCATTAGCCAGTCTAGAACAAGAATTCCAGGCTGGCCAATGTGAATTCTGTGCATATTTCTTCACTCAACTTGCACTCTTAACCATTAAATAGCTGTCAGGATTGGTGTCCAGCTACGGCAGCTCTGCAGAAACCATATGTCATTAATATTGCTTCAAGAAGTCTCTTCAGCCAGATAAGAGTGCAAACCGTTGCAAAGTTGTTTGTTCCAATACCAAGAAACAATGCGAGAGGGAGGAGATCAGGCAGAAGACAACAAAAAAGGAAGGCTAGAAAGTTTCTAGATCATAAAACATATGAGACATCTAGCGGTATTTTTAATTTATCCGATAAGGTTTTGAGTACAACGGAAACAAATATTCTAAAACGAGGCTTACAATTCGCCCCTACAAAACCATATAACTCCTTCCTAGCCTATATAGATGTAAATAAATTTGTTAGGAACGCGACCTTAAAACTTTTTTTGTTAATAAAGATAATTCTAATCACACAAATACAACAAAATATAAAAGTAGTGAACTGAAAAATAAATCCACTTTTTATCCTGCACATTTTAAATCTAGTGCTCTAGATATATTTGAAAAGAAAGTACGTAAGGACTTAAAGATTCTAGACACTAAAAAAAATAAGAGACCAAATATGAATAGGAAAGAAATGAAAATATTGAAAGAGTTATATGACGACACCTCAATAGTAATTAAACCAGCCGATAAAGGCGGAGGTCTCGTCATTCAGTCTAAAGAAAAATATGAAGCAGAAGCTTATAGACAGCTGAATGATCATAATACCTGTACCTATACTAAATTAGACAATGATCCAATAGTGGATATAAAATCTGAATTTTATGATTTTTTAAAAAAGGGAAAAGACACTGGAATTTTAAGTGAAAAGGAGTATAACTATATCAAAATACAATCTCATAGGATCCCAGTGATATACTTTCTCCCAAAAATTCATAAAAACTTAAATGACCCACCAGGACGCCCCATTGTGTCGGGAATAGGATCCCTTCTATCAAATTTAAATATATACATTGAAGATAATACAATACAAACAAAAACACATTTTAAAGAGGTAAATGTAAATAACTATATAAGTACTGAGAGTTGCCACAACAAAATATGGCTAGACAGCATACCTAAAAGCCAAATGATGCGTCTTAAAAGAAACTGCTCAGATAAATCTGTGTTTTTAAAGCAAGCAAACTTATTAAAGAAAAGTTTTATACAAAAGGGCTATAATGCTAATCACATTGATTCAACTATTAATCAAACAGCTACAACTAATAGGAATCAACTTATACATAAGGTTAAAACTCCAGTGAATCAGAGCAATTGTGATTTTACTTTACCAATTTTATGGCAGGACAGGAGGCTTCATATTTGCTTTACCTTCTTTACTGAAACCTCCAGCAGCAAAGAAACAGTTAACAGAACTTTTCAAAACAACCAATCAGAACAAAGCAACAGTAGTATAAAACCCCTAAGCAGGCTCTTCCACTTCCTCTTTCTTTGCTGCTGCCTCCAGGTGAGCACTCACCAACTCAGAGTTGTCTCTGCTCTTGGTTGTTGTTTTATCCTACATGCTGCTTGTTTATTTAAACTGCCTATTTAATCAGTCTATTTGCTAAGTTTGTTTAGGCAGCTTAATTGCTGGTTTTATTTAGGCAGGGTTCTTGCTGGATTTAGCTAGGCAGTCTATGGCTGTGTTTAGCTAGGCAGTCTATTGCTGGATTTATCTAGGCAGTCTATTGCTGTGTTTATCTAGGCAGTCTATTGCTGTGTTTATCTAGGCAGTCTATTGCTGTGTTTATCTAGGCAGTCTATTGCTGTGTTTATCTAGGCAGTCTATTGCTGTGTTTAGCTAGGCAGTCTATTTTGTGTTATTTCCTATACCACTTCATGCTATGTAGCTGCTGTATCACTTGTTAACATCTGTTGCTGTATTGAGGCTATTTATCTGACAGATTCTGTATAATGCTCATTGATTTATTGTTATTCTGGGTTACTTTATTCTGTTTTCTCACTCTGCTGTATGGGGAATGGGTGCCCCTGCTATGATGCTTTGGCTCTGCCTGTAATCTGTTCCCCCTCCCCTCCCCGGGTTCCCCTGCTGGGCTCTGTCGCCCATACCCTTCTCCCTTATTCCCCACCTGCTCCCCGTGGCCCCTGGCCGCTTGCAGTGCCGCACGATCACCACGCGGTAGGCCGCGCTCTGTTTTTGCAGCCACGGCAGCCATTTTGTTGGAGCCGTGGCGGCCATTTTTCAGAGCCACATGGGCTCTGTGCGTTGCGAACAGCCAGGTCTCACCCAAGAACTGGCCTGCTGGCCATGTGGCCACCCTCCTCTCTCCCTATATCAAGGGAGATAGCCCAGTTTTTCAGCTATCCCTCTACTTACTGTGCCTGTCTCACATGCTGCATATGTAACAGATCCTGGATAGCAGAATCTGTCCCAGGCACGCTCACAACTGCAGCTTACTATGTCTGATGCAATGTGACTAGGTTCTCTATCTTAGCAGTAGACTTGTCACACTTTTTTACTATTACATGTGAATCTCAGATTTAAAGGGACATGTTACTGCTCAAATATAAATCTTTGTTTAACAAGAATGTGCCACATGTGTTATATGCTAATCAAGTCTTCCTCTAAGGTTCAGTCTTTTTCTCATAAAAATTAAATGGCCTGGTTTTCAGCACCTAGCTCCCCTGCCTAGGATTTGCTGCCCTTCCTGCAAGGGACTTAAATTTTCCACTACACATACACTTCAAAAGTGTATCCTAATATAATACCTGAGTGGTCTGTGAGTCAGCTTCTCGCTACATGGACCCTTCTACCCCTCAGCAGGGCTACTGGCCCCACATTAAGACCTGTTATTACTGGGGGGTGAACCCCCCCATCCATATTTCTGGGGCTCTACCTACTACTGGTCCATAATAATGGACGTGTGGCACCATTGTGGGCTGGGTGACCCCCTCCCTCTGGCAACATGGCTACCTATGAGTACCCTGCCGGGTCCTGTAAGATTAATGCTGAGGGTGACCCCCTCCTGCTTCCTATACTAATGCTCCGGCAATGTCCTGCTATTATCATACCGAGGGGGTACCCCTCCTGCAGTCTGCACTGCTGGACCTGCAGCGTCCGGGTATTCCCATAAAAGAAGGTACCCCTCCCACTGATTGAGCTTCTGTTCTTACAGTGCCCTGCAATACGCAGATACTGAGGGTGACCCCCTCCTGTGGACTACTCTGCTGGACCTACAGGGTCCCGTTATAACCATAATGAGGGTGACCCCCCCCTCGCTGACTACACTGCTGGGTGTACAGACCTCTATGATACCACACTGAGGGTGACCCCCTCTTACCTACAGCACTGCTGGATCTGCAATGCCCGGTTCTGGTTATATGAGGGTGACCCCCTCCTGCCGTCTACACTGCTGGACCGGCAATGTTTGGTTACTTTATTATACAGCTAACCACTTCGGCACTACTGTACCTACAGTGTCCGATTATGTTCAGACTGAGGGTGACCCCCTCCCCTGCTGGCCTAAACTGCATGGTATGCTTGTGCTTGTTGGGTGACCCCCTCTTGCACGCTGGGTGACCCCCAGCTGGCCGCACCACTGTACCTACAGTGTCCGATTATGTTCAGACTGAGGGTGACCCCCTCCCCTGCTGGCCTAAACTGCTTGGTATGCTTGTGCTTGTTGGGTGACCCCCTCTTGCACGCTGGGTGACCCCCAGCTGGCCGCACCACTGTACCTACAGTGTCCGATTATGTTCAGACTGAGGGTGACCCCCTCCCCTGCTGGCCTATACTGCATGGTATGCTTGTGCTTGTTGGGTGACCCCCTCTTGCACACTGGGTGACCCCCAGCTGGCCGCACCGGGTATCATTTGTGCAATCACGGCTGAAGGACAAATCTCCCGTAGCCAGAAGGTCACTTGGCCTGTCCTCTTGCCGGCCGCTGACCTCACTGCCAGAAACCATCGGTGCCCTACGGGGACACTCCACCGGCCATCCTAGACGCTACACCAAGCACCCCTGGTACTCGTTGGCTAACGGATGGATTCATCAAGAGGATCAGTCTTCATGACGGAGTCCGGAAAGGACACCGCAAACACCTGACACGGGGTTTGCACTCTATCTGGGACTAACCAGTGGATGTCGGTGACACGCAGACACAGATGTTTCCTTGGGACTAACGGCACATTACCGCTTGGAAAGCGGAGAAGACTAAATTTCCACTGGGAATGGACCGATATGACTTATAGGTATCGCCTAGTTGGTTTCTACCCCTGAGAACCGCAAAACGGCCCCTGTCCAAGCTGGACATCAAACTGATGGATTTAGCATCCAAGTGCTGGGTCTGCTCTCCGGAGTTACCCTCGTGTACAAATTGAGCCGACATGTCTCTATTCATAGGGTTCCCCCTTAACTAGCCCCAGAGGTCTCTCTGGCCGTGCCCGGACTCCAGATCAAGGTTGCGGAACCTTGGACCGTTCCATGAGCGATACGCATGACCAAAAGAGGCATCCATTCCGACTCATTCCGCAGTTGCCCTGCTGGGCAAAGGGTGCGGCGGAGTGGACTCCCGCCCCATCCCCACGCTACATGCTCCCAGTGCATGTCGTCTGTTGACACATTTTGAGACGGAGGGCACTCATCCCCTCTGAGAGCTGCTCGGCGTTGACGATTGGTTCTCTCCCTCAAATGCACATGAGAGAAACCCGCATGGATTTTGCCATCAACATGGACATATTGAATCTGACTCACTCCAAGTCTACCCAGTTTCCGGTCTTTCATGGAATATTCGGTCCAGGCGGTGCCCCGCCTCCCGAGGACCAAGATGTCCGTCTTCAAGGAAAATACCAGGTATATGCTTCGCAACCTGCGGGTTACACTTAGGGGCCCAACCCGGTTAATTGACCGGTGCCTATTCGCCATGGAAGCCATACCTCAAGGATCCGGTACTATCAGCCGCTCCAACATGGCGCTTTCTCGGGTCTTTGGCCTGGTATGACCAAATCATGTGACCTTCGGATGAAGCTCATCTAAGAATTAATTGATGACTCCGGAGGAGGGACTCCTTTACGCCAACTGCATGGAACTACCTGCAGGTTTGTTCAACATTCACAGTATTGCTCGCTACCTTCCGACATGGACTTCTCACCGGTTGTCCACTACGGACTGCAGTCGGATCTCACATAGGATCGCTATCTATAGCTTCTGGACAAGTATTCGTCATTTGTGACAGAATGTATGCGGGACGAGACACTTGTGTGGCGGACGGCTTCACCCGGCCATGGAGAGACCCCAATGATTGGTTGCCTCACCCTCCAGGGTCTCGAGTACTGGCATGATTACATTCGGTGCGAACCGCCATATGGAGCGGTTCTCCAACTGGCTGCCGGACCCTCAGAGAGGCGAGGGACGAGTTTTCCAAGCTTGGTCTCCTTCGGGGCGTACGCATCCCGTTTACCTACAGGATACTTTGGGTTTTGCTTCAGACCGAATTCCTGGAAGTGTCGTTTCGCCTGGCCAAACCACTTCGGAGGAGTCCTGCGTGCTTTCCCCTTTTTGCTGGAGTTTGCCATGGGAAGGCAATCTACGACTCCCTGTCTCTTAATGTCCCACTTGGGATCCACAGGGGTAGCCTGCCACGACTTGTGTTTGGGTCCCAATGGCGGTCCTTATCATGGCTGTCCCCATTGTCTGGCTGAGTTGCCCTCTCAGGGTAGGATCGTATGGGGCCATTCACGTCCTATGTCAGCTAGTGGACGACTCATGTGCGTTTTCTCAAGATTCTGGCATTGCTAAGGATCTCTTGGTCTGCAGTCTACCAAGAGGAGTATACCGTACGGGAGCCCTATCTCTCGGCAGTTTTTTCCGCTTACGGTTTTCCCCCAGTACATCTTGTATTTCATCGCGTTCTGACGTCATGGTATCGACGTGTCTTCTTCCTTCTTGCCGTTCAGTACATCGGCTTCTGCACAACACATATTTCATTTTTATTCGTCCTCTGTGTCGTACCCCTATTCTCAGGATAGGCCACAGCTCTGACAGATTGTACACGACCATGTAGATCCAGGATCTGGTTCTTTCGTCCGTCTACTCATGGACAGCTGTTTATTTCTGCGTACGGCCGTTTTGGACTGTTTCTGCATCTTCGCTCGCCCGTTGGATTTGGTGGATCCTCTCATTGACTGACCTTGAGTTCCTCTGGGACACTTTTGGTTCGGGGTGCTGTCACCTCAACAATTTTGGAAGCCGTTGGGTCCCTTCTGCTTTTTCCCTACACCGCTGCTTGGTTTAGGGAATCAGTTTTTCCACTCTCCTTTATTTCAGTCCTCTATCTCATATTGCTTCTGGTTCTACTATTTGGGCGTTAAAATTGCAAATATGAAGCCTCCTGTCCTGCCATAAAATTAGGGATTATTCTAGCCTCGGTGAGGGAATAATCTAAATTTTATTAAAGACAGGAGGCGAATATTTCCCCCCCTTTTTTTACATTCCCTCCCTGGATCTGGGTTTTATTCTATTATAAATAATTGGGGATATTGTTATGTTTTGTGAATGCATGGTTTTACATAATAAAGGTTACTAGTGCAAAATAAACATTTCTAATATTCAGTGATGGTTGTCCGTGTGCGTTTTATTCATCATGTTTGTGTTGTAATTATGTTTCGTCAATGCCTTTTAGCTTAGGTTCATACTAGGTCTTCATAAGATCTGTAGACTTTGTTTATTCATCAGGTATTATGATGTGAAAGTGATATTGTATGGATATGACATCTTGCCTTGACAGTTTACTTTCACAATGTTTTCTGTTTTCTTGCAGTGTAATCTGTTTTCTCTCTGGGCTTGACGATTGTTTCTCTGGATGTGTCTGCTACAAGGTGGATTCGTTGGTTTCCTTGCTCTCCTGCTCGACCTCATCAAAGAAAGAGGAAGTGGAAGAGCCTGCTTAGGGGTTTTATACTACTGTTGCTTTGTTCTGATTGGTTGTTTTGAAAAGTTCTGTTAACTGTTTCTTTGCTGCTGGAGGTTTCAGTAAAGAAGGTAAAGCAAATATTCGCCTCCTGTCTTTAATAAAATTTAGATTATTCCCTCACCGAGGCTAGAATAATCCCTAATTGTATTAGACTACAACAATAAAAATAGACAATTGAAGAAAATTTTAACAAAACATTGGCACTTACTGAAGGAAGATGACATTTTAGGAAAAATAATCCCTGACAAACCAAAAGTAATATTTAGAGGAGCTCCTAATCTTAAAATGCATTTAACGAAAAATTTTACAAAAAATAGCCCCAATAAAATTAACAACTTTATGGACAAAAAAGGTTTCTATAAATGTAATTGCTGCATGGCATGTAAGAAAACAAAAACTACTAAAAGAACTATTACTGATTTTAAATCAAACAATACTAACAAAATATATAATATAAAAGAGGTCATTACATGCAACAGTAAAAATTTAATCTATTTATTGGAATGTTCGTGTGGCCTCCAATACGTAGGTAGAACGATCAGGCCACTAAAAACTAGAATTGCAGAACATTGTAGAAATATAGAAAAAGGTTTACAGAATCATTCAATACCAGCGCACTTCTGCATGCATAATAATGACCCTAAACATCTCACGTTCATTAGGATTAAAATAGTTAAGAACCACTGGAGAGGGGGAGATGTTATAAGAAAGATTGGACAAACTGAAATGCAGTGGGTATATCAATTAGATACCCTACACCCCAAGGGGCTGAATGTTGATTTTGATTTATTCAATTTTTTATAAAATATTATGTTTTTTTTTTTCTTTTATAGGTTTATGCATTCTTCCAACATTCTTGTCCATCCTTTTTTTATAACATGTCCCAATATGTATACACACCGATTGGGTTCACCTTTTTTTTTTTTTAATAATATTTTTAATATTTTATGCTCTATGGTTGCCAGTTATTCTGATTATTATGTCAAATTCCTTATATACAATATTTATATGTGTCATATATATATTGATCCACTATAGAGATATTTATCCCATAGTGGTGCTGTCTCTTCCTCTTTGTACATACTTATTTTTGAACATTTGCTGTGGCTGCTAGTTATTTTATGATTATGTTTTACTTTTTGTATATATTATTTATAATGCACAATCCCTTTTTTATCACTGTCCTATTATTTGTATATTGTAATAGTGCAGCTTCTTTTTCTTTTGTAAACATTATTTGCACCATTGCTATCAATATATTTTATCTTGTTTTATCTTATACTGATTGTTGCCCTCATCAAATATGGCTGCTATGCCATATTTGCATCACGATATGCCCATACTCTTTTTCATTGGAGATTGGGGCGGGTGACGCTTGGAACGCTACGCACACCACTTATTGGTGATACGCACGTTCTAAGGCACCAAAATATTACATTTCCTCCTAACTATGACGCCGCGGTCATTTCCGGTCTGACGCGAGCATCGTGCGTGTCAGTACCAAGCCGGAACCAGGAAGTAAACACACCAGGACATTATTTCTTCATCAATAAGGATATAAAAACTGACTTTTTGGACATTACACCACACTTCTGAAGAAGCCTATCAGGCGAAACGCGTTAAGTGGGACTATATTTTATATATTTTATTCTTTATTCTGTTTGTTTATATTAATGTATACTTTTAAAGTTACTTTTTATATTTATTATTTTTTATTTCCTGGATCCTGTATATCCTTGGTGGGGATTATACCACCTAAGCTGTTTATACCAGAGCAGGTCACATGCTCTAGAAAATGTAAGTACAATACTATTTACCATCCATTATATTATTGGTACTTACTTCACCATATTGCTGCTATCTTTCTTTTATATCAACTACGCTCATTGCACTTTGAAAATATCCGTGGCAACTTCTACAAATCCAAAGACGGGGATTGTACCATCCAAGCGCTTCACAGCAGAGCTGTTATAGCTCATCCAAATGTGAGTGGACTGTACATAGCCATAAACTACCTGTTTTTAAGATAAAATTTACTGTATTGCACTATTATTTTTTATCTTAATTCTTTTCCGAGGTTACGATTAATTGGAATATCCATATATACTAAACTACTAGGCGTGGTATACGCCCTCTTTTCTGTATTTTCCAATGCGAGAGTACTCCTAGCATCATAAGCACCAAAGTAGGCTGTAGTGATGATGATGATGATGATGCTTGGAGTAAGTCTTTAATCATTCAATTCTTCAGAAGCTTACAGGTTAATGGTATGAGTAGAGTATAAGTAGATGTTGCTTTTTAGACCTAGACTCTCTGTCATAATTCTTCAAGTTAAATTCTTGGTAAACTCTTACCAAGTTCAAATATTTTATATTTTTTGATGGTGCAGTCGTACTATTTTCTTGGGATAGCAAAGAAATATTAATGGTTTTAAGTAGAAATAGCCTACATATCTGTTTCTTGTAAAATATTCAGTTTAAATGTTTACCCAGATAATTAAATTACTGATGCACCTTGCATAACACAGATTCTACAGTCTAAACATGAATCACTTCCACATGTTTGCAAAAGACTTGTGTGTCTGAGTCATCAACCCCCACCAATATGTCATGAGATCTTGCAAGGTGGTTTAAATGTCCGTGCCTTAGGTTACTGTGAAGGCAGGTCATATACATACACTGCAGTTAAAAAACAACTCCTGCTCTTATTTACGTCTGCATTTGTAGACTGCCACTCCAGATAAAGTTCAACATTTCATTTTAAACTCCCCCTTTGAACAATCATCACTGAAAATATTCATAGACAAATTACATTTACAGGATGTGTGAGTTATACAAGGTCATGGTCTTTCTTTGCTGTAACAGAACAGTGAAACTCCGAACTATTAAACAGCCAAGAACACATTTATGAAAAATTAAGCAAAATTTGAAAGAAAAAAAAAACTAACTACAAACCCATACCTTCCAACTTTTTAAATGGACAAAGATGGACAGTTTAAATTCAGGGTGTGGATTTTCATTGAATAGCTAGCTTACTAATAACAATCTAAGCAACTAAAATGTAATTTAGTGCATAAACAATGTTTCTTAATAACACAGACTGTTTTCTAAACACATTCACTGTAGTTTAAAAGTACATTACAGGAAGTATTGTTGCTGTTGTCTTGGTAATACACTCAGACACATCGATATGGAGTTTCTAGAAAAGAGGGATTTGGGCCCAAAAGGGATTCTATTCCTCTAAGTAGAGACA
The DNA here is from genome assembly GCA_933207985.1 of Pelobates cultripes. Classification (NCBI taxonomy): domain Eukaryota; kingdom Metazoa; phylum Chordata; class Amphibia; order Anura; family Pelobatidae; genus Pelobates; species Pelobates cultripes. The sequence continues at coordinate 80,760,007 of OW240917.1, forward strand.
GTGAGGAGGCGTGCAATTCTAGGAACGCTAGAATATGATTATTTTTCTTGCCCCAAAATATAAATCCAAAAATACAGTGAAAAAGATTTACTTTCACTATAGATATAAAACTTTATAAAACTAATGGATGTACTTAATGGTTCATATTCTATCTGGTAAATGTAAACTATGAAAAATGCTTTGCTTTTATTAAAGTTAGTTACAGACTTTAATGTCACCATTAGCTCGAACATGTATTTTAGGATCTTGCTATACCAATGTTCCTTCTTTCTGTTGAATTGACAAGCAATCTGTAATTTTATCACATGACAGGAGGCTTCATATTTTCCATAACTTTCTTTACTTTATGCCTCCAGCAGCACAAGTCAATCAATAAACTTTAAACCAATCAGTAACAGGCATCACATCCATATATAAAGCCCTGACAGGCACATGACTTCCTCTTTCTTTGCTGCTTACCAGCCAAGGCAAAGGTCAGGGTATTTTGCTCCAAACTGTTTTACTGATATTGCAAATTGTCATTAGTTAATCATTTATTGCTTAACATTCAGTTTTGCTCCAAACTGTTTTTATTAATATTGCTTTGGTCACTGTAGACACCTTATGCTAGACATTCAGTTTTAATCCAAACTGGTTTTCTGGATATTGCAATGATCACTTTAATTAAACTTTATTAATTGACTTTCAGTTTGCTCCAACTGTTTTTATTAATTTTGCTATGGTCACTTTAGTTAGATTTTTAATGCTAGACATTCAGTATTGCTCCAAACTGTTTGTGGATATGCATGGCCACTTTAGTTAAACTTTATTAGCTTGTCCTGCAATTTTGGCCTAAACTTTTTTTCATTATTTTGCACTTGTATAGTGTGATATTCTCCCCCTGTTACCCTTCCCCCGAATTAACCATGTATTTTCTGCTTTATTAGCGTGTTTGGTTTTCTGTTGCTGGCACCTTTTCTTTCCAATGCTTTACTCTGGTCTCGCATGGATCGCAGCCTTTTACCGTGAGCACGCTTTTTTATTCACTGGTGCTGGGACTTTAGAGCAGGTCTCTGTGGGGACTCTGTTCCATACCAGCGGGCCGCGATCGCGGCCACACGGCACATTTGCACGCGAACGGTGGCCATCTTGAATCTCGCGGCACTCGTGAGATTCACGTCGGCCATGTCGTTTAGCCAGTTCGTGATTCCCATGAACTGGCAGCTAGATCTGTACTGTTTAAAAATATTTTTCCTGCGAAATAAAAGTTTTACAAGTACTTTTGAGCTCAATACTAATACATATCATGGGCATGTGGAATAAAGGTTTTATATGTACCTTTTCTTGAAGATTATGAATGGACTGTTCACTGCTGAGCTCTATACTGTCATATTTCATTGGCATGTGAAATAAAAGTTTTATATGTAACTCTGCATGAATATGTATGGACAGTTCCCTGCTGTGTGCATATAGGGGATGCAGTACTAATGTCTGCTGGCAGTTTCTATTCTATACAATTGACATGTTGAATAACAGTTTTATTGTACGTCTGGAGGATTATGAATGGACTGTTCCCTGCTGTGGGCATATAGTTGATGCATTACTCTATCTGCTGGCAGGGAAATTAAATAGAGCTGATAACTTACTCAGCTCCCTACTCCCACTGGACCTCACAACCACTGGATACACTCCTTCCCCACAAGGATACACCTCCCAGGACACTGTAGTGGAGGCACATAATGGAGTGATTAACAAGGGTGACCCCCCCTTACGCTGGTTGACCCCCAAGCATGGCAGACACCTCTCCAAAGTGACATTGTGATACAGGGGTAACCCCCCCTTACGCTGGGTGACCCCCAAGCGAATCTGGTTCCTGTCCCAGTGACATACATATACTGGGGTGAACCCCCTACGCTGGGTGAACCCCAAGCGAATATTATTCCAGTATTAGTGACATACATACACTGGGGGGAATCCCCACGCCCTAGTACGGGCTCATATCCACGGAGTACGATCTGTTACTGTATGCATAAACCGGGACACACTGAATACATGTATATCAACAGAGCCAGGAAGGAGAGCTCACGGTGCTGCCAATTCTCCACAGTACTATATCCCATAAGGGTGACCCCTTGGATAATTTGGAGGCTACCATACCTCCCCATACACGGGCTACGTCCCGACATTACTGACCGCTCATCCCGGTCTTATTGAGGGTGACCCCCTCCTCAGACCACTCCCAGGAAATCTACTGGATAGGTACTGATTGAAACAATTCTGGGTGACCCCCCAGTCATAAGTGGAAATCAGTGTACTACTGTACCTGACACTTGTTCGGTACCCCACAGACCGAAAGAGTGTCCCATAATGCCATAAGAGACATACATACAGGGGTGACCCCCAAGCGAGTCTTACTCCGGTGCTAGTGGCATAGGTACAAAGGGGTGACCCCCCCCGCCCATTCTAGGGCTTCTACCTTCAGAGTACGCTCTGTGATTGTATGCACAGACCAGGGCGCACTAGATGCATGTATTCCGACACCTCTATGCTTCAACTGGGGGATCCGTACGCCGTTCCCTTAACCGAGAAGGAGAACTCACAGTGCTTCCAAAACTCCACAATTCTAGGCCATATAAGGATGAACCCCGTGGATTATACATATTGAGGCTTGCACGTCTCCCATACTTGGGCTACGTCCCGACATTGCAGACCGCACATCCCGGTCTTACTGAGGGTGTCCTCATTCTCAGACCACTCCCCGGATCCTGCGAAAGTGGTACTGATTGATAGAAATTCTGGGTGACCACAGTTATACACGGAGGCCCACTGAGTGGCAATAAGTGTACTGTTGTACGATCCTGTCTCCCACAGACCGAAAGGGTGTGAACCAACATGTCGGACTTCCCTCAATATCCCCGACCGATTTTCAGGCGAGGATTAAGGCTGCCATGGCAGCTTCGGGGGAAAAAGTCCTCTCCAATATGCTGGCTAACAACCCATCCAACAGTGCTGGTGCAACGGTACCAACACCAATGGAAGCTAGAGATACCGACGTTAGGTCGGACACCTTATCATCTAAACACCATGGAAGGGCTCCAACGCGGCCTCTCCAAAGGGGAAAGGGAACACCCCAACTTAGCGGAGCCATCTTTCAGAACATCTTGTCCATTAATCATCTCAGGCTCCATCATCAGGGGATAAGTACTTCATCCCTCCCCTTCTCTGGAGATCATAAAAGAATGGAGAGCAGAAGAGTCTCCATCTGAAGAGGACAAGACCCGCCTAGCAAGAAAGGTTTTTCTTTGGCACACTGGACACTCTTGTTTTGACTCACGCACCATCCGACACCCAGGGTCATCCGAATGGGGTTTACCGGAGCGCCAGGCACACTTTGCCCACTTCTGGCTCAGGAGGCCTATGGGAAAAGAAGTCAGAGACAAGCTCAGGGTGGAATGCCAACGCTCTCTATGACCATACAAGATAGTCCTCACCATGAAGCTCGGTATCACTGTGGTGATATTTATGTCCCGATTAGGTCGGGGTCCATGTAAAGGTGTAGGAGAAGGACTCAAAACGAGTTAGGATGAAATACTGGACACGATCAGCCCCAGGAAAAAATTCTATACTTTACGAACCTGACCCCACCCAAGTCTCACCTCTAGAAGCTCACAATGTGAGGGAATGGGTGCAAAGGGCAATATTGGAACTAGTCAGGTAACACGGACCTATCCCTCCGTCAGCCATAGTCACGTTACTTTTAGGTCTTTTCGTCGGGTATCGGATGTACTGGAGTTCGACGTAGACGGTCTTTTCGGTATCACCGGAAGGAATGATTTCTACGGTGTCTCGTAGAACTAAATCTTATCCGCGTCCGTATCTTACCCTGTTCTCGGCGGTTTCCCAGTCTTTGTGCAGTTAAAGCGGTACTTTGTTACATGGAGATCACGACAACACTTAGATTGTCACATTCAGGACATCTGCTGGTCTTATACCAACCATACAAGCCAGTTACCATGAACATTCTGTCTAGATGGGTTCATTGGTTGTTATCGCTAGAGGGGGTGGAGACGTGTTTTGGGTACTCATTCGGTACGAGGCGCGGCTACTTCCAAGGCCTTCATGGGGGGCCTCTATATTCTACAGCGACGAATTGGACACGGATAGATTACGTCCGTATATTTTAGTCAACCACACACGCATCCTTCTCGCTCATACCACAGCTTTAAAAATGCAAAATATGAAGCCCCCTGTCATGTGATAAAATTGTAGATTATGCTAATGTAGTGTACCTATAATCGTAATTTTAATAATGACAGGAGGCGAATATTTTCCCTCCGTGTTTCCCTCTCTATACTCTGGAAAATTTTAATATTCTGGTTTGTCATTTTCATTATAAGGTTTTGGCATTTCAGTATATTTATGGGATGCTTATCTGGTTGACATGTGTTAGATCCGTGTTGATTATTAAGTATACTATGGTTGTTTAATGTTTCAGTATATTAACTTAATATAAATATAGATACGTATAGTACTGGATTTAATGTGGACAACAGTTGGTTTCCATCACCTTTCACGTATTTCTGCTCTTTTCAGCGTAATCATCATCGATGGATTCGACAAGATAAAGCTGGAAGGTTTCAAGTTTCGTTTCAAGTTATGTGCTACACGTTACTCAGGACTGTTATTTGAATTCCCTGATAGACTGTTTTTCGCATTAAAGAAAGAGGAAGTCATGTGTCTGTCAGGGCTTTATATATGGATGTGATGGCTGTTACTGATTTGTTTAAAGTTTATTGATTGACTTGTGCTGCTGGAGACATAAAGTAAAGAAAGTTATGCAAAATATTCGCCTCCTGTCATTAAAATTAAGATATTAGGTACACTACGTTAGCATAATCTACAATTTTTTAGGAAAACTGAAGTAATTCCAATTTCTTCTGTGAATGTGATGAGAGAGATAGATACATTTATAAAAAAAAACAAAAAAACACTTATAGTAGATAAACACAAAATATCACTTCAGCTATCAATGCTATAAATGAATTTGAAAAGCTATTAGGTAGTAGCAAATTGCCTACTTTTTATTATAATGTTCCACTAAAAATACAATCAACTGCAAAATGCTGCACTGTAATCATGTCACACAGATCAGGTATTTTACAGTAACATTACTGAAAACGTACAGCAGGTGAGGGCGATCATAGGTCAAACCGTTTAGGATAACCGTTTGTTTAAGCCACTTTGAAGTCTGCTATGCTTGCACTGCACTCAAGAAAAGTGCTTGTTTGACAAGCAAGGCGAAGTCTAACAGAAAAGATTAGGAAGAAGTCAAACATTACACTGCTTTCCAAACAGATATTATGGTGGAAGTTCATGTGTTTATTTAACAAATATGAAAGTTGTAGTGTATTTGTCCTAGATTTATTCATTTTAAACACGGCCAAAATGTTTTTCTGGTCTAAAGTGGCTCAGACAGTCGTTTAATAAAAAAATTTGAAATGGGAAAAAAATAGCCAGTCTTCTGGAAGTAGTGTGAGGATTCTGCATCAAAAGGCAATTTAACCACTGCATTTATTGAAGGGGTACCTAGAAGTAATGGGTATGCTGGAACCGGATTTTAATTAGAACCCCCCCAATAATAGCACAACAACTCATGCTATTAACCAGAACCATTAGGATTATTTAAACAAGAAAAGAGTGTAGCGCTTATGTAATGGATGGATTATCACCTTTTGGTTCAATTAGGAGAAGAATTCTAACTTGGATGTCAAATAAATAGGTATAAACAGAGCGCTATGGACCCAGCTCTGGTATGAATCACTTCTGGGTCCCTATAGGCGACCCACCCCTATTACTGATGTGGGTCTTGTCCTGAAGGGGGGGAATAAAAGCACAAAAGATTGCGCAATATTGCTGGTGATGATCTAAGTTTAAAATGTAAAATCCCAAATAGGTACTCACAAGCCTGGAGTCAAAGAAAATGACTCAATCCATAGGTGTTGTGCAGATTAGGGACTGCACTCCCATCTGTAGAAGATAAATCCAGGAACCAGGATCAAAGAATAAATAAAAAATAAATTATAACAATATATAAAATAAATAAAAAGGCAACAATGTCCAGAAACCAGAACGCATTTCTCCACTTGTAACGTGGCTCCTTCAACTGGATAGGTAAGTTCCTATAGATAACTTATGAACCAAAAGGTGATAATCCATCCATTACATAAGCGCTACACTCTTTTCTTGTTTGTATATTGTGTTTGTGTTTATTTTCACATACGTTGGTACATTAGAGATTTAGTAAATAAGCGCTGGTCCTTATCCATGTTTTTACATTAGGATTATTCACTAAATAACAAACAGACCAGAACACTGTATACTAGCATAGCCAAGATGGGACAATGCTGTTTTCATTTAGGTCTAAGATTTCTGATTTTCTGGTGAATTGCCAGTTTAGTGCCTAGCAACACAGCTGCCAATGTCCGTGTTTTACAGACTGAAACAGGATTTGTTAAAATAAATGCACTCATCTCAAAACATTTTGGTTTTCTTAGTCATGTGCAACTGCTGCCTCAACATGACCATAACACGTGCATGACAGGTTCACTTTAAGGTTTTACACCATGTAGTAAATTAGCGTATTTTGACCTTCATTAATAATTGGTCTAACAGGGGAATACGTGTTAAAAGATTTACGAACTAACTTCACCAAGCAGATGCAGCTGATAGTAAACATAATTTATCTAGGAGTATAAAATATTAAAACCACCTTGCAGCAGATTATTTATAGAGCGGAACATGGTTCTTTTCTCCCAAGAAGCATTGGTTATCAAACAATCAATTCCCAGGGAGACACTAGAGATGTACAGTATGGAGCAGACAGACAATACATACATGTAATTGATTTCACACTGCTTAACGTTTCCCTTGTCTTCTATGGGGATGTCATCTTTTGTTTTTGCTTCTCTTTCTGCACAAGAACGGATCTACAATAGGAAGAAATGCCATTAATCGAGTTAAATAGAATTAAAACCATGAAAAGGAAATTGAAGCCTCAATAACTGTAATGGTAAAAAATAAAGCATGAAGCATAAAAATTATAAATACTAAAAATGTAAATATTGGTTGCAGATATTAAGGTTTTCGGAATAACAGTTTGCCGAACAACATAAAAAGTAGGACACCTCTGGTAGCACACTTGACAGTTTAGATTATCTATCTATATCTATAGGGCAGTAAGCTTTTCTACTCTGCCAAAAAACACTTAAAGCAGCAATCTTTATGAAATACTCATATTGACCGTTTTGGAATTTCACTGAAATTCCAACCCAGTCAAGGAGATATACTAAGACAAAGTAGTCCGTACTTTGTCCTAGTATATTTCCTCCACCAGACACTTCTAGAGTTTGGGCGGAGCTACCACCATCTAGATGTGTCAATAGAGTTAAGGGAATTGGATTTATCTATGGCGGATCCCGCATTCTTGTGGGATTCTCCATAGACCTGAATGCGAGGAAGTGGACCCACTAGAAGATGGTGCTCCCACGAACCACAGGTTCAGGTACATAGAACTCACCTTTACCTGTCCCCCTGGCCACCGGACCCCCCCCCCCATGATGAAATCACGGTTGCTGGTCTTTGCAAATTCTGCCAAGTCACCAGACAGTGACAGTTCTCCTTTAAAGTTGATCAGGGGCGCGGCGATGTGACATATGCACGCAAGTTCGATATAGCGACCCAGTGAGGCAAGGGGGTGCTACACGCTGATCGTGAGTTCCGGCGAGAAACTTATGCTTACGGTGAAAATTTGAGGAGACGGGGTTAGAACTCTCAAAAGATATAAGCAGTAGCTGTTGGGAGTCTTTGTTGGTTTGCCTTTTTTTTTTTCTCTCTTCGTTCTGTGTTTGCCTGTCGGAGCTCTGCTCCTGGAATGGATGCCCATGTTCCAAAGAACTTTCCCACGCTGTGTAAAATGACAAAGAGCACTCTAATTGGCTTAAACCAACCAATCAGAGTGTTCTTAGCCTAATTGCAGGGCGGGGCAAGGCTTTATAAGCCTTGCCCCGCCCTGCAGAGCTCAGTCTGCGCGGAGCCCTCAATGGGTGAAGATGGATTTTTGTTTTTTGCGTCAGGTTTTTTTTCTTTTTCGTCTTTTTTTTTTTTGCGCTCTGATTTTTTTATTTTAATTTTAAGTTCGACGCGTATGATTTTTTTTTATTTGGCCTTTTTTGGGGCTGAAAAATAAAGATTTTAGAAGAAAGAAGACATCAAATGGTAAGTTTTATTTTTATTTGCAGGTTAGTTATTTTATTCCCCCCTCACTATTTTTAGGGTGGGGGGGTTAGGTAATTTTTTTTTTTTTTTAAATTCTTTATTTTTGGTTTGACGAAGTAGATGATAAACATGAAAGCATGTACATTTTCGAATAAGACAGCGCAGTGTCATACATTAGCGCAGTGCATGCATTTGACAGTTGTCAGTTTAGGCATATTATATACATTAAGTTTTCTGTGGGTGTCTTCGTCTAAATTTTTGGTATAAGTGGCAAGCGGTGTTAACTATATACAATAGCTTTGTTGTGAGGAGTTAGGCTTAGAGAGTAGAGTGTCAATCCCCCCGCTTCCTGGGGTGCGCAATTGCACTCTCCCTCCCTTCTACGCTCTGCAAAATGTTGGCGTATTATTATTTGCCTTTCCCCTCCTGCCATCTTGCTGATCTAAGGTGCTTGCCCTCGAGGGATAGATAGAAAGGAAAAGTAAAGGAATTGGAGACAAGTACGTGCGTGTTTAAACAGTTTCAGTTTGATATGGTTACCGGATGGATCACCGATGGGGGTGGTCAACTCCCTTAAGCTGTGATTTATGTACTGGGCCTGGCCCCGCGCTCATCTAGTAGTGGTGTCTCTTTCGCCTGGTCGAGTAATGGTGTGGTGGTTGGCGCTGGGTGGGTCCTAGCCCCGCCAATTTAGAGTTGCGTGGATGCTGCCCTGCGTCCCGAGGTGGTGTTCTAGGTGTCGTACTGCTCCCATAGGTCCCAGACTTTTTGGAACTTGGCCATTGTGTTTCGCACCTGAGAAGTCAGTTTATCCATAATGTAGTTGTCTCGTATTTTTGTCTTAACCAGGGATATATGTGGGAGGTCTGGACATGACCAGTGTTGTGCCAGGGATCTCCGAGCCGCTAAATAGAGCATGTTAAGTAGTCTTTGGTCGTGTCTGGGTAGGTCTTTTGTGGGTCTTGAAAGTAGGCATGCCCATGGGTCTAGCCCCAGTCGCCTTTGTAGGATTTGGGAGCTGAGCTCCACAACGTTGCGCCAGTATTCTGCGACCTTCGGGCAGCCCCACCACATATGTATATACGTGCCCCGTTCCCCACACCCGTGCCAGCAGTCATCTGTGGGGCTTAGTCCCATATGTCTCTGTTTCACTGGGGTCATGTACCATCGAAATAGAGTTTTATAAGATTGCTCTTGGAGTGTCACACATATTGTGGTTTTGCTACATGCTTCCCAGATATCTTGCCACTCCGCTCCCTCTAATACCTCCCCTAGGTCGGCTTCCCACTGGTCGGTGTATCGCAGTGCGCCCTCCTCATTCGAGTTCCCGTTGAGGTGGTTGTACAGTAGCGTAATGAGTTTAGTTTGGGTTGTCTCATTGTAACATAGTTTCTCGAAAAAGGTTAGTGGTGTCAGAGCCGCCTTCCGTATGTCAGGGTTTTGTGCAAAGTCACGGATCTGCATGTATCTAAAGTAGTCTCTTGTTCGTAAGTTAGCTTTGGTGGCTAGGTGTTCGTATGTGACTACTTTTTGGTTCACATATAGGTGTACGTATCGTTGGAGTCCTGTGGCCTCTATCCCCTTATAGTCTCTTGCCTGCATTCCGGGAGGGAAGGCCCTATTCCTAAGGATTGGTGTCATGGGGGACGGATGGGAGCTGAGGGCGTATTTCATTTTGGTTTGGTCCCAGATCTGTATAGAGTTGAGTATGGCTGGGTTCGCTGTTCTTAGTATGGCTCTTTGTGTTTTGGGTGCCCATATGGAGAATTGTGGGAGATCCTGACCCGTCATCAGTGACTCTAGGTCCACCCATCGTCTCCTGTCTGGAGGCGTGTGCCACTGTATCACCTGTGTCAGCTGTGCGGCAAGATAATAGGTGTAAACGTTGGGTAGTCCCAGCCCCCCCCGGATTTCGGTCTGTACATGAGGGCTCGCGCAGTTCTTGGGCGTTTGTTGTGCCATATGAAGGCATCGATCGCTCTTTGTATTCCCGTCAGGTCCCTCCGTGTTACTCTTATCGGGAGTGCTTGAAAGAGGAATAGTATCCTCGGCAGCACGTTCATTTTTATAGAGTTTACTCTCCCCAGCCAGGAGATGGGCCTATCCGTCCACTGCTCTAGTTCTGCGAGAAGGGTCCGGAAGAGGGGTGTATAGTTACGGGCAAATAGGGAGGCTGTGTTCGCTGTTAGCCGTACCCCTAGATACATGAGTTCGTCAGTAGTTAACTACAAATAGACTGTGAAGTATAAGGCGCCTTAAGATATTAGAGTACAGAATCCAATTAGAATGAGCAGCTCAACACACGTGTAGGTACCTCTAACCTAAACACAAGTATATGCAAGAGTGTGGAGTAATTTGAGTGCAACAGAGTTGTCATAACAAACAAACCCAGTGGAGCGCTATTAAAAATGGCTTACCCTTATAATAAGGGGTACAAATATAAGATGAGATAAGTATCTGGAGAAAGAGATAAATGGAAACAATTTGGTGCAGTATATCCAAAACTTTATAGGTGGTTAAAAAAGATCAAATGTAGCAAACTCACATGGCTTGGAGCTTTAAGAGGATAGGCTCAAGTCACAAGTGAGAGGGTATTTAAAGAGAATACCAAACTTCTTCTATAATACATTAGTGCATCACTTTATAAGAAATAGTATGCATATCTTAAAAGAGATATATAAATAATATTCTTATTTCCAGACTATGTACATATATGTATGGCAGTTCAAGAGTGTATGTTAAACCATACCAAATAATTTAAAGTGAAAAGCAGGTGACAAACAAAAAATAAAATCAATGTTCCAACATCTTAAAAAAATATACTAAAAATATATATCGAATAAGTAACCCTGAAACTTCAAATTAAAACTATATATACTTATAAAAAAAACTATATCATAAAAAATGACAAAGTTCAAAGTCATTATTCAAACCTTTTGGATGCAGAGTATCTAGTTGGAATATCCATTTAATTTCCGTTTGTCCCATTCTTTTCACCAAATCATCACCCCTCCAATTTGTAGCTACTTTTTTGGTTTGCCCATAAATTTTATTTGTTTTGGATCACGACTTGGAAAATTTTTGAAATGAAGGGATACATTATGCTTTGTAAACTCATTTTTCACATTCCTGACGTGTTCTTGTATCCTTATTTGGAGAGGTCACATAGTACGACCAATATATAGCAGACCACAAGGACACGTCAACATGTAAAACACTTTTTTAGTGTGGCAGGTGATGCTATCTTTTATTTTATAACTTTTATTGGGGTTTTTGGGGTCTGAAAACTCCCTAATTGTTCTTTTGCTGCTACTAGTATTTTTACAGGCCACACAGATACCGCAACCATAAAAACCTTTAGGTTCATTGAATGGGTTAGTGACATCTTTACATCTATTAGCATGATTATTTGTGAGGTTATTTCGTATATTTGATACTCCTCGATAGACAATTTTGGGTCGTTCTGCTAAAATAGTGTTTAATACTTCATAATTTTTATGAATGGGCCAATGTTTACAAAATGCTTTTTTTACTAATTTACTTTGAACATTAAAATCACAAATAAAAAAGTTATTTCACTTCCTTCACAGGTTACTGGCTTGTCTTTATATTTTAAGAGGGCGTCCCTATCTTTAAGAATTGTCTCTTGATAAGCGGTGTCCAGTAATTGTTTACTGTAACCTTCATCTGAGAAATCAGTGATGATTTTTTTGCGCTTGTTCTTCAAATATATCCGTATCGGTACATTTACGTCTAACTCTCAGAAGCTGGGCTTTCGGTGCGTTAAGAAGCCAGGGTGAATAGTGACAGCTACTACCCTCAATGTAGCTGTTCACATCAACCTTTTTAAAAAAATGTACTAGTTTTAATAGTATTGTTGTCAATATAAATATTAAGATCTAAAAATTCAACTGAGTTTTTGCTGCTGCTTCTAGTAAGTTGTATGCCCCAATTGTTGCTATCAAGATGTGAAAAGAAAATGTCCAAGGATTCACTGGCACCCTTCCAAATTAAAAAAATATAGTCTATGTAACGATGATAGGACATCACCTCTAGGGTTTCCAATTTTTCACCTTATTACAATCACACAAAAAGATTTCTACATGGATCAAATGGAAAAAGGAGATGAATATGGAACTGCAATATGAAGAATGGTTGAAGGGTTTGACGATTGTTAGGAAGAATGTTCACAGCATGACTAATAGAAACTCAGTATAAAATAACTTTACGCTGGTACCTAGTCCCATTAGACTGCACAAACTTTACTCCAATACATCACAAATGTATTGGAGATGTGAATCCAACATGGGTTCCTTCTTACATATCTGGTGGGGATGTCCTGAGTAAAAAAAAAAAAAAGAAAACTATAAAGTCCTTACAGAATTTTCTTAAGTCTCTACTGGAAATTAACTTTGTTCTAACTCCTCAGATCTTTCTTTTTAATATTTTGTTACCTGGAAATCATACTCAGAACTGTCTAATTGTTCACATAATGTTAGCAGTTAAAATTTGTATTGCATGAAAATGGAAATCTAAGGGTGTTTTAGGTTGGACAGAAATATTGAAACAAATAGATTACCAACATAGAATTGAGGCCTCTTTTCATTTAGACCAATCTCAATACGTAAAATATCTGAAGCTGTGGGCTCCCTGGAAACAATTCAAGGAGAACAATGCAAGCTTATTCTAGACGGGAAAATTATGTCATCTCCTCCCCCCTCCTCCCCGATAAGGACCTTGGGTGAATGCATGTAATTTTAATTCAGTATTGTTTTTCATACAAATCTAACTATTTGCTTGTACATTGTTAATTATAAAGAAACGTTAAGAAAAGAAATAAGAGAAAAGGAAAGAAAGTAAGAAATAAAAAATAAAGGGGGATACTACTTATATATATATAAAAAAAAAAAAAAATTGACCAAGACTCAAAAACAATTTAAAAGACCACTATATGCACCTAGGCCTGGGAGAAGGGTCCTGTTAGTCCTGCAATGCAAAATGCCTAGTTTCCCTTGCTTTTAATGCCAACACAGTCCGTTTGGATTTTGGAAAGACTGGACTTTAAAACGCATAAACAATTATCCTAGTTGTGGTTTTTTTAGCATTGTAAGAATAATTTAGTCTACCAGAAGAAATCATATTTCTGGTAGGAAAAGACCAAATCAAAAGAAGGGCTTCTAGCACGTTGCATGCAAAAAAAATAAATAAAAAAAATAAAAATAAAAAATAGCAGCATTCAAGGTAAAACTCTTGTTTATTGTGTCCCCATGTTAAAAGGTTGATCTAGAGGTGGACCAAGTGCTCACAATGCTCAGACCAGCTAAATCTCAGGAGACCCAAAGAATATCTTGCGCAGAGAGCCTGACAGCATTTTTGATCTCGATTACCCTTGTGGGTGGGATCAGTTTTATAGGTGACAGTCGAAGATTTTCTTTTTTAACCCCTTAAGGACACATGACATGTGTGACATGTCATGATTCCCTTTTATTCCAGACGTTTGGTCCTTAAGGGGTTAATGGTGCATGTGAGCAAAATTTGTTTGACACCTGAGTGGGGACAAACTGAAGAACATGATATTAAGTATTTGCCTGTTCTCAAATATTGTATGTTCTCCAAGTATTTGCTTTTGTGGTTTTGTTTTATAACCTATAATAATGTTTTGGTTTTTTTTTGACTTGTATTGTGCACATTGAAGCTTTATATTAGGAAGTGGTTGCTAGTTTCTTCTTTTGTTTTAGTCCATTCCTATTTGGAGAGCAAAAAACAGGGCGCAAGAGAGTACTGAGAATGGGCAGCAACTGAAATAGCCTGCCCTTAGGTGAGTCCCCGCTCAGATCTCAAGCTGGTTTTAGCTCATCTTGTGCCATTACAGAGAGAACATCTCTGAAACATATCAGACTGGTCCCACCCATACGGGCAGTCCAGATCCGAAATGCCAGCAAGTTCCCTCTGCACGAGAGACACAGCAACCCCAAACGATTGTTTCAGCCTTGTTAGGCATCATCAGTGAGGCATAGCTGATAGCTCTCTAGGCACTGTCAGCAAGGGGTCCACGTCTGGATTACCCTTTAAACTTGTGGAGAGCAAAAAACGGGGAGCAAACATTCCTATTTGGAAGCAATCAATGCTAAGTACACACAATGAATATTTATCATTCAGTTTTCTGCCACGCTTGTTTTGCAAAGAATGGACATTAAGGAGGTATGTATTGGTCCTTCAAGCACCAATTTGGGAAAGATATGCTGGAAAAATAGATATGCGATTATTTCCAATAAAGAACACAAATGCATGGTGTACTGCAAATAATTTCCTCTATTTAGAGTGTATTATCTAAAATATCTTCCTAGAGTTTATATTTTAGGGCACTACTGCAAAGAGGAAAGAAATATAGCTATAAATGCAAATACCTTTATCATTTCTCCATCTCCAGCAGTTCTATTCTGTGCTACTAAATCCCCTTCTTCATTGCAACTGATAAAACTGCTATTGGAAGCAAGCAGAGCCATTTTACCCTGTAAATAAAACAGGAATATTTACAGTTAGACATTTAGAATTTAAAAAAAAATTTTTTTTTAAATAAAACATACCTGTATATAAAACTTAAAATCTACCATACAGTTCATTACAATAACAGCTAAGTTGGTCACACGTTTATATTTACATATATACATAAGAAAAAACTCTTGACAAACACAAATACTTACATTTTGAAACACAGGTTCCCACTGTTCTCTTGCTCCAATGGCGTCAGCACGCCCAATAACAAGGCCATCTGAATTTATACCAATATATTTCCCATAACCAGATTTCAGTGCAATCCTTTAATGAAATAATAAACCCCGTTTAATGATGGATACTATGCATGTTGTAGTTACTACAGAAAATCGAAACAAATGTATGTAGATCCTACGAGTAAGCAATATTTCAAATGGCACTCCAGTTTGACCACAAGCACTTTTTTTTTTTAATGATTATGACACTAAAGTATAAAAAAAAAAATGTGCATTTAACAGTTTACCAATAATTATAAAAATACCATTTTTATTTAAACGTTCTGTAAAGATTTAGGAAGCCGAAAAATGACTAACCAGATGTACAGGAGCTGCTTATGGGGGATGATGGACTTTAAAAATAATACTAATTAATCAATTATTAGCAAGCTGTAGGGATAGCACTGATCAAGCTTAGTTACCATGGTGGGAGTCTAGCAGCCCCAGGACACTGCAATGACTTATTGAAGGCTGGAGTAGCCAGCTCTGTATACAGCTAGCATGAGCCGTGTATGTATGCTCAAGTGCCTAGTACAGCATGTAACTGAGGCCCAAAATGACTACTTCAGTGATTTGTAGTTATGGGGGTGACTGGAGTCTATTAGATTAAAGAAAAAAGAAAGAAAAAGAAGACGGGAGAAGATGTTGGCGTGTCCTCAAATTTGGGGGATAACCCCCGAGAAAAGTTTGCAACACAGAAAGAAGAGGAAAAAAAATAAAAAAGAGGATTTCCAATGTGACAGGTAGATTTAGTCAGCTACTGCATATGGCAAAAAACTTAACTTTTACTAGGTACTGTATAAAAAAGTCCACCAACTGATGGGCTTATACTAATTAAAGGGACACTATAGTCACCAGAACAACTACAGCTTATTGAATTTGTTCTGGTGAGAAGAATCATTACCTTCAGGCTTTTTGCTGTAAACACTGTCTTTTCAGAGAAAATGCAGTGTTTACATTACAGCCCGTGATAACTTCACTGGCCACTACTCAGATGGCTGTTAGAGATCCTTCCTGGGTCATGGCTGCCTAAAATGCATCCAAACATTCAGTATCTCCTCCCTCTGCATGGAGACACTGAACTTTCCTCATAGAGATTCATTGATTCAATTCATCTCTATGAGGAGATGCTGATTGGCCAGGGCTGTGTTTGAATCATGCTGGCTCGGCCCCTGATCTGCCTCAGCCAATCCTATGGGGAAGCACTGTGACTGGATCAGGCCACCACTTCTAATGATGTCTGCAGACTGCTTGTTTTTCTGAGTCTAACAGCATGCAGAGTTACAGCTTCAGCCTTGAATACAGTAAGATTTTCCTATATTTATGGAGGCATGAGGGCCCATGGGGGGCTAGATGGTGGTGTTAACACTATAGGGTCAGGAATACATGTTTGTGTTCCTGACCCTATAGTGATCCTCTAATTTAGACTGATCAGAATAATACTAAAACAACATAGACAATTACAACAATCCAAAAATAATTTGAACAGATAGCAGTACTAATTTAGGTATTATAGCAGAATAGCCTCCTAAATAGGGATGTGCTGCAGGTTGTCCAAGATAAACATTTTTTTTTATAATATCACAGTCTTATGTTGCAGAAGTATAGAAGTGGCTAAGACACTTGTTCGATCTGTATGTGCTCCTGTGTGTATAAACAATAAAATATTGTTACTGTATAGATGAAAAGTTAAGTTTGTTAGCGATGTTGTTACAATTGAACTAATAAAGTAACAGCGCTGAGTGACAGGAGAGGAAAGAATGGCAGAGGAAAAGGGAAATAGATCTAACTGATAGGAACTTTCCCTATTGTGCCTTCATGGAAACCCCTTAATGCCAAAATAACCTCTCTATAATAATAAAATACCTCCCACCAAGATTGAATTACAGTAACAAGTGAGCTAGAAACCAACAGTGTATCATAGTAGATACAAACTCAACAGGAACATTTATATAAGTATAGTAACTGATTGGTTGGTTGGTTGGTGATTGGAGTCTGTACGTGTAGAAGTTTATAGGCATTTATTACAGGCCTTATATAATCAATTTACGAAGTGACACACACAATAGTAATATAAAACCTTGTAAATACACAATAAGAAGATCTTTAATAAATAAATAAAAAAAACAACAACAATACTTATATACAGACTCTAGTCACTATCACAACAACAAATCTCTGAAGTAAAAAAAAATAAAATAAAAAACTATATATATATATTTTTTTATATATTTATTTGAGGCTATGTCTCTCACTTTCTATGGCGTGGAGGCGTACATTAGCTCCCCGCAAACATCAAATTCAATACCGATGGTGCTCAGCACATATGCTCCTTGTCCTCGAGGATGGAGATAAACACATGATACATGACATGACTGAAGCAAAGGCTCTGCTGACCTCTCTGAACATACCTCAGAACTCTCTTGCAAACACGGGCTCCGTGCAGCAGATCAAACACCCCAAAAGTGAAACCCGGCGACAGTGACACCGTTCATTAAATGCCATAATTTGTATAGGGTACTTACAACTTGTCTGCCCTCAGCTCGATAGGTTATTCAACCTTAATAATACCTCTTCCCCCCCCGCCTTTATTCAGTAACATACGATGATATAGCCGTACTGGTCTGTCTCAGGCGGTACAAAAGTAGACCATATCTCCCATTCAGTATTATACCGCCTCCATTATGGAACGCGAAACCTAGGCACTTATCACTCACAGTGACATTTAGTCGGATGACCCCCATCAGTTTTAATATTGAGAAGTTAAAAAAGGATTCAGTTCATGTACTGTACCTTTTAAAACGGTTTTTGCTTTTTATGTGAATTGAAACCAAAGAATTAAAAAAAAAAAAAAAAGGGGACTATATAATTATTTTCTTATTTAGAAAATGATATGTTGCAGGAGTCAGAAGTTACCTGGTATCAGACAACTTGATTGCAGTAAACTGCTCTGGTGGAGAAGGTCCTTCATCACCTGTAGGCAAAGGAAATCAAAAACCATATATTAAAAAAACAAAACAAAAAAAACAATCATCTAGCATTCAGAAGGCTATAGTTGAAATGCCATTTTTAACAGGTTATTTTCACACTGTAAATAATGAAAAAAAAAAAAAAGTATGCAATTTTCTTTACTAACATGGCATCGTAACTAACTACATCTGCCTCTTTCTTTTGAGAATGTTTTTTTTTTTACTCTAGAAAAAGTTTAGTAGAATTGCATAAAATGCTCATACATTTTATTCAGGCCTTGAATTAAATATACACAAGGGAAATTTCTAAATGATAAGAGCTGAAAATACTTCAGAACAATAACAACATTACAGTCCTATGCCAAGACTATGAAGTAGTGCTTCAAACTAATCAGTGCTTACAGAAAATCTAATTTGGCAAGAGCTAGAGAGGTTTTTTACCGAGTCACTTCTTTTCAAGAAAATGTCCGACCTGCTTGTTTTTTTTATCTGTTGGTGGGGGGTAAATATGAATTTTATGCTACTGGAGGATTTAGCTCTAGTGCTTACTCTGATCTTACTGGTTCACTTAATAAAATCTAGGATAAACAGGCCGTTTTACATATGCGAGAACATGCACGGTCAATTCATTTCCTTTGCTGGGTTGGTTCAGTACTGAAGCCAAGCAATACAAAATCTAAAACAATTCCTTTAAATAGAAGATGTACCTGGGATTAGCCATATAGCACCCAACGTGACTAAATACTGATCTTTTACTACAAACAGTGTCCAAAGTTTAAATCTATTCCAAATATTAATATTGCACATCAGGTAGGCTACAAATGTGATACACAGACTAATGCCAAAAGTACACCATCATATTTTTAACAAGTTACTCCAACCCCAAGAAACATTATTTTAATAAAATAACATTTTTGCCAGAGCAATCCTAACCATCCCGTTCCCCCCTCCCAAATGTTTAAATTAATAAATAATGCAAGAACTCTAGCCTTGAGGGCAGGTTCTCCCAGCATCCCAATCCTTTACTGGTTATGTCACAATGCCTCGCTGGAGGGACATCCAGAAGGACAAGCTGTTGGGAGAACTTGGGTGATCGCCTGTTGCAAGCACGTTGTGCAAACTAACGACAGAAAGCACAAAGTTGATATTAAATAGCCCAGGTTTGTGGTTCCAAGCTGACCAATAATTCCATAATGACGCTGTCAAATCTCCAGCATCAAATCTTCAGCATACAGACTCCAAGCACCAATCAAATGCATTTGATAGACCTTGCGAGGGAAGCAGTGATGTTGGAGAGGATATGGAAACCAGCAAGGGAAGCTTCCCCATCACTGAATTCCAGGTAAGTGTAAAACTGATTTTATTTTAATATAAGTGGGCAGGAGAGGGACCAATTACTGCCCAAAAGTCAAGAACAAAAAAATAAAATACTCAAATTGACTGTGTTGGAGCTTTACTGAAATTCCAATCCAGTAAAGGGATAAAGACAAAGTAGGGATGTTTCCTACGCCTAACACTTCTAGACACTGCGCAGAACTACTACTGTCTGGAAGTGTCATTCCACCTGCTGTCACAGTGACGGCGGCAGGGAATTAGCATTATTTACAGAGGATCCCTAGGACTTTGATGTTGCAAACTGGCGCATTCATGCATGAGTGTTCAGCAGTGACATTGTCTTCTTGCGCAGAAGTGCCAGAAGCTGAAGAGAACCTGCCAGGAGTATATAGCGGCATAACCGAGGGACAGGTTTAGGTATATTTTTTATTTATTTTTTATTTATTTTTTTACACATTACGCATAGAATGCACTTCAGTTTCAGGAATATTGACAAAAAGGTGAATTATGAAATTTGCAAAAATAATAATAAAAAAAAAAAACAACAACAACAACAACTAACCGTTGTGTGGTGCTCCAATTGTGAAGAGACCAGTGTCTAAAGCATGAATGTAAGCTCCTTTGTCCATTTCGATAGCAACTGTTCCTGAAATTTCACCAAAGTTTTTGACAGTCCACCAGTTTCCTGAAAGAGGATGGAACAAAATTAATAAAGATCAATCAATCTTCAAAAAGCCATTCAAATAGGGACTTCAATTCTGCTAGTTTCTGCGCAAATTATGTGTGTGTGTATATATATATATATATATATATATACACACACATATACACACACACTGACCAAAATACCTCTCCACTACACCCTCTTACAAAATCTAAGTGTTGTCAGAAAGCCAAGTGTAAGAGGGAAAAAGAATCAGTGCAAACCAATTTTGGAAATCTATTCTGTTTACACGTTGCTTACCTGCAAAAATGTATGTGGAATTTTCCCTTAAAGTAACAGTTCTAACGAGTTTTACTGAGCAAGTGACTATGCTTCCATACACGTTAACATGTTAAAGAAGACCTCTGATTACTGTAATTTATCATATTCTGTACTGCTAAGGTTATATTCA
Organism: Pelobates cultripes; assembly: GCA_933207985.1. Taxonomy (NCBI): domain Eukaryota; kingdom Metazoa; phylum Chordata; class Amphibia; order Anura; family Pelobatidae; genus Pelobates; species Pelobates cultripes. Next base: position 80,780,449 of record OW240917.1, read on the forward strand.
TCATCAACATACACCAGCAATTCCAAATAAACCATTGCACACACTCGCTTTCAAATAAATGGTGTAGAAGTTCAAAATAACCTCATCTTGCACTCTCCTTTTCCCCCACTCCGTGCCAGTCTCGCCACAGCTGGCCCCACCTCCATGGCTGAGATAATCAAGATTGCTGATCTCACCCAATCCAGTGCTAATTGCTTTTATTCAGATTACCCTAAAGACAGTCTTGACCGAACCAGTGTAGGGAGTAGTATACATTCTATAAAATGTAAATGCATTGAAGCTGTAGGCTACCAGACACAGTGGTTAAAGTTGCCGGTTGAAGAATAACCACCAATTTTTATAAAAGAATTAGTCAAGTTGATATCAATGGTACACAATAAAACACAGACAAAGTTGACAGTTCAGCTATAATAAAACATTAATATAGATACATTCCGTTCTTGGAGACTCACCAACAATATCCAGCTTGTCCTCTTCAGACTCCTCTCGCTTTCTTTTCTTATCTTTGTTCTTTTTCTTACTGTGCAACAGATAGATTTGTATTAAATAAATGCTTGTTAAATTAGCATTTGTTTTAGCCACATACAAAAGAAAATTATAAAATTTAAAGGTCACTTCACATATAATTTTACATATGCAACATGCATTCTAGAATAACTGTGTGTTATGTTTTATTTGGGTGAAGCAACACAAAAATTAAGATAGTCTGCAAACACAGTTCCATGATTTCTGCTAACAAGATTGAATATCCTGATATCCATGTAAATAATTCAGACAAGTTAAAATGATTTGTGCTTTTTTTCCCATAGAAACCTAGTGGTTAAAATTGTAATCTATATGACACTGATGTTTACCAGCCTTATAATATCTAGAATAGGAGTAGGAAACCTTCAACACTTCGGATATTGTGGACAACATCTTCCATAATGCTCTTACAGCCACAATGCTGGCAAAACCTCAGGGGAGATGTAGTCTGGAGCAGGGCCAGATTAAGAGCTCACTGGGCATGGTGCTGTAATTATGATGGACCTAATTACAGAATCTGATCGACAGAAAATACTAGGCGAAGTTGGCGCTGGAGGAAGCATTTATAAGAAAACACATAGCCTACACTAATTTCTTGCTTTCATCTCTCAACCAAACCCATATCCCCCAACCTAGACATCCTCTGAATCAACGAGCCGTGCAGAAGGAAATCAGTGAGAAGGGGGCACCAGCGGAGAGAAGGGGAGCACATCCTGGAAGATTCTCTGACTCACACTATTCTGAGACAGTCGACCTTACCCTAGGGAAGCCACCCTCCTGCACCCTAAATGTAGGAAACAGGATGTTGTCTAAAAATTTACATTTTACATGTTTGTGTCTTGGTGTATCTGTGCAGATCTGTGTATCTATTTGTGTGTATCAATCAGTGTGTGTGTGTGTATATATATATCTATATCTATCTCTCTTTGTGTTTCTGTATGCCTGCACTCAAGTATGTGTCCTTGTTAGAGCCTGGTGCTTGTCCGCAAAAATACATGTGAAAAATAATAGCACTCAAAAGGTCTTATTAAAAGGTAAAAATGTAAGTTTAATTCAGGTTGTTGCCAATAAAAAAGGTCGACGTTTCAGTTCCAATGTGAACTTTCCTCAGGACAGACATATCTGCATGTGTATCCATCTGTATGTCTGTATCTGTGGGGCGCAATGCGCTCCTCTCTTGTCTGTCAATTCATTTAGCGTATTCAAACTTTGCCAACACGTCCAGCCCACTGGCTCTGGAGCATGCTGCAAGCTGTGTGGAAGGGGCAGAGATATGAATCACCTCATATCCCTACATTCCTCAAAGCATGGCGGCGGATTAGTGATGAGACCAGGCTGAGAGGGGCGTCAAACTCAGGGACCTCCCTGGCGGCAAAAGCTCTAGATATGCTACTGGCCTGCAGTATTTATTTATTTTTTTCAACCCTGCAATGTTATGTCTTGCAAGTAAAGCTGTTTTAGTAACTGATGCGCTTGGCAATCAAATGGGAATTACCTCTACTTTAGATTTCTTATAAATATTAACACGATACATACAAACACTGTATCTATTTTAAAATTTGCATTCTTTTTATGGCATGTATACTTCTGAATTAAATAGACATTTAATGCTGTTATTTCTTTTGCGAAATGAAGGGTTCCTTAGTAGCAAAATAAATATAATGAGCACTATTTGAAAATCAGTAAAAATAAAAATATTTCACGGGTATATTCATGCCTGCACTACAAATAGGTATAGCTATTTTTGTCTAGTTTTGCAGACATGATCCTAGGTGGAAAAAGTCTAACTTTCACTCATAGAAATAAAGACACGGCTTACCTCTTTTTTACTCCCTTCAACACCAATTTAGTGGATTTTACCCTGGCATACTCAGCCATAATGTAGATTTTGTCTGCAAATCTGGTAAGAGTAATGTGACCAATGGGATACAGCTGTTGACGAGAAAGTTATTTAAGGGTTACAAAAACATCACATGGTAAAATGTATCATAAAAGAGTAGCAAATATAGATTTAAAGAGTTTCTCCAAGCATCATAAACATACAGCCCACAGCAGTGGTTACGATGGCAGGAGTATTCTGTCCCGGTTCCGCGGTAAAGGAGCAAACCATTTAGCAATAGTTTGTCAGGTTCTGGTGCTCCCTGGTCGCCCAGAGGCGCACTTCAGGCTTCTGCAGAGCTACAGACACCTAAAGCCACAGCCATTCATTGGCTGAGAGTGTAAACTGACCACTCTTACCCAATGTATGCAAATCATTGAAATGGTCATAGTGCTTGGGGTAACCCTTCAAGCATGTATAGCTTACATAAACAACCCAAAGCATTGCATCTTACACTGTATAAGTTTCAATAAAAAATAAATTAAAAAATGGTATATTATATATATATATATATATATATATATATATACACACACACACACACAAAAAAAAAAAAAAAAAACTGTCCAGTCCTTGCACTCAGATACATTTGCAGAATACTGCTGTATATAATTGCCGGGTGCAATAAATAGCCACAACCAAAAATATACAAAATGTAAATATGGGCTAGCACTCACGGTCTTGAAGTAAAATGGTACTTTATTGAGTAATCTTAAAATCTACGTTTCAGCCCACGTCTGGGGCTTTCCTCAGGATCAACAAGTACCATTTTACTTCAAGACCGTGAGTGCTACCCCATATTTACATTTTGTATATATATATATATATATATATATATATATATATAAAATAAAAAAAATGTACGCAGGAAATGTCACATCTAATGCAGTAGCACTCCTACTTTAAACACCAACATAAAGCAAGCCTTTCCCTCATTAACTACCAGCACCATGCTGCAAAAATATCCAATATAAAATGGTATTTACTATGAGCAGATCCCTTTCCTCTAGTACTCATAAACCCCTAGCACCCAGACCCCAACTTCCTGCTAATATATATATATATATATATATATATATATATATATATATATATATAATATAATGGCTATGCAGCCTCAACACCAACAGCACCATCAGTATACAATTACTTTATGCACAGCTCCTTTTCCATAAACTGTATAAAACCAAAATGGTATATATTGCACTAAGGCTTTAGCTTTGCATGCTCCTCCAGTAAACCCTGTATGTGAAGCAGACATACTAGTACACAGTGCACACACTCTAGAACACAGAATATCACGGTTATTATTGTGAGAATACCTGCCTGCTGCACAGAGTCACACAGGTCCTGGAACGCACGCTTCCGGTTTTTCCACGTTTGGCTTCACAACAAAGCGTCCGGGACAACAAACGACGCACCCTGGGAGAATAGTAAGGCAGCCTGGCGCTCGGCGCTCGGCTTTCCCAGGGAAACACAGCGAGGTTGCTGGCCACTATCTAAAAACCTACGCAGAGCAAGGGACAACCATAACCTATCCCTCGGATAGAGAATCCCCGAAAGACACGCCCTTTAATTTACATGGTGGGCGGTATCTTTTCTCTCTGATCTATTTTTATTAAACTTACACCATTAATTATAGTTCAAAGCGCCAGTAGCTCGAAGTTTAGTTATATACTGAGAAGATGTTCATCAAACTTTCTTACAGTCCATAGTTCCCATCACAATAAGTGAAAGGACAGCACCCACACACATACAGCACCCACAGATATACACAGCACCATAGGCGTGCGCATGGGGTGTGCCGGGTGTGCCTGGGCACACCCTAATCCCCGCGGCACGACTATGTATATTGAGACCGGCAGGGGAGATCTCAGGATCTCCCCTGTCGGCTCATGCAGAGCTATCCGAGCGCCGGCTCTGCTCTCAGCCTCCCTCCCCACTGACCCACATGCAGGGAGGGAGGCAGGAGAGGACCGGCGGAGCTATTGCCGGCAGCTACGTCGGGTTCCTCTCGCGAGATATGAGCGTTGCCACGGCACCCACAGACATACAGCACCCACAGACATACACAGCACCCACACACATACAGCACCCACACACATACACAGCACCCACACACATTCAGCACCCACACACATACAGCACCCACAGATATACAACACCCACACACATACAGCACCCAGACAGCACCCACACACATACACAGCACCATAGGCGTGCGCACGGGGTGTGCCGGGTGTTCCTGGGCACACCCTAATCCCCGCGGCAAGCCTATGTATATTGAGACCGGCAGGGGAGATCTCAGGATCTCCCCTGTCGGCTCATGCAGAGCTGGCGCTATCCGAGCGCCGGCTCTGCTCTCAGCCTCCCTCCCCACTGACCCACATGCAGGGAGGGAGGCAGGAGAGGACCGGCGGAGCTATTGCCGGCAGCTACGTCGGGTTCCTCTCGCGAGATATGAGCGTTGCCACGGCAATGCTCAAATCTCGCGAGAGTGAACTCTAGCCCCACAGGGGCTAGAGTTCACTCCCCACTGGACCACCAGGGATGGAATCAGCAGCACGATCCCCCCTCCCTACAAAAGGTAAGAAGGGAGGGGGGATAGCAAGTAATGTACCCCAACCTCCACCCCCACAATCACCCACCCACATACAGCACACACACATACAGCACACATACAGCACCCACAGACATACAGCACCCACACACATACAGCACCCACACACATACACAGCACCCACAGATATACACAGCACCCACACACATACAGCACCCACAGACATACACAGCACCAACACACATACAGAACCCACACACATACAGCACCCACACACATACAGCACCCACAGACATACACAGCACCCACACACATACAGCACCCACATACATTCAGCACCCACAGACATACACAGCACCCACACACATACAGCACCCACACACAGCACCCACAGACATACACAGCACCCACACACATACACCACCCACACACATACAGCACCCACACACATACAGCACCCACAGACATACACAGCACCAACACACATATAGCACCCACACACACATACAGCACCCTCACAAACACACACAGCACCCTCACACACAGCACACAAACAGCACCCTCACACACACACAGCACACTAACAGTACCCTCACAAACACAAACAGGACCCTAACAAATACACACACAGCACACTACCAGTACCCTCACACACAAACAGCACCCTCACACACAGTACATTAACAGCACCCTCACAAACGCACACACACAAACAGCACCCTCACACACAGTACATTAACAGCATCCTCACAAGCACGCACAAACAAACACCCTCACCCACATAGCACACTACCAGCACCGTCACACACACATCACACTAACAGCACCCTCACACAGCACACACACACACACAGGAGTGTGTGTATGTGTGTGTGTATGTATGTATGTATATATATATATATATATATATATATATATATACACATATATATATATATACATACATACATACATATATATATGCGGCGTGTGCTTGTGCTTTAGGGTGCACATGAAGGATGAAGGACAACTGTCAGCGCAAAAGTTTCTTTTAATAAGTCTAGAGTCAGACTGTAAACTCCCTTGGCTGGGTCCTCACCTACCTATTGTTCCTGTAACATTTTGTAATCTCTCGTTTATTGTTAAATGTCCCCCTTTATACTTTTGTAAAGCGCTGGGCAATAAGTTGGTACTATAATAATAATAATAATAATTTTTTAAAAAAGATCCTTTCATCAAGTTTATAGATTTTTAAAATGAAGTACATGACAGGATTGTTCAGGCATTCACAATCACCTTGGGTCAGACAGTGCATTAAAGGTGAAAGACTCTGTGGTCTTCCTTCCTTTGTGCAGGCAGTGAATCAGTTATTATATTAAAATATTTTGAGGTGACAATTGTCCTTTGAAATTCAATTCACCCACATTTGTTTCTCCAGAATCCAAGATAGAGAATATTGAAATAACGTCATGTATCTCCTAATTCATTGGTTCAAATTATGCATCTTCTTATAAACTTAAAGGAACACTTCAATCCTTCAGGACAGGGGTTCCCAAACGTGGTACATTCTAGTTTCCCCAGAGGTACGCAAAATAAAATAAAAATGTGGGTAATGGGGGCTCTACTGTGCACCACACAGATTAGGAACAGCAGGGTGAAGGTTAATCGTGTGGCCCATTTTGACCTGTATGTGTGTCATTGTGTGTCTGTATGTATGTAGGGCTTGCATCTGTATGTATCTGTATGCGTGTCTGTGTATCTGCATGTGTGGCCAGGGCCGGCGCTTCCTATAAGGCGAACTAGGCAGCCGCCTAGGGCGCCATATAGGAGGGGGCGCCCTGCGCCCCCATCGCCGGCCCTTTAAATTCTGCAGCCGCCTGAGCGCTCTATAGAGAGCGCTCAGGCGGCTGCCGCAGTGCCTCACCTCCCCTGCCCTGCTGTAGCGTGGCCGAGCTCCTTTCCGGTCCGCGACCTGGCCGGACTGACAGGAAGTGCACACTCAGAGGAGAGACCACTAATGGAAAGTCGGGGAGAAAAGGAGACCACTAAGGGAGGTGGAGGGGGAGAGGAGAGACCACTAAGGGGCAGGGGAGATCTCTAAGGAATGGAAGGGAGAGCTCTATAGGACAGGGGGACAGGGAGCTCTTTCACACCACGCGCACACACACACACACACACACACAATGCATCCCTATACACACAGAAACACAACATGCTTCCCTTACACACAGAGAAACACACAATGCAAACCTTACACATAAAGACAATGCATCCTTTGCACATATACACAGAACACACACAATGCATCCCTTACACACACATGCAAACACACACTGTTTTTCTTACACACACACACAGAAACACAATGCATCTCTTACACACACTCAACACACCCCTTACAGACACACACACTGCATCCCTTACATACACAGAAACACATTTTGCATCCCTTATGCATACAAACACAGATTCACACAATGCATCCCTAACACACAACAAGAAACACACAATACATCCCTTATACACAAACACTCACTGCTTGCTATCCCTTACACAAACAACACTGCATCACCTACACAAACTGGTATCCCTATACACTACATTCGTAAGCACACACATTAGATCCTCTACAGTAACACATAACACATCCCGTACACACTCTACTCCCTGTGAGTTCATGGATGGAACATGTAGGTGGCCTTATGGGTGGGCTTTATGGGCATACTCACCGTCAGGCCCTGGGGCCCAGACCTTGAGCTATGTAAGAGGCCCCCAAAAATGGAGCTGCTTCCCGTTCTCCCAGAACATTGAATTTTGTGACCACAGTTGCAAACAGCCTCCAGAGATCCTGTTCTACACCAGACCAGTGGAGCCAGACTGCAGCCAGAGCCCATCACCATCCTAATCTGATTGTAAGTAGGCAATCTAGTATATTATTAGTGACACTAATCTCTAATTTACCTCACATTAAATGGACACTATAGTCCCCTAGAACCACTGCAGCTTAATAAAGTTGTTCTGGTGTCTATAGTTTGTCCCTGCAGGCTTTTTAATGTAAACACACACTGTGTGCAGCACTGGCATTAGTTCATATGGGTGGGGCATTGCGAAGTTCCGGGGGGGAGGGGGGGGGGCGGCAAATCTTTCTTTTGCCTAGGGCGGCAAAAATCCTTGCACCGGCCCTGTGTGTGGCAGTGTTTGTATCTGTGTGTCTGTACATCTGTATGTGTGTAAGTGTTTGTATCTGTGTATCTGCATGTGTGTCAGTGTGCTAGCACATCTGCAAGCGTGTCAGTGTTTGTTTCTGTGTCTGGGTTTGTGTTTCTTTGTGTGATTTTGTGTGTGTCTGTGTGTATGTCAATGTTTGTGTTTGTTTGTCTGTATCTTTATATCTGTCAGTGTTTGTATATGTGTATCTGTAAGTGTGTCAGTGTGTGTATCTGTATGTCTGTTTATCTATGTGTGTCACTGCATCTGTATGTACATTGTGTGTACCTGTATGTATGTCATTGTATCTGTATGTGTATGTGTGTCAGTGTGTGCATCTGTATGTGTGTCAGTGGGTGCATCTGCATCTGTGTATCTGCATGTATGTGTAATTGTGTTAATCTGTGTGCCTGTATTTGTATATGTCTGTGTTTGTATTTGTGTATCTGCATGTGTGTCAAAGTGTGTATCAGTGGGACTGTGCAACTGTATGTGTGGCAGCGTTTGCATCTTTTTGTCTGTACATCTGTATGTGTGTCAGTGGGTGTATCTGTATATGTCAGTTGTTGTGTCTGTGTATTTGCATGTGTGTCACTATTTGCATCTGTATGAGTGTCACTGTTTGTATATGTGTCTGTGTATCTGCATGTGTTTCAGTGTATGTATATGTGTGTCTGTACATCTATATGTGTGTCAGTGTGTGTAGCAGTTTATCTGTGCAACTGTATGTGTGTCAGTGTTTGTATCTGTGTGTCTGTGCATGTGCATGAGTGTCAGTACTTGTATATGTGTGTCTGTGTATCTACATGTGAGTTAATGTGTGTGTCTGTGTATCTGCCTGTGTGTCAGTGTATCTGTGTGTGTGTGTCTGTATGTATGTCAGTGTTTGTATCCGTGTGTATTTACAGCCGCACGTGTTTCAGTGTTTGTATCTGAGTGTTTTATATCTGTATGTGTTTCAGTGTTTGTATTTGTGTATCTGCATGTGTATCTGTTTGTGTGTCTGTATGTCTGTTTATCAGCACGTGATTCTCTATATTTGCATATGTTTCACTGTGTCTATCTGTACTCTGTACAGTTGTAATCAAAATTATTCAACCTCCATTGAAAATCAGGTTTATTGTCAAAATGTTCAGAATTTCAGCTGTTTGCAATGAACACATCAAACAAAAGCAAGTGAAATAGCTTAACACAATGAATGCATCATTCTTCTTCCTTCAGAAATACCACTGATTCATTGGGCCAAAAAGTTCCAGTTTCAGATCCATGCAGTGTAGGGGAAACGCCACCATGTAGAAGTTATGACCGGCCGCACACGTGGTCCTATGCCCAAAATAGTTCCAGGGTGTTTGGTGCTTTTGCCGGTCAACTTTTGGGAGCTCCTGCAGCCGCAATATGGGGGGCTGCACCTGGCTCTTAGGTAGCATTTGTTTCCCTTAGTTTTAGGTACTTTCCCTCCAAAAAGCGCCCTCCTGGTGGATTTCAAAGTGGTTCAAAACAGCGAAGCAAGTTGTCCGGGAACCGCATGGTCACTTCATGCCGAAAACAGTTCCATAACATTCACGGCTAAGTCATGCTGAGGTGACTGGGAACCCACAAAGTCCTTGTGCCAAAATTAGTTCCATAGTGGTCGCAGTTAAGTACAGCTGAGGACTATTCCTGGGTTTGGTTCATGCGAACGGCCGCCAGAGAGCTAGTGTTCAGTTCCATTCACATGAAAGGAAAGTGCCAAACCAGGGGCACCCAGGGAAAGCTACTAATGGCAGCTGGGCAGGGTAACTCCCAAACGGTGTCGCAGACCTGGACCATAGTCGGTGGGCAGGAGGCCAGCGTTCACACTCCTCCAGGAGTTTGTGGCAAACATACATGGAAAGGAGCGTTTATCACACCTGCCGTCTCAGAAAACTGGCTACAGCCATTGATAGCTTCCTTTTTCTGCCCCATCCAGGTAGTGTAACTACTGTTCCTTAAAGTCTGAACTTGTGACCCATGCTTCCAAGTTGTCGCTAGGAATATTCAGTGCCTTCACTATCTTTTTGTATCCTGTTCCTTGTTTGTAAAGGACGATGATCTCCTCTCTTAATTTTGTGGACCATTTGTTTGACTTAGAAATATTTCTAACATGCAGTCAAATGTAACACTCAACAAACCCCTAGTCAGTTCAAGTATTGAAGTGTTCCAGCACATGCACACTCATGCATCTAATGAAGCCCTTGATTAGATATTTTTGTATGGGACTTTCCATTTTCTGGGCAGACCTACTTTTATTACATTATCACAACAGCCCTTCTCTGGACAGTCTGTGCAAGTCTCAGTGCTAGAAAAAGGTAAATCAATTTCTAAAAAAAATAATTAATTTTATGGCAAATAGGGTGGGGGCACTAAATCAGATAAGGGGAGGGACACTATAACGTTAGGAATATAGGTTTGTATTTCTAACACTCTAGTTTTCCTTTAAACATCCAGGTACATGTGCTACCTTTTTATGCAGCTATGTAAATGTCAGACTTATGAATATATATAAAAAACCTTGAACCACTGAGATTTTCAGGATTTAATTAATGGTGTGATATAAAAGCAAACACACATTATATATACTTACATTTATATATACAAATGCAAGTTACATAAAAATAAAACAAAATACTGTTATGCATCTTTTACATATCCCAAGTAGGACCCTGGAACAACAATTCTGGGAAATTATGCTTCCGCAATTCTCGCTTGAAACAAAGCTTTTTAATCTAAAGCACGAGTTATGATCCAAAAGGGCAAATGGCCAGAAACAAACCAAGGAATATTTCAGCTTTCTGAATCAGGACGCCACTAGTTTTACTCTAGTAGTTGAAATCTTTCTCTCAGTATTTAACAAAGTACTAAATAAGGTGCGATAAGACAAACAATAAAACCACACATTTATGCAAATTCAAAAATCCCAATTGTTCATTGTAACGGATCGCCTGGCACCCCAACTGGGTACCTCCGTTGAAGGATGCTCCTAGCACTTCCTGAGGACTCCAAGCACTGCAGCAGACACCAAAACCACCGAAACGTAGGAGCATATGAATGCTGTAGACAGTTGAATAGGAACCATACGAATAGGTTTACTCTCCTAGCAGTCAAACTGGAACAGCATACAATAAATCCTTCCCCCAATAATGAGACGACACTTCACTTTGAGGGTTAAAACAGGAACTCCTGTACTGTCACATACAGTCTCTTTTATTCCCAATCCACAAACATAGTACAGCCCACAGGGCGTTACAAAACAGCCAATCAATCCATACAATACACCCAGACACTACCACACAAAATCCTCCCCTCTGGCTGTGATATGATTACTGAACACAATGGGTAATCTAATTATCACACCCAGAGAAATACAGTTTCATAAAACACATCACAGGGACCCCAAAACATGCAATAACCCCATAAAAAGTATATCCTTGGAACTGGGGGATCTGGGTGAACCACATATCCAAAATTCACCCAGATCCGTTCAGTACTTTGGAAAATACAGTTTAATGCAGATTCTGCAGAACATATACAGGCTAAATAAAAAACAATCACTGTATAATGTGTCCCCTGCTGTATAGTCCAAAACCACCGCACGATGTCTCTGTGCAACAAATACTGGCGAGATGGCACCGGGTTGAAAAGTCCACACAGTGTCTGTGAGTTAAAATGGCCGCCATCCATTGTTCTCACCATGTGCTTCTGATACAGGAAATGGTGGCCACCCAGTAACTCCACAGTATGTCCCCAGATGGTTCTTAAAAGGGCTAGCAGCAGCACAACACAAATCCATTATGCCCAAATCATGTCTTTAAAAAACAATACATCCCAGGGGCCATAGTCACATGGCAGGAGGCTGGCAATCAGTCTTCTCCAATGCCCAGTGGCGAGGTCGGTTTCGCCACATTCATCATCTGCATATCTTTAATAGGAAACTGGAAAAAGTACAAGTAATTTACAAATCCACATGATTCCACACCTTCCCCAGAATTCCCATCTCAACATGCCAAAAAAACCTGTCCTGTATTGTTAAGGGTGACTGAGAAATTGTGGGCTCAACACAACCTATATCGTATAAAGAATTTACTTTCTCAAATTGAGTGGTATGTTTCGTGTATTCGTCATTCTCTAGTCCTTTACTGGAGTATCTGCTGTACTCTTCTGGACAGCGATCTCAGATATCCCACCTGGAATCTGCTGAAGCCACTCCCCCAAATTGGGGGGGGTCACAGCACTGAGTGCTTCTATCACAACTGGGACTACTATCGTCTTCACTTTACACATCCTTTCTAACTTCTCTTTCAGTCCTTTGTATTTGTCCACCTTCTCATGACCCTTCTTTCTGATGTTATGGTTACTCGATATTTCCATATCCATCACCACCAGTTTTCCGTTCCTTGTCTACCACCACAATGTCAGGTTGGGTAGCCATTACTTGTTTTTCTGTCTGGATGTGAAAGTCCCACAGGATCTTAGCACTGTCACTCTCAACCACCCTTTGTGGTATCTCCCATCTGTACTAAGGCAGGTCCAGACTATATTCTGTGCAGATATTTCCCAGCAACTTGGTTGTCCCTCTCAGTGTATGCTGTCCCTTCTAATATCTTGCACCTGGCTACTATGTGCTGATTTGTCTCAAAGGGCCTCTTTGCACATTCTGCCCCTTTAGGTCTTGTCTGGTGTGGTAGACCCCTGCTTCTATTGATCTGGTGCTTAGTGCCTGTTCCTTTACTGCTAGAATTAGTGCCTCCCTGCTATCTTTCAGTCCTGCATTTTCCAACCACTGGTAGGATTTTGTAATATGAGCCACATTCACTATTTTCTGGTGGTACACCCCATGGAGAGATCTGTCTTGCCATGAATCTCCTCCTGTAAACAAGTATGTTAAAGTTTATCAAAGTTATAAAACAGTTTTTAAATTAAATAAAAATAAATATATATATATATATATATATATATATATATGAATGTTCACCCTGTTCCAAATTATTATGCAAATGATATTTTTCTCTCTTACCTAAATAATTGATGTAAATAACAGTCAGCATAATTCTCATGTTATCAACTATTAAGAGTACAATTCAATTTTTTTTGAAGAAACCTCCTGATAACAGTATTTTTTTTTAACATAAAAAACTTACAATGCACTGTTCCAAATTATTACGCACAGTAAGTTTCAAAACACTTTATAGGTTGTAGAGAACTGAAAATTGTCATTTGTTGTGTTTGCAGCATATTTACTGAAATCAAAAGCTATTTCAATCAAACTTATAACAATATTTTAACTTTTTAAACATTTTAACAGGTCATGTTACATTTTAACATAGGACCTCTTATTTGATAGCAGCTTTACAAGTCTTGCATCCATTGAACTTTTGAGTTTTTGGACAGTTTCTGCTTGAATTTGTTTGCAAGATGTCAGAATATAGAAAAAATGCTAGTGGTGGAGCGCTGATTAAAGTAAATAGAGATAAAAGCAGGGTATGTATATAGGAAACCTAACTACCTATGCAGTATAAAACAGAATAGCTTTTACACCTTTCTCCTCTAAACAGTAGTATATATCTATTCAGAAAATAATGTCACACATCTTAATTAAATACACCAAAAATAAAAGAGTCTTTACAGGGTAAAAAAGAGAATCCCAAAAAGGTGAAAAAATGATGAATAAAAGTCCAGTTTGGAATGCCAAATAGATGTGTTAAATTGTTCACTCCATTATGATGTTCCTCACGTATATAAAACAGAAAAAAAAGGTATAAATATGAACTCATTATAAGACACAATTAAGTTAAAAAGTTCAAATTTATTTGATCTAATATAGTTAAAAATATATATCAAAAATACATTAAAATCTTGCCATTTGCAGTTAATATTCCATTTTCATAAAATCACAAATAAAGCCAAAAAAGAGTCCAGACCTTATCTGAAATTCTCGGTGTCCTGAGTCAGCTACATGTCAAAGCTGCAAAGATTCCAGATTGTTCTCCTCTCTGTAGTTCGGATGGTGGCTGTTAGTCATGTGAGTCAGACCTCTCCAGACGCGTTTCTCCGCATTCAGTGACTTTTTCAATGGATCAATGTCAGAATAGCCTCCCAGAGCTGCTGTTTGGATGTAAACTGCCTCCCTCCCTCATAGATCTTTTGCTTGAGGATGCTCCAAAGGTTCTCAATAGGATTGAGGTCAGGGGAGGATGGAGGCTACACCATGACTTTCTCTCCTTTTATCCCCATAGCAGCCATTGATGCAGAGGTATTCTTTGCAGCATAAGATGGTGCATTGTCATGCATGAAGATGATTTTATTACGGAAAGCATAGTTCTTCCTTCTGTACCAGGGAAGAAAGTGGTCAGTCAGAAACTCCACATACTTTCAAGAGGTCATCTTTACACCTTCGGGGACCCTAAAGGGGCCGACCAGCTCTCTTCCCATGATTCCGGCACAAAACATGACTCCACCACTGTCTTGCTGACGTCGCAGCCTTGTTGGAACAGGGTGGCCATCCACCAACCATCCACTACTCAATCCATCTGGACCTTCCAGGGTTGCATGACCTTCATCAGTGAACAGGACTGTTTGAAAATTAGTCTTCATGTATTTTTCCGCCCAATGCAGCTGTTTCTGCTTGTGAGCATTGGTTAGTGGTGGCCAAATAGGTTTATGCATAGTTGCAAGACTCTGGAGGACTCTACACCTTGATGTCCGTGGGACTCCAGAGGCACCAGCAGCTTCAAATATCTGTTTGCTGCTATGTAATGATATTTTAGCAGCTGCTCTGTTGATCCGATGCATGGATCTGGCAGAAATCTTCCTCAATGTGCATTTATCTGCATGAACCCTTCTGTGCTCTGAATCAGTCACAAATCTCTTAATAGTGCGATGATCATGCTTAAGTTTTCGTGAAATATCTAATGTTTTCATACCTCGTCCAAGGCATTGAACTATTTCACTCTTTTCGGCAGCAGAGAGATCCTTTTTCTTCCCCATATTGCATGAAAATGGTGCTCTGCTTAATAATGTGGGCTCACCTGGCAATCTAATTATCACAGGTGTCTGAGATTGTTTTCAGTGATCAAAAGAGCCCTGAGACACAATGCCATCCATGAGTTAAACTGAAAAAAAAATATTTAATCTTTGTGACACTTAAATAGAATTTGCATAATAATTTGGAACATGATGTATATATATATATATATGATCTAAGTACTTTTATATACACATACACACATCATTATTAAAAGCGTGTTTTAATATTAATCTATAGAAATGTGTATATATATATATATATATATTAATATTAAAATACACTTAGAATAACGTTAATTTTATATATATATATATATAGGTCTTAAAAAAAGTCCAGATAGGACTGAAACGTTGACACTTTTTTTTAATATTTGATGCTTCAATAAACAAGCACGATTGAAAAATACTATTGAGTCCTGCAAGTGCACTTCAACAAGGTTTTTATATATATATAAAATAAAAATAATCAATAAATAAATTGAAATAAATAAAATAAAATTTCAATTAAATAAAATTTAAAAAAAAATTATATACCATTTAAATTGTTCTAACTGTATTGAGATTAATATACATATATATTTAAATCTAAATACATTTAGAATGATGTTATAAATACATTTAAACCAGTTCCTGGTCCTGTAATGTTTTCTCGTCTTCTTAGCCTTTTGCTGCTGTGCATCGATATAGTG
Source organism: Pelobates cultripes (assembly GCA_933207985.1). Classification (NCBI taxonomy): domain Eukaryota; kingdom Metazoa; phylum Chordata; class Amphibia; order Anura; family Pelobatidae; genus Pelobates; species Pelobates cultripes. The sequence continues at coordinate 80,796,329 of OW240917.1, forward strand.
ATAGAGACTGCAAACCCAAAGACGAGGGTAACCTTCCTGCAAGTCCTACAGGGTTATTTACTAAAGGAAGAATTCAAAGTGAATTCCAAATTTAAAGCCAGAATAGCTGAACTAGAAGGATAGCGATTTGGAGATTTTTTATCTTTTTTTTTTTTTTTTAGAGATTAACTATTTTTTTTCCATTTTTTGCTGCCCATAGAATAAGCAAAATACAAATGATTAACTGATCCTGAGAGGCTTAGGATAATTCAATATCTATTATAGTACTATATTAATAATGGCCTATCTATCTGGCCTGTAACTAATCAATATTTATTCAAGTCATTTATAGCTCCAGCAATGTGCATCGTCAAACAGTAAACAAAAGGCAGCACATTTTGTGTCTTTATTGTTATGTAATATAGATCTGTTTATTCATTAACCATTAATCACTTTTTCAAAACAACCTGTGCTATGACAGATATTGAATTTTGCGTAATGAAAGTTAAGAATAAAAATCAGGAAAGTAAAGCAGAAGAAATATTGTACAAAATTGTATATGCTACTAGTTAACTTTGCAAAATCCAATACGTGAAAATGTCTGTAATTACCACTTCCACCTTAATGATCCACAGTGCAATGAAATCCAGATGTCAAAGCCATCAAAATGTGCAAAACTATGAAGAAAAATTATACTGGATGCAGGATTCCGGGAACAGTATTACTGTAGATATTTATTGTTTGTTGCATACATAATTAACACACTTATTAATTAACCAACAAGTGTTTTGTAGCAACAGTAAAAAGTTAAATGAGAATAATAATCATATAAAGTGTAATATTTATTTGAAACATAGGGTGCATAGCAGGCATATAATGTTGGCTAACCATTAATTTATTTAGTATATTGGATGTTGTTTATTGATACCGAGAACTGAAAATTAATTTTTTTATATAATTAATTAATTCTTCCTATTTAGATTCTATGATATGTCAGACAGAATGTAAGAAAAATCAGTAAAGGACAATTATTTCACATAAAGAAGATGTGACAAATGTAGAAATTAACAAATGTGCTGCTAATGGGTATCTGTAACAAAAAGTGCATTGGGTATTATTATTATTATTATTATTATGATGATATTTATAGAGCGCCGTCAAATTCCGCAGCGCTTTACAATGGGTGGACGAACAGACATGAATTTGTAACCAGTAACCACACTTCCCTCCCCCTCCTCCTCTTTTTTTTTCTCTCTCTCTCTCTCTCTTCTATCTCTCTTATATTTCGTTGGACGGGCCCCGGGCCCGGGGAGTTGGGATCGGGATCGGGATCAGAGAGATACATTACCACACAAAAAGAAAAAGGAAAAAAAAAAAAAAAAACTATCGACTTCTGAAATCCTAAAAAGAGGAACACCCAGCCCTGACGGGATCTGAGGAATGTTCGGACCCCCTAGGGAAACACGAGTCAAACCATGCCTTGTTACACGTTCCGGCATCCAAAAGTGTAGAGAGGAGAGCTTACGCTCATATAACGCAACAGACACGCAACATCTTAAATCCACTCCAATCACACATTACGAGGTCTCTGACACACACATCACTGACGATACTAAGGCATCACGCACGGGAAATCGCACGGACTGTAGGCTCTGCTGCAAGAAGTAATGTCAACATCCCTAGCCATATAAGATAGCGCACTAGAGACAGGGACACATATCATACAATCCATTCAACCTACTCACATGGCACGCTATAGACCCGCATACGCATTTGGAACGCAGAGACCTGCGAGTCTCAACGTTATATCTCACTACCCTATGTAACTCACAAAACCGCACCTAGGGACACACACATACCCTATCGCTAGACACAACGAGGCAAAGTAATAAAGTAAACTGGAAGGGGGCGGGGAGATGGAACCACAGAGTGTGAGGAATAAGGGAAACAAAACCTTTACGTTGCGAAAGCCGTACCGGCCTTCCCCTTCCGATCTGTATATTTTGGTGTACTGCACGATGTCTAAAATTTTGCAATATCGCAACTATGTTATTTCACTCTGTCATACAATAAAAAAGATTTACCAAAAAAAAAAAATGAATTTGTAACCAGACAAGTTGGACACACAGGAACAGAGGGGTTGAGGGCTCTGCTCAATGAGCTTACATGCTAGAGGGAGTGGGGTAAAATGACACAAAAAGGTAAAGATAGTATTAGACTAATGCAGGGCCGGACTGGGAGAAAAATTCGGCCCGGGCATTTTTTTAACACAGCGGCCCACTAAAAAGGGGGCGGGGCAGAGGAGGTATGTTTTGTCATCACTAATGACAAACACGCCTCCTCTCAAAGTGAGCATGTTGGTTCAATGCTCTTCCAGGGCAGACCATGCGCAGAGCTCTGCTGAAGAGCTCTAGCATGAGAAAAAAGTCCTGTATTTGTTCTGCACAGTGCAAGCAAATTTAATAACATGCTTGCACTGTGTTTCCTTGCAACTTGTCTCTGGTGTCTCTATAAATGGATACCAGGAGACAAAAGGCCAGGAAAGAGTATTGTGCATGTGTTTGGAGCCTGCTTGTGGTATTGCGTGTGTGTAGAGTGAGCTGGTCATGGTGTGGTATTGTGTAATAAGGTCAGTTTTAGTCGTGTTGTGTTTGTGGTGTAATGTGATGCATATGTGGCTCAGGGACCCCCTCCCGCCAGGCTCTGGAAAGGGGTTAAAACTTACCTTTTTCCAGCGCCGGCGGGGAGCTCTCCTCCTCCGATCCGCCCGCGGCAAGAGCTGCGCGCGCATTCAGCCGGTCGCATAGGAAAGCATTTATAATGCTTTCCTATGGACGCTTGCGTGCTCTCACTGTGATTTTCACAGTGAAAAGCACGCAAGCGCCTCTAGCGGCTGTCAATGAGACAGCTGCTAGAGGCTTTGGGGGAAGTCTTAACCCATTGATAAACATAGCAGTTTCTCTGAAACTGCTATGTTTATAAAACAATGGGTTAACCCTAGAAGGACCTGGCACCAAGACCACTTCATTAAGCTGAAGTGGTCTGGGTGGCTAGAGTGGTCCTTTAAGAGTGTAGTGTGTATATTATATATATTTGGAAGTATTGTGTATGTGTGTAGTGCAGTGTGTTGGGGGGGTTCTGTGTGTATGTGAGGGGTGCAGTATGTGTGTGTGTGAGGGTGCGGTGTGTGTGTGAGGGGTGCGGTGTGTGTGATGTGTGTGAGAGTGCCGTGTGTGAGTGATGGGTGTGAGAGTGCTGTGTGTGATGGGTGTGAGAGTGCTGTGTGTGAGAGTGCTGTGTGAGAGAGTGCTGTGTGTGTGTGAGAGTGCTGTGAGTGTGATGGGTGTGAGAGTGCTGTGTGAGAGAGTGCTGTGTCAGATGGGTGTGAGAGTGCTGTGTGTGATGGGTGTGACAGTGCTGGGTGAGAGAGTGCTGTGTGTGATGGGTGTGAGAGTGCTGTGTGAGAGAGTGCTGTGTGTAATGGGTGTGAGAGTGCTGTGTGTAATGGGTGTGAGAGTGCTGTGTGTGATGGGTGTGAGAGTGCTGTATAAATGTTATTGAGTGTGTGTAGGGGGGGGGTAAATAAAAAAAAAACAAAAAAAAAACAGTCATTATTCCCCCCCCCCTCCCTTCTTACCTTTAGCCTGGGAGGGGGGGGGTCCGGCACGCTGGGAGGCAGGGTGGCGGTGTTCCCTGGTGGTCCCCGTGGGTGAGTGAACTCTAGCCCGCATAGCCTGTGAGGCTAGAGTTCACTCTCGCGAGATCCGGTCGTTGCCATGGCAACGTGCCGGATCTCGCGAGGGGAACCCGGCGGAGCTGCAAGTTATTCGCCGGACCTCTCCAGCCTCGCTGGTTCTCCCTCCCGCCGGCGAAGCCGGGCCGGTCACACAGATCCTTGATCTCCCCACCGGCCCGTCGTGGCAAACAGCGGGGCTGGCGCTAGGAGAGTGCCGGCCCTGCATAGACCGGCAGGGGAGATCCTGAGACCTCCCCTGCCGGCCTCGGCCCATGGCCACCGCGGCCCACCGGCATTTGCCCGGTGTCCGGCGGCCAGTCCGGCCTGGACTAATGACAGTTGCAGAAGAGGAATCAGTCAGGAGCTAACAGTTTTAATTGATACGCTTATGAAGAAGTGGGTTTTAAACAATTCTTGAAGGAGTGGAGACTGGGTGAGCATCTAACGGAGGAGGGAAGCGAAGTTCCACAGGAACGGTGCAGCCCTCGAGAAGTCTTGAAGGCGAGCATCAGAGGTGGGAGTACGGACAGAAGATAGACGTAAGTCTTCAGCAGATCGTAAGGGCCTAGACGGGACATACTTGTGTATAAGGGAGGATAGATAGGTGGGAGCAACATTATGTAGAGATTTGAAAGCAAGAACCAGAATTTTAAATTGAGCTCTATATTTTATAGGAAGCCAATGTAGGGACTGACAGAAGGGTGAGGCATGGGAGGTGCGGGCGGACAGGAAGATGAGCCTCGCCGCCGCATTCATTATGGACTGTAACGGTGCAAGTTGGGAGCACGTAACACCACTGAGAAGCGGATTACAGTAGTCAAGGCGAGAAAGGACAGTGGAATGGACCAACACCTTAGTCGCATCTGGCGTTAAGTAGGGGCGGATGCGCGCAATGTTTTTGAGATGGAAATGACAGGATTTGGCGATAGATTGAACATGAGGCTTGAAGGAGAGGTCGGAGTCAAAGAGAACACCTAGGCAGCGAGCCTGCGTGGTGGAGCTGATGGTAGCACCGTTGACTTGGAGGGAGACAGACACAGGAGTAACAACACTTGAGGGAGGAAAGACCAGAATTTCAGTTTTGGTCAAATTTAGTTTAAGGAAGTGGGCAGCCATCCAGTTAGAAACAGCAGAGAGGCAGTCAGAGACACTAGTCAAGAGGGACGGGGAGAGATCAGGAGAGGACAGGTAGATTTGCGTGTCATCTGCATAGAAATGATATTGGAAGCCAAAGGAGCTATTGAGTTTACCAAGGGAGGCAGTATAGATGGAGAACAGTAGGGGACCAAGGACTGAACCTTGGGGGACACCAACAGAGAGGAGCTGGGGAGAAGAAGCACAGCCAGAGAAAGAAACACCGAAAGAGCGCTGGGAGAGGTAGGAGGAGCACCAGGAGAGAGCAGTATCTTGTAGACCGATATTGCGGAGGATGAGAAGAAGCTATTGATGATCAACAGTGTCAAAAGCTGCAGACAGGTAAAGGAGAATTAGGATAGAGTAGTGACCACAAGATTTTGCAGCGAGTAGATCATTGGATACTTTGGTCAGTGCCGTTTCCACAGAGTGCTTAGCGCGGAAACCAGACTGAAGCGGGTCTAGCAGAGAGTTGGACTCGAGGAAGTCTGTCAATCTCGCATACACAATTTTTTCAAGGATCTTGGATGCAAAAGGCAGTAGTGAGATAGGACGATAGTTGGATGGGGAGTTAGGGTCAAGATTGGGCTTCTTTAGAATTGGGGTTACAGTTGCATGTTTGAAGGGCAATGGAAATATACCAGAGGAGAGAGAGAGATTGAGAATTTTAGTGAGAGGTGGAGAAAGAGAAGAAGACAGAGTACGGATGAGGTGCGAGGGAATTGGATCTAGGGAGCAGGTGGTGGGGCAGGAGGACCGGAGCAGAGCAGAAACCTCTTCCAATGTAGCGGGTGCGAATGAACATAGAACAGCAGAGGGAGTGAAGTTAGGGGAAGTATTGTAAGGGGAAGAAGAAAGATGAGATATCTCTTCTCTGATTGTAGAGATCTTGTCAGTGAAGTGAGTTGCAAAGTCTGAGGTGGTCAAGTTAGTAGGTGGAGGAGGAACAGCAGGGCGAAGAAGAGAGTTAAATGTGTGAAATAGTCGTTTGGGTTCGCGGGAGAGTGTGGTTATGAGGGTATTGAAGTAATTAACTTTTGCAGAGGAAAGAGCCAAGCTGTATGAGCTCAGCATAAATTTATAGTGGAGAAAGTCAGATGCACAGTGAGACTTTCTCCAACAGCGTTCAGCAGTTCTGGAGCATTTTTGGAGGTATCGAGTGAGCTTGGTGTGCCAGGGTTGTTGTTGGGGGGGCCTGCGGCGTTTAAATGTACAAGGTGCCATGATGTCTAGTTGAGAGGAGAGGGTGGAATTGTAGAAGGAGGTTGCAGAACTAGGACAGGTGAGGTTTGAGATAGGTAAAAGGAGAGTTTGGAGATTAGTGGAGAAATGCTCTAGGTCAAAACATTGGAGGTTTCTGTGAGAGTGATGTTCAGATGGTGGTGTCAATTGGGTCTTGGGTATGCCAATGTCAAAAGTCAGCAGATGGTGGTCAGACAGAGGAAAGGGAATATTGGAGAGATTAGAGGCAGTACAGAGGTTTGTGAAGGCAAGATCAAGAGTGTTTCCCGCTGTATGGGTTGCTAGATTGGACCATTGCGTAAGGCCAAAGGAGGAGGTTACAGAAAGCAGACGAGAGGCATCAGTGCAATTGGGGTTATTGATTGGGATATTGAAATCCCCAAGTATAAGGGAAGGAGTGCTAGATGACAGAACGTGGGGAAGCCAGGAAGAAAAGTGCTCAATGAATAGTCTAGGATAACCGGGGGGGGGGGCGGTAGATAATAGCAATTCTTAAAGGAGTGGGTTTAAATAGGCGGACAGTGTGAACTTCAAAAGAAGAAAAGGATAGGGCAGGGGGAGTAATGATTGGTTGAAAGGTACATTGAGGGGAGAGAAGGATGCCTACGCCTCCTCCTTTACAGTTGAGTCTGGGAGTGTGAGAGAATTGTAGCCCACCAAAACATAAAGAGGCAGGAGTAGCGCTATCAGAGGGGGACAGCCAGGTCTCTGTAAGTGCAAGCAGTGTGAGTGAGTTTGAGATGAAAAAGTCGTGTATGGTTGTTGATTTTAAATTACTGCAGATGGAGTGGGCATTCCAGAGTGCACAATTAATTTTGGTAAGTGAGGGTAAAGGGCAGGGTATTGTGATGAGGTTTGTGGGGTTTCTGGTTGTCTTAGTGTGTGTAGAGAAGGTGAAGGGCCCTGGATTGGGAGAGACATCACCAGCTGCTAGGAGGTAGGAGGAGAGAAAGTGACAGGAGGTGTGAATGGGTTTTGTATGCATGGGGTCTAGGACGAGATCGATTGTGGGTTGGAGTGAGAGAGTAGAAAAATGAGTGTAAGGCATGAGATGAGAGAAGGGGGGAGTGTAGCAGAGAAGGGAATATGTAAATGTGGATGGGGGGATGAGTGAAGTGGGAGTAAGGAGAGATTTTTATACTGAGGGAGACTGAGGAAATAAAGAGGAGGAGAAAACAGATCATTGCTAAACTGTGAAAAATAAAAATTGGAGATAATTGGAATTGGGTATATATTAATTTCGCTTGATGGGTAATTTAAAACTAATATTAGTCTGATAAGACCTGTTTACCTTATCTGCCATGCCAAAAATGAAACAGGTTTATATCAGCCTAGTGTAGAAAAAAAGAAATATATATATATATGTATAAAGTGAAAAAGTGATCAGCACTCTCGGGCTTTAGAAAATTAAAACTTACAGTTTATTGAAATTCCATTTAAAAGATCAACGTTTCAGTTCCTATCTGGAACTTTCATCAGGATCAAAAACCAGGATCCTGATGAAAGTTCCAGATAGGAAGTGAAACGTTGATCTTTTAAATGGAATTTCAATAAACTGTAAGTTTTAATTTTCTAAAGCCCGAGAGTGCTGATCACTTTTTCACTTTATACAATTTTTCCCTGGATTACAAGCACCCGGCCTACAACAGTCTACAAACGTGAGTGCAAGGAAACCCTGTATTTTATATATATGTATGTATACATATATATATATATATATATATATATATATATGTGTATTTATATATATATATATATATATATAATTTTTATTTTATTTATTCTGTACTACAAAAATAAGTATACAAAACAAAACACTACTGTGCAGCATCATAAGGGTTAAAATAGCCAAGGTTGTAAATGTGTAAGCTGTGTGCCATTCTTGCAAATGTTGGCAACATAACCGCAGTTATAAAATATATGTAACAGAGATATCGATTCAAGGTGGAAAATGCAGAAAATAAGAACCTTCTGGTAAATCATTTGGAAGAAATCCACAAAAAGTAGATTCCACTGAGTATTCTGAACACAATATCTTGGAAGCCTGGCATATTTATTAAATAAAAGCTTGGCTCATGCCCAGCTCACCGTGCAAGATGCATTTCCATAACAAGCAAAACGTGGGTTCTGTTTATGAAAATCTGGCAAAATATTGTTTCAAAAAATGTGTGCAGTGTTTGATTATAAAGACAAAATAAAAAAACCAAAAACTTTGTTTTATAAACTGATGTAACGCAGAAGATTACATTAGGGAAATAAAAAGAGAATAAAAAAGAATACAAATCCATTTCATCATATGATTGAATTTACATGATCATTTTTATGCCCCACGAGATATCCCTGATTGTTAATTACAGCAGTTATGAATAAATTATTTGTATCATCCAAATCTGACTTTTCCATTTTTAAATTATACACTCAGTTAGCCTAGTTAAGAAGCTTGTGTGTGATCATAATCAAACATCAGTAGAAAATGGAGAATGCTATATAAATTAAAAAGGATTTTGGCATGTTTAATCCAAAGTACTGTACACATTACTGTCAATGGAATTCATCACCAAGCATTTGTCAAGGCTTATTTGCGCACGTATACAGGCACCTGCAGTTTAACTATGAAAATGTTTTTGATATGTGTTCCTGGTAATATTTGGCCACCTGAATGAGAATAATATGCAAAATAATTAAAAGGTTTAAAATTAAAGATTATGTGAGGGGGGCAAGGGCAAAGCAAACGTAGTATACAGCAATGAAAAAGAAAAATAGTGCGTAGGCGCTTCACTGAAATTATGACAGTTGGTATATAATAAATGTACAATAAATGGTGTAACCAGTACCCTAGTGGTTCCCTTATGCACCAGATATAAGTAATACAATTAAAGAGACATGTACCAGTAAATACACCTCCCCAGTGTGGTCACAAAAAATGGGTAATATTACCAGTACAAAGCTTGATAGTATTGCAACAGAGCGTAGAGTTCAATTGGAAATATACACTAAAACAAGAAAAAGATAAAAAAACAGCATAGTGCAAACTGTATAGCGACTAATGAATAATAGATGAATGTATGACTCTCACTCACATTATCCAGAGCCGTCCCAGGCTGTGTAAATCAAGCTCAAGAGTGCCAAATATTGGCTAACGATCCAAATAATTCAGGTAGATGAGACTCCAAATGAAAGTATAAAATATATTTATTGTAAAAAAAAAATAAAAAAAAAATATAATAAAAAAAATATATATATATATAAATATATCTGCCGGGTGCAGAGCTGCAGACAGTGTAATAAAAGTCTTGCGAGCTCCCAGAGTGTTGCCATGGTAACAGTGCTGGGCAGACTGATTGGAGGGAGCCCGGCAGCATACAGGGCAAGCCGCCGGGCTCCCTCCTGGTGTCGGGCCCGCGGTCACTGACCGAGAGCCTGACTAATCACTCTGCCTAACTAGCCGGCGGCCCTGGATGTGTGGGTTAGTGCGACCCACTGGGAATCACCCTGCGACCCACCAGTGGGTCGCGACCCACACTTTGGGAACCGCTGCGATACACCATTGTTGTGCATACTTACACATCAAATCAAGTTCTTGTTATCTGAAAATATAAAAATACAAAAAATAATGCAACTGTGTATTTTTGTTTTTTTCAAATAAGATAACTTGATTTGTTGTATAAGTATACACAACAATACAACATTGTGCTCCATGTTTAGCAACATATTTGATTTATTTCAGTGTTTTGTGCATGTTAAGCACAGATGGGGCTTAATGAAAGCTTAATTTGCACTAGAGAATAGCACTTTTTTGTATTGGACTGTATTGCACAGTTGTATTGCACACTATTTAATAAGTTATAAAGAATTGTCTTGCACTATCAATTTTTATTGTGCACTATATTGTGAACTAATTAGCACCAGTTGTTTACTTCATTATTAAGGATTGGAGGAATTCCACATTTGCAGGAATCCAGGATTATTCACTAAAAAGAGAATTCAAAGTGAGTTCAAAGTGAATTTCAAAGTTAAAGGACCACTCTAGGCACCCAGACCACTTCAGCTTAATGAAGTGGTCTGGGTGCCAGGTCCAGCTAGGGTTAACCCATTTTTTCATAAACATAGCAGTTTCAGAGAAACTGCTATGTTTATGAATGGGTTAAGCCTTCCCCTATTTCCTCTAGCGGCTGTCTCATTGACAGCCGCTAGAGGCGCTTGCGTGCTTCTCACTGTGATTTTCACAGTGAGAGCACGCAAGCGTCCATAGAAAAGCATTATGAATGCTTTCCTATGTGACCGGCTGAATGCGCGCGCAGCTCTTGCCGCGCGTGCGCATTCAGCCGACGGGGAGGAGAAGAGGAGGATTGGAGGAGGAGAGCTCTCCGCCCAGCGCTGGAAAAAGGTAAGTTTTAACCCCTTTCCCCTTTCCAGAGCCGGGCGGGAGGGGGTCCCTGAGGGTGGGGCACCCTCAGGGCACTATAGTGCCAGGAAAACGAGTATGTTTTCCTGGCACTATAGTGGTCCTTTAAGGCCAGAGAAACCAGATAAATGCATAGCTGAATTAGAGCATTTTTCCAGTTTGGCTATTGTGGCCTTAAATCTTAAAATCACTTTGAATTCTCTCTTTAATGCAAACTCTGTAAGATGAATAAAAATATTGTTTTTATTTATTTATGGAAGAGGACAATATAACAAAGTAAAAAATTTTTATCTAGGCCTTTTTTCAAAGTTAGGTTAGAAGCACGTTAAATATAAAACCAAAAGAGAAGCAGAGATAGCGAGATAGAAGAAACAATATAGGAAAAGTAAACTGCAAGACATCCTTTGGGCGGCCTGTCACTCCTATACAGTAATATACTAAGGGATGCGTTGATAGTCCTGGATGATACATGAAATGTGGGTTCACACAGTACTCACTCACTGAACTGTCACTGATTGCATGGTCATTAGTATGAGTGAAGGGGGCTTGAAAAAAACTTACTCTCTGGTCTCTCTCCACTCACATCACTTGCTTGGAGCTTCTCTGACATGTTGGGCAGCAGAACATGCTCACTGTGCCTCACAGCTATGTTATAATCCGAATAGTTGGGTGGTATGGAATGACACAGGGAGCAGAAGGGGAGTTGGATAGAGACAAAAAGGGCACATTGGGAAGTATAAGTGTAGGGCTTTAGCCATGCAATAAGAGGACAAGTGTTTTCACCCTTGAGATAACCTTGTCTCTGTGTAGACATGCAGGTCTCGTTCTGGAGAAATGTAGTGATAAGACACCCACCCCGGTTATGTTTTGGGCCAGAGCCAGTTTTTAAGAATTCATATTATGAAAGTTAAAGTTATATTTGCAGCCGGAAACTGCTTAAACCTGCCCAGAAAATGTAGAAGACAGAAATGTTGGTGCGTATGTAACAGTGAAGTGGCTTGAATGTTTAAACTGACTATTTCTTAATAGTTTATTGGCTGCGATGGAGTGAATGTAACTAGTGGGTTTAGAACACTTCTTCCAATGTAGAGACTTTAAACAAGTCAATAGTGCAGGCCAGAGCAGGATTAACCTCAAGGTGACCCTAGGCAGCCGCCTACGAGCCAGAGGTGAGACAGGGGACCAAGAAACCATCGATTTGTTGGCCTCATTTACCATCCCAATGTGAAGAATAAAAGAGGGGCCCAAACTGGAAATCTGCCTAGGACACTATAGGATCTTAATCCTTCTCTGGTGAATTATAGAAATCAGCTTTATATGTGCTGGAAATCTACCAACCACATAGAACTTGTAGAGAAGGGAGAGTGATCTGACTTTTCTGCAGGAACAAATGATTTTCACTTCATTCTTAAAGTACATTACAGTGGATACCAAATCCACCATTTTATCGATTAACACAGTAATGACTATGAAAACAATTCTTATAAAACTAACTGATTTTATAATTACATCCTTTGTGAAATTATTTAAAATGGATATAGATATACATTATATGTTATTTTCACTAATAGATGGCTGGTCAGTAACAACATAACTTACCATTCTTAGGTGCAGTCTTTGGTTCTTATGTTTTCTGATCCATTTAGACAAATTATGTCTTTTTTTTCAAATGTGAAAATTCTCCTTAGACAAACTGAAAACCAGAAAAGTGTACTTTTTCCCCCAAGGCTTAAAGGTTTAAGTCATGGAAACTCTAGATTAAAGTGACATTCTCAACCAAAATTGTACTATTTCTTTCAAATCCCCTTTTTTTGTAGCACATTTTACGTTCTGTTTTTTACATTCATTATGCAGCACAGCCTCTTCTGGTTTTTCCATTTTCAGGGGATTTTAGGGAGAAAGTGTCTCTCCATTAGTTTTATAATGATGACTGCATTATTAATGCTTGTTGCATTTATTCCCATCACATCCCAGGCTGCTGAAAGTGCAGATATGAGTGGCCTGTCTCATAAGCTATCATAAAATACAAGTATGAAAGGCCATCTGTGGCTTATGCTGAACATGTTTTGTATCAGTTTGTATTAATGTCCTTTCCGTGATGCTACGGCTGGATCTTCTGACCACCCATGTGTTTTCTAAAAGTTTCTGAAAAATACAGTTTAAAAGCTTTAAAAGCTATTACTATTGTATTTCTTCTGTGTTTTGTTTGAAAGCCATAGTTCCTACTCTGAACTATTAAACAACAAAACACATAACTGGTTCCTTGATGCTTTTAATAATAATCCAATCTTCTTGCTCTAAAAACAACTCAATGTTTTCAATAATTCCTTACCTGTAATTCTCACTGTTTTTTTTATAGTTGCAATGTCTCAAGGAGATGAGGACAAACTGATTTTACAGTTTGCATGCTATGAAATAGGAATCATGGGAAATTGTAGCTGGGTGGTAAACAATGGCTTGTCCGCCCAAATTGAGAGGTCCACCATACTATGAGTGCCAATAGATGACTTTCATTCCATCTTCAATACTCTAATACCGGTAATAATCTATGGTAGAATATGATAGACTCAGAGGCTTCCTTTATATTTTATAGGAGGTTGCCCCTATTCCTCTGTTCTACTTATTTTGTTAGTTTAGGCAGTGATGGTATGTGTTTATAATATAATAATATTATAATGGTCACTACTCTATCCTAATTCTCCTTGACCTGTCTGCAGCTTTTGACACTGTTGATCATCAATAGCTTCTTCTCATCCTCCGCAATATCGGTCTACAAGATACTGCTCTCTCCTGGTGCTCCTCCTACCTCTCCCAGCGCTCTTTCGGTGTTTTTTTCTCTGGCTCATCTTCTTATCCCCAACTCCTCTCTGTTGGTGTCCCCCAAGGTTCAGTCCTTGGTCCCCTACAGTCCTCTATCTGCTTAAATCTGCCCAGAAAATGAGACAGAAATGTTGGTGCGTATGTAACACTCATTAGCTCCTTTGGCTTCCAATATCATTTATGACACGCAAATCTACCTGTCCTCTCCTGATCTCTCCCCGTCCCTCTTGACTAGTGTTTCTGACTGCCTCTCTGCTATTTCTAACTGGATGGCTGCCCACTTCCTTAAACTCAACCTGAGCAAAACTGAAATTGTGGTCTTTCCTCCCTCAAGTGTTGCTACTCTTGTGTCTGTCTCCCTCCAAGTCAACGGTGCTACCATCAGCCCCACCACGCAGGCTCGCTGCCTAGGTGTTCTCTTTGACTCCAACCTCTCCTTCACGCCTCATGTTCAGTCTACTGCCAAATCCTGTCGCTTCCATCTCAAAAACATTGCGTGTATCAGACCCTACTTAACGCCAGATGTAACTAAGGTCCTGGTCCATTCCACTGTCCTTTCTCGCCTTGACTACTGTAATCCGCTTATTAGTGTTCTTACGTGCTCCCAATTTGAGCCGTTACAGTACATAATGAATGCGGTGGCGAGGCTCATCTTCCTGTCCACCCACACATCCCACACCTCACCTATCTGTCAGTCCCTACATTGGCTTCCTGTAAGATATAGGGCTCAATTTAAAATTCTGGTTCTTGCTTTCAAATCTCTACATAATGCTGCTCCCACCTACCTATACTCCCTAATACACAAGTATATCCCGTGTAGGCCCTTACGCTCTGCTGAAGACTTACGTCTATCTGCTGTCCGTACTCCCACCTCTGATGCTTGCCTTCAAGACTTCTCGAGGGCTGCACCGTTCCTGTGGAACTCACTTCCCTCCTCCGTTAGATGCTCACCCAGTCTCCACTACTTCAAAAAAATCATTAAAAACCCACTTCTTCATAAAAGTGAGTCAATTAAACGGTTAATAGCTCCCGACTGATTCCTCTCTTGCAACTGTCATTAGTCTATTACTATACTTACCTTTTGTGTCACTTTACCCCACTCCCTCTAGCATGTAAGCTCACTGAGCAGGGCCCTCAACCCCTCTGTTCCTGTTTTGTCCAACTTGTCTGGTTACAACTACATGTTTGTTCATCCACCCACTGTAAAGCGCTGCAGAATTTGTTGGCTCTATATAAATAATAACATAATAATAATAATAATGAAGTAGAACATGTGACTGTGTGCAGTGTTGTGTTATCTGTCACTTGCAAACACCATTAGTTCTTTTTATTATTTTTGTTAGTAACATTCTTCAAATTGAATCCGCAGTAAAATTATTTGAATATAATAATATAAACTAGCTTCTATATGTTAGTAATATTTATATGGAAAATATTGTATATATTGTGTATTAATATTGTTTTTGTATTCGATTGTACTAATGTATCAATGCAATGTTTTGCTGACCCAGGACATACTTGAAAACGAGAAAAATCTCAATGTGTCTTTCCTGGTAAAATATTTTATAAATAAATAAATAATACTAAATTGATTTATACAACTCAATTTTGTTTACACTGAAGACTTTGGTATTTTACCTTGCTTAGTGATTGTGCAAGAAGCTCTCATTTTTATAATATGGCCAGAGAAAGAACTGAATAAAAAAATGAACCATTTAAAAGCAGAGCTCTATTGTAATTGGCAAAAATCACCACGCACAGCTGGAATTCAATATCTTGTGAGTCTGTTGTAACATAAAAAAATAACTTGTAAAGTAAAATGAAGTATTCTATGACTTTTACCTTCTCCAAATGTGTTCTTCAATATGAATCTAATACATTTTAAAGCTATAAAGTACAGAGAGACTCTAAACATTGAAACCACTTCATCGTAATGAAGTGGTTTTTGTGCATAGATGCTGGACATTTTTTCAAGGAATAAATAACAATTGTGGGAAATGGCAATGTTTACATTTGTCTAAAACCATAACTCTAGTGACTGTCCAACAGACACGCAACTACAGGCTCTTCCACCTTAAATGTACACTCTATGCACCAAAATAGCTTTTGCTTTTCTACATACCATGCATCCTCAATGCTCAGTAATCTGCCATTTAGTAGTTAAATAATTTTGTTTATGCTGCCCTAGTCACACCTCCCCTGGCTTTGACTCATGCAGTGTTTATGAATTTTTTTTTTAAACTGATCTTACAACACATTGTGTTTACTCTAGAAGCCGGCTAGAAGCTTGTATCTCCTGCTGTATAAATCAAACTTTTATCATACACAAAAGACTCTTGCAGGCTCTAGCAGGTAATTAACAGAGCAGGACATATAACATTTTAAATTAAACAGATCGTTCGAAAAGAGCAATTTAAAAATGACACATCTTTTTTTTAGGAAGTGTGTAAAAAGGTTGTGTCAGTCAAAGCCAGGGAAGGTGTGGCTAGAGCTGTTTAAATAAACATATGATTTTATTCCTTAAAAATGTAGCAATTTGCCAACAGGGGCATCATTTCTAAACCAAAACCACTTCATTAAGCTAAAGTTGCTTTGATATGTAGAGTTTTCCATTAAGACCTTTTTGAATATCTTCATGTTCAGCGTCATTACACATCATATGACTCTCAACACAGCTAATGCTTCTCAGATTAGAGAAGATGGTAAATGTCATGCATGCGTCATAGATACTCAATGCTTCTCCATGAAAAAAATAAATCATTACATCACGATTGTCAGCACTGATAATTTCAGCACTGATGGAGTGGCTATTGCAAGTTTTTTTTAAATTTTCATTTAAAGGGGGTTGGTTGACAAGTACTATAAAATGGGAAGGGGGCACATCTAATTTTAAAAATAATCTACTAATTTTTAAACTGGGAGTGTTTCTTAAAGGTTAGCATTAATGCGATTTCGAGTGACAATAATTTTAGATTTTAGAGCTTTATATTTTATTGCACTAGTTAAAGGGTCACTATATTCACGAAAACAACTTTATCTAAATGAAGTAGTTTTGGTGTATAGATCATGCTGTATAATCTCTGACATTTCTCTGCTCGATACACTGCCATTTTAGGAGTTAAATCACTTTGTTTATGCAGTCCTAGTCACACCTCCCTGTGACTTACAGTCTTCCTAAACACTTCCTACAAAGAGCCAGCTAAAAGAGCCAACTAATGTTTAAACTTAATTTATTGCACAGTCTGTTTAAGATAGAATTTCTCATCTCCTGCTCTGTTAATAGCCTTTTAGATCTTTTAGGAGCCTCCTGTGTGTTATTAACCCCTTCAGACCGGAGGGCGTACTATTACGCCCTATTATAGGCGGCTCTAAATGCCGCCGGGCGTAACAGTACGCCCTCCGGTCTTTCGGTACTTACCCGGTCGCCGGCGGTCCCACGCCGGCGATCGCGGTGGGGGGGACTCCCAGGGAGCCCCCCGCGGCACTTCCGTCCTCCACGAAGCCCCCCGGCCATGTGAGAGTGGGGTCCTTGCGAGGACCCCACAATCACATGGCCGGGGATAGCTGGCTTCTGTATTGCCAGCAGGGGGGCTGCCTGTAATGACAGGTGGTCCCCCTGCTGGCTGAAAATAAAATTAAAACAAATAAATGGTGTAAAAAAAAAAAATTATATATACTTAGATCATATATATATATTATATATATGATCTAAGTATATATATATACACATATACATACACACATGTACACCGTCTAGGTGTATTTTACTATTAATATATATATAATTATATATATATATTAATATCAAATTACACGTAGACTGATACTGATTAAATATATATATAATTATTGTTATATATATTTATATATAATATAAAAAAAAAAAATGTAAATACGTTAAAAAATAAAATTAAAAAAATAATTAAAAAAAATAATAAAAAAATATATAGATGTGTGTTATTTCGTTCTAACTGTACTGTGAAATTAATATATATATCAAAATACACGTAGAACAAAATAATATATATATCTATATACATAAATATATACGTATATATCACTATATATATAACTATATATAAATAAAAATATTTTTAAAAAATTATATAGATATACACATATAGATTCACATATGTATATATATATACATATATTAATTCTACATATATATTTATGTAATATTTTTACATAATTAGGTATCTTAATTAATTACAATTAGCATGACCTGCCTGACAACCCATGCCGAAAGTAAAGGGAATTTAATTTGCTAGCACTATATTTAACCCTATAACTTTCCGAGACACTATAAAAACTGTACATGGGGGGTACTGTTCTACTCGGAAGACTTCGCTGAACACAAATATTAGTGTTTCAAAACAGTAAAATGTATTACAACGATGATATCGCCAGTAAAAGTGACGTTTTTTGCATTTTTCACGCACAAACAGCATTACACGGACAATATTATTGCTGTGATACTTTTTACTGTTTTGAAACACAGATATTTGTGTTCAGCGAAGTCTCCCGAGTACAACAGTACCCCTCATGTACAGGTTTTATGGTGTTTTCAAAAGTTACAACGTCAAATATAAGGCTTGCATTTCATTTTTTTCACATTAAAATTCGCCAGATTGGTTACATTGCCTTTGAGACCCTATGGTAGCCCAAGAATGAAAATTACCCCTATGATGGCATACCATTTGCAATAGTAGACAACCCAAGGTATTGCAAATGGGGTATGTCCAGTCTTTTTTAGTAGCCACTTAGTCACAAACACTGGCCAAAATTGGCGTTTTTTTGCATTTTACACACAAACAGATACTAACGCTAACTTTGGCCAGTGTTTGTGACCAAATGGCTACTAAAAAAGACTGGACATACCCCATTTGCAATACCTTGGGTTGTCTACTATTGCAAATGGTATGCCATTATGGGTGTAAATTTCATTCCGGGCTACTATACAGTCTCAAAGGCAACGTAACCAATCTGGCGAATTTCAATTTCAAATGTAACGTGCTATATTTGACCCTGTAACTTCCCAAAACACCATAAAACCTGTACATAGGGAGTACTGTCTTACACGTGAGACTTTACTGAATACAAATATGTGTATTTTATTGCAGTAAAAGCAAATAGTACTATGACACTGACCGTTAAAATGTCATGTATAACTAAAAATTTTTTTAAAAAATCGTATTTTCTCCCATTTTTTTCATATTAAATTATGTTTCATAGCTAAATATTTGATATTAAATGAAAGCCCTGTTTCCGCTGAATAAAATGATATATAATAAGGGTGGGTGCATTTACTATGAAAGAGGTGTATTACGGTTGGACACACATGTAGCGCAAATGCCAGGTTTTGTTTACATTTTGTTTTGTTCACAACGTGTACATTTGGCTCCGTCCTTAAAGGACCACTATAGTGCCAGGAAAACATACTCGTTTTCCTGGCACTATAGTGCCCTGAGGGTGCCCCCACCCTCAGGGTCCCTCTCCCGCCCGGCTCTGGAAGGGGGAAAGGGGTTAAACTTACCTTTTTCCAGCGCTGGGCGGGGAGCTCTCCTCCTCTGTTCCGCCCCGTCGGCTGAATGCGCACGCGCGGAAAGAGGTGCGCGCGCATTCAGCCGGTCACATAGGAAAGCATTATCAATAGAAAACAGAGATAAAAAATGGCGCTAAAAGTAATTATAATATATAGAATATCATATATAGAGAACCAGTGCAGCACACATAGATAACCACCCAAGTGTATAGTCACTGTATAACACTTACATACAAGGATAAAATGAAAGAGGACGGTGATTGCGCACACAGTAAATGATATCCTTAGTCTAGGATGAAGTCCCTAGGTTCTGTAAACATAAAAAACCATCATAGGGCAATATATCTTAGACTTAAATAAAGTGTAGGAAAAACTTGGAAAACTCACAATATTTAGAGCCTTTCTGAGTTGGCTCTAAACTTTTAAAGCAGGTTTATCAATCTGGTGCAGATAACGTAGTATAGATCCCTTGGCAACCATCAAACGTCTTCTTTATATAGAAGTCAGGAACCAGGACTACCAGATAGATGAAAAGTAAATACTTTAATTGTAAAACAAATAAAAATATAGCACAACGCGTTTCGACCTAGTGCAATAGGTTTTCCTCAGGTGCATAACTGAGGAAGACCTATTGCCAGGGCCGGATTAACATAGGGGCTGATGGAGCTGCAGCTCCAGGCCCAGGCCCATGGAATAGGCCCATTGATTTATAAAAAAAAAATATATATATATTTTTTTTACTTTTTTTTTTTTCACACACTACTCTTAGGGATTCCACCTGGCTTTTATTTTCTTGGCATAGGCAGTATTTGAGGCTGCCTGGCTGGTGCCAATATTACAGTGATACTGGCAATACAAATGCTGGTATTTTTCTCAGTATAAATGGAGATTACTCTGCAATACCAGCACTGGCCAGTAGGGGTCGCTGTATGTGGAGACAGGCAGGGATAGGAAGTTCCAGCAAATCCCTCCCTGCCTATCTATACTCACTGATGTGCAGGGGTGCAGCTACAGAGAGTCCAGACAGCAACTCCCACCCTGCAGAGACAGCCTACAGCTCAGGGCAGTAAGGGATGGGGGGAAAGGCTGCAAGGAGACATGGGGACACTGAGACACTAAGGGACACTGGGAGACATTATGGCAGACACTGAGACACTAAGGGACACTGGGAGACATTATGGCAGACACTGAGACACTAAGGGACACTGGGAGACATTATGGCAGACACTGAGACACTAAGGGACATTGGGAAACATTATGGCAGACACTGAGACACTAAAGGGACACTGGGAGACATTATAGCGAACGCACTGAGACACTGAGGACATTGGGGAGACATTATGGCAGACACTAAGGGACACTGGGAGACATTATGGCAACACTGAGACACTAGAGGACATTGGGAGACATTAGCGAACACGCACAAAACACTAGGGACATTGGGAACATTATGGCAGACACTGGGGGCACTAAAGGGACATTGGGAACATTATGGCGAACACTGAGACACTAAGGGACACTGGGAGACATTATAGCGAACTTACTTTGGGAGGCACTAAGGACACTGGGAAACATTATGGCTTGAACACTGTAGAGACACTTCAGGGACACTGGGAGACATTATGGCGAACTTGCACTGAGACACTAAGGGACACTGGGGAGATTATTATGGCAGACACTGAGACACCAAGGGACACTGGGATACATTATGGCAGACACTGAGACATTAAGGGACACTGGGAGACATTATGGCAGATACTGAAACACTAAGGGACATTGTGAGACATTATGGCAGACACTGAGACACCAAGGGACACTGGGAGACATTATGGCAGACACTGAGACACTAAGGGACACTGGGAGACATTATGACAGACACTGAGACACTAAGGGACACTGGGAGACATTATGGCAGACACTGAGACACTAAGGGACATTGGGAGACATTATGGCAGACACTGGGACACTAAGGGGCATTGGGAGACATTATGGCACACACTGAGACACTAAGGGACATTGGGAGACATTATAGCTTGAACACGCGAGAGACACTAAGGACATTGGGAACATTATGGCAGACACTAAGGGACACTGGGAGACATTATGGCGAACACTGAGACACTAGGGGACATTGGGAGACATTATATGGCGAACTGCACTGAGACACTAAGGGACACTGGGAAACATTATGGCAGACACTGAGACACTAAGGGACACTGGGAGACATTATGGCAGACACTGGCACACTAAGGGACACTGAGACACTAAGGGACATTGGGAGATATTATGGCAGACACTGAGACACTAAGTGACATTGGGAGACCTTATGGCAGACACTGAGACACTAAGGGACACTGGGAAACATTATGGCAGACAATGAGACACTAAGGAACATTGGGAGACCTTATGGCTACACCGGACACTAAGGGACATGGGAGACATTATGGCAGACACCGAGACACTAAGGGGCATGGGAGACATTATGGCAGACACTGAGACACTAAGGGACATTGGGAGACATTATGGCAGACACTGAGACACTAAGGGACACTGGGAGACATTATGGCAGACACTGAGACACTAAGGGACATGGGAGACATTATGGCGAGAGACACTAAGGGACACTGGGAACATTATGGCAGACACTGAGACACTAAGGGGCACTGGGAGACATTATGGCAGACACTGAGACACTAAGGGACATTGGGAGACATTATGGCAGACACTGAGACACTAAGGGACACTGGGAGACATTATGGCGACACCGAGACACTAAGGGACACTGGGAGACATTATGGCAGACACTGAGACACTAAGAGGACACTGGGAGACATTATGGCAGACACTGAGACACTAAGGGACACTGGGAGACATTATGGCAGACACTGAGACACTAAGGGACACTGGGAGACATTATGGCAGACACTGAGACACTAAGGGACACTGGGAGACATTATGGCAGACACTGAGACACTAAGGGGCACTGGGAGACATTATGGCAGACACTGAGACACTAAGGGACATTGGGAGACATTATGGCAGACACTGAGACACTAAGGACACTGGGAAACATTATGGCAGACACTGACACCAAGGACATTGGGAGACATTATGGCAGACACTGAGACACTAAGGGACATTGGGAGACATTATGGCAGACACTGAGACACTAAGGGGCACTGACCCTGGGAGACATTATGGCAGACACTGAGACACTAAGGGACATTGGGAGACATTATGGCAGACACTGAGACACTAAGGGACACTGGGAACATATGGCAGACACTGAGACACTAAGGGACACTGGGAGACATTATGGCAGACACTGAGACACTAAGGGACATTGGGAGACATTATGGCAGACACTGAGACACTAAGGGACATTGGGAGACACTGAGACACTAAGGGACATTGGGAGACATTATGGCAGACACTGAGACACTAAGGGACACTGGGAGACATTATGGCAGACACTGGGACACTAAGGGACATTGGGAGACATTATGACACAGACACTGAGACACTAAGGGACATTGGGAGACATTATGGCAGACACTGAGACACTAAGGGACACTGGGAGACATTATGGCAGACACTGAGACACTAAGGGACACTGGGAGACATTATGGCAGACACTGAGACACTAAGGGACATTGGGAGACATTATGAGACAAGCACATGAGGACAGAGTGTCCCCATGTCTCCCAGTGTCCCCATGTCTCCCAGCCAGTGTCCCTGGTGTCTCAGTGCCCCCTAGTCTCCCAGTGCCCCCAGTCAGTCAGTGTCTCACTGTCCCCATGCCTCCTAGTGCCTCCATGTCTCCCAGTGCCTCAAGTGTCTCAATGTCCCCATGTCTCCAAGCTAGTGTCCCTAGTGTCTGTGGCCCTGGTGTCTCCTTGTCCCCATGTCTCCCAGTGCCCCCATGTCTCAATGTCCCCATGTCTTCAAGTGTCCCCTATTTTCCCAGTGTCCCCATGCGTCCCACCCAGAGTCCCGTAGTCTCCCAGTGTCATTGGTGTCTCCGTGTCCCCAGATCTTCCCGTCTTCCTAGTGACATGGGGACCCTGGGATACATGGGGACACAGGGAGACATGGGGCATTGAGACACTGTGATACATAGGATCACTGGGAGACCCGAGGACACGACACTAGGGGACACTGGGAGACATGGGGCACTGAGACACTGATACATAGGAACACTGAGACCTGGAGTAATCGACACATGGGGGCACTGGGAGACATGGGGCCACTGGGAGGAATCCATCTATACAGCAAAATCAAACTAAGTAGGTTTTTGGTGATTTTACAGCATTTTCTCGTATGTCACTCCTTGTGATTTACATCATGTGATGTCACCCATACATATTTAATTATGCAAATTAGCAAGGCCGGTATGTTTTTCCAAGAAAGGTGGCAACTCTAACTACTTTTCACATACTCTTACTTAAGTATGGAAACTTAAGAGGGATGTATGGGAACAAAACTTGTGTGGACTGGCTGACAATGAATATAGTTAAAGGGACACTATAGTCACCAGAACAACTACAGCTTATTGAATTTGTTCTGGTGAGTAGAATCATTACCGTCAGGCTTTTTGTTGTAAACACTGTCTTTTCAGAGAAAATGCAGTGTTTACATTACAGCCTAGTGATAACTTCACTGACCACTCCTCAGATGGCTGTTAGAGATCCTTCCTGGGTCATGCCTGCCTAAAATGCATCCAAACATTCAGTGTCTCCTCCCTCTGCATGCAGACACTGAACTTTCCTCATAGAGATTCATTGATTCAATTCATCTCTATGAGGAGATGCTGATTGGCCAGGGCTGTGTTTGAATCATGCTGGCTCTGCCCCTGATCTGCCTCTTTGTCAGTCTCAGCCAATCCTATGGGGAAGCACTGTGATTGGATTAGGCCACCACTTCTAATGATGTGAGCAGACTGCTTGTTTTTCTGAGTCTAACAGCATGCAGAGTTACAGCTTCAGGCTTGAATACAGTAAGATTCTGCTATATTTAAGGAGGCATGAGGGGCCCAGGGGTGCTAGATGATGGTGTTAACACTATAGGGTCATGAATTCATGTTTGTGTTCCTGACCCTATAGTGATCCTTTAAGGTAATGCTGATTTTGGACTCTCTAGCACTGTGGCATGTTCCCTTTCTTCTACACTCACTACATACAGCTTTTCTCTGTCCCAGACTATATACCAGGAGCTTCTGCCTGCTAGTAAGAAGGTAAGGAGACAAGTGGACCAGCGAGTGCTAGGGGACAGTCCTTAGAAAGCGCTGAGTGAGCGCATCATTAGATGCATTTATGCCAAGCTCAGGGTGCTGTCTGCATAGTATGCCCTTAGTTGGCCATCCTATGGGGAAGCACTGTGATTGGATTAGGCCACCACTTCTAATGATGTGAGCAGACTGCTTGTTTTTCTGAGTCTAACAGCATGCAGAGTTACAGCTTCAGGCTTGAATACAGTAAGATTCTGCTATATTTAAGGAGGCATGAGGGGCCCAGGGGTGCTAGATGATGGTGTTAACACTATAGGGTCATGAATTCATGTTTGTGTTCCTGACCCTATAGTGATCCTTTAAGGTAATGCTGATTTTGGACTCTCTAGCACTGTGGCATGTTCCCTTTCTTCTACACTCACTACATACAGCTTTTCTCTGTCCCAGACTATATACCAGGAGCTTCTGCCTGCTAGTAAGAAGGTAAGGAGACAAGTGGACCAGCGAGTGCTAGGGACAGTCCTTAGAAAGCGTTGAGCGAGCGCATCAATAGATGCATTTATGCCAAGCTCAGGGTGCTGTCTGCATAGTATGCCCTTAGTTGGCCAGCTGCATGATTGGCAGGCAGCCTGACATGCATTCATACCAGGCTGGCCTTCTAATTCTTTGGGCAGACATATCCTCTTTTTGGGCATGTTGGCCCCTTTTGGCAGGTTACGTGATTTGTGTCAATGGCACACCCTTTTACAGTGCCCATTGACTTCCTGCTTACTGGACACTACTGTTAGGGGTTATGGATTTACTTGAAAGATGAAAACATAAATTAGTGATAGATTTGCCTAGGGTATGTGTTTTCTTATAGCTGCTGTTTTCTTTCTCTCCAGCACCATCTCCATCAGGTACATGATGCTTGGGAGTGTTTTACTGTTTTTGGTCGATATGATTCTGTAATTAGGCCCGTCATAATTGTCAGCACCAGGCCCACTGGGCTCTTAATCTGGCCCTGGCTGAGGTAGTTGGGAGTTGGGGGTCTGGCTCTCCTTGCTCCCCCTCCTCACTGGATCCTGGCTCAGCCTCCCGCGCGGCCCGATGTCTTTGAAGTGGGAGGAAGTGATTTGCAGACGTCACTTCCTCCCATGCAGCCGTTAAGCAAGGGGCCCGGTCGCACTCTTAAAGAGCCACAGCGCCGACCGGACCCCAGCTGGAACATGCTTACCAGGTGTCCCTAACTGTATGTATCGGCCACTCGGTGGGCCCCCTCAGCAGGGCTGCCATCAGAAATTTTGGGGCCCCTGACACAGCTCAAGGTCTGGGCCCCCCGGTGCCTGCACCCGAGTCCGTCCGTCCGTCCGTCCCCCTCCTGAGTCCGCCCACAGGGATGCAGTGTCTGCAGGGCCGGTGCAAGGATTTTTGCCGCCCTAGGCAAAAGTAAAGTTTGCCGCCCCCCATGTGACAACACAATGCCCCACCCATATGATCTGCCATGTTAACTAACACAGTGCTGCCGTGTTTACAATAAAAGGCCTGCAGAGACAGGCTATAGACACCAGAACCACTATATTAAGTGGTTAACTGCAGTGGTTCTGGGGACTATAGTGTCCCTTTAATGTGAGGTAAATTAGAGATTAGTGCCACGAATAGCCAATACTAGGTGCCTACCCACAACAATTAAAATGATGATGATGGGCTCTAGCTGCAGTCTGGCTCCACTGGTCTGGTGTATAACAGGATCTCTGGAGGCTGTTTGTAACTGTGGTCACAAAAATCAATGTTCTGGGAGAACGAGAAACAGCTCCATTTTTTGGGGGCCCTTTACACAGCTCAAGGTCTGGGTCCCAGGGTCCACCTTCATGTTCCACCAATGAGTTTGTTCACAGAGGGTGGAGTGTGTGTGGGGGGGATGTCCTGATGTGTGTAAAGAATGCATTGTGTGAATCTGTGTTTGTATGTGTATGGGATGCAGTGTGTGCGTCTGTAAGGGATGCATTGTGTATTGCTGTGTGTAAGGGATGCATTGCTTGTGTATGTGTGTGTAATGCATTGTGTGTTT
>OW240917.1:80822566-80840558 GCA_933207985.1 Pelobates cultripes
GACGACCTGAGCAGTCCGGGCCCCCCAGGACCGCCGGGCCCATGACAACCGTTGCGGTTGTCATGCCCTGATGGCGGCCCTGCCCCTCAGTGTGCGGGCCACGGTGCAGCCGCAATGCCAGCACTGCGGGCCCATTAGGGAAATATTTTTTTTTTTTTTTTTTATTCATGCCGTCGGCGGGGCTCACGGGGCAGCTGCTTTGGGTCCCCCAGGAGTAACTGGGCCCGGGGCAGCTGCCCCGTTTGCCCCGCGTTAAAGACGGCCATGACTGTGTGCGCAATCACCGTCCTCTTTCATTTTATCCAAAGCATTTTCAATGCTTTCCTATGGACGCTGGCGTGCTCTCACTGTGAAAATCAATGAGACAGCCACTAGAGGATTAGGGGGAAGGCTTAACCCATTAATAAACATAGTAGTTTCTCTGAAACTGCTATGTTTATTAAAAAATGGGTTAACCCTAGCTGGACCTGGCAACCAGACCACTTCATTAAGCTGAAGTGGTCTGGGTGCCTAGAGTGGTCCTTTAAGGGGTTAAAGTTACATTTACAGAGCAGGTGATAGAATCTTATAAACAAGTTACAGTTGATTGAAAATAAAACCATTTTTATTTTCATGCAGCCAGAAGAGGTGTGACTCAGGCTGCATAAACAGAAACAAAAGTGATTTAACTCCTAAATGGCAGAGGGTTGAGCAGTGAAACTTTGGGGGCATGATCTATACACAAAAACTGCTCGATTAAGATAGTGTTGTTTTGATGACTATAGTGTCCCTTTAAATTATTATCAGCAGGGTTTGGGGTACATTCTAAGCTGTCAATAAATTCTATTTTAATTTTGAAATCATGCAGTCACTAGTGTAACTCCTACAAATTGGCATTACTATGGAAATACACTCTCCCCCTTTATTGTTTTAAGTATTTACCCCATTTCTGAGATTCTAAATTGCCGTTGCAACCTCCATTTTCATTATTATCCTCCCCTTTCCCTGTTCTTTAAATACTCGTCAAACCCTCAGTGCAGGGAAACCCTTTTAAGGCCGCGCTTCTTTGTGGCTGCCACTGGTGACTTAGACAGTGAACCTCCCTCATGAAGGGAGAGACACATGCTGACAACAACATGGACAAGCGTCCAACTGATCACCGGGGCAACAATCTAGCACAAGCATGGTTACTAAAATGCTGTTTTTCTGAGGTTAGACAGTAATCACAATATTTCTCTGTCACGTAAATAACATGCTTATAACTAACCCACTAACAATTGAGACCTGTGTGTCTCACAAGTTGCTTCAATGTTCACGGAACATGCAAGTTCCACAGTTTCACATTTAACTAATACAGACCTGCGTGTCTTGTACTACTCTGTTATATGTTATATCTGACACAAAAAAAAGTAAAAAAAATGATGACAGGAGGATCTCTTGTCAAAATAAACAGATATTCACACAAAAAATTGCCGTCGCGAACCCTGTCCTGTTTACTTAGTTGCTATGTATTTAACTACTAGTTTGGAAAACAAATGGAATCTTCTACTCTGCTGGCGTTTCCTGACTTTTGGGACATTGTATCCAATCTTCTTAAAAGATCCAGATAAATTGACTGTGCTTAACTGTACATGGAACACTTTCACATGCTAACCAATTTGGGTGACGCATAGCATTGGGTTTATTATATTTCTCCTATCATTTCCTAGAGTATAGAACACCTTCATCTTAAGAAGTTGCAGCAATCATAAACTACAAGCACATTGCACTTTATCATTTAGCTAGCTGAGTAACTCATATGACCTGTTTCTGTTTCAGAGTCTGCCTTGGATTTGTACACTGTACAGGGCAATGTCTCTTGTAACAAACCATTTATCGGATTATACTGATTTTTAGACAGATCATATTTATTGCTTTTTTTATTCCCTTTTTCTTTCTCTGTCTCTTTTTTAACATCGTCAACATGTTATTTCTCAAATCTTGATGATTTTTTCTGTTTCAGCAGTTTCAGATCTGTAGCACAAAGCAGTGATTTAGCATTTTAAACTAAACAAGAGATAATCAATATATTGAATTTCATGTTTACACTCCACAAGAGCACATCAAATCAATAAGTGCAGAAGCTTATTTATTGCATCACTGCAATGCTATGAGTGATTGCTGAAATGCTGTCTGTACAAACAGATTTTGTAGTCCCAAGGGCTCCACAGGAAAATCTTATGGCATTTAAGGATTGACACGTATTTATAACGGAGAGTTCTCGACACTGATAAATACTATGTATATTGAGATAATTCCTTTGACCTTACTGTTGCTGGGACACTGGTACTGCATTTTAAACAGTATGCGATATACAGGAAGACATGTTCAGATTAAAAATGAGCTATTTTGCCGTTATTGAAGTAGTCACTTCTCCGGAGGCAGGCTCAGTTCACAAACCAAGCCTAGAAGCACTTTGTAAACAAGAGCAAAGCTATATTAAAATGACTCCAAGAGATTAGACTCTTTGTTTGATGGGACTCTGTTATGGCACATATGCAGTTGTGATCAAAATTATCTAACCTCCATTAAAATTATTTTACAGACTCTCAGGTTTCTTGTAAAAATACACAGACTCTCCGCTGTTTGAACAAATAAAACTATGCAATTGAAATGGCTTAACAGAATGAATGCTTCAAATGGTTTCCCCAAATTCAACAGAAAATGCAGCTTATAATGACTTCTCCAGTCTCAAAAGTATTCAACTACCTTATTGCAAGCATGTTTAGTATTTAGTAGAACACCCATTTGCTGTTATGACCTGCTGCAAATAAGTTATATAGCCATTGACAAGTTTGCTTGATAGGAACATCACAGGAACATGCTGGAATATATGCGCGAGAGTACCGGATCAATATCGCGGCACAATGGACAGATTCAGGTAAGTAAAGTCACCTTTACCTTCCCCAAAGCCTGCGGACCACCAGCAGAGATGTCATTGTTGAGGCACTTTGTGAATTTGGTAGGGGGCGGCTTTAATATGCTGTATTTTTTGCACTCTCAAATCTTTATAGTTTTTTGTGCAATAAGAAACAAAAAATGAAACAAATGTTTTGTTGAAAACTGCACCAGGAGTCTCTCAACTTATCCTTGCCCCTTATGCCAGAAAGACCTTAGCAAATGAATGTTTACAGCTCAGCTACTATCAGAATTAAGCAACCTGCATTTAATTCAGAACCTGGCTGCATTGTGCAGACAATCAAACTACAGACTAGTACTTATATCCTTACTATATGTCTCCCTGTGTGCCCTTACTGTCTATTGCTTTGTAGTTCAAATCACTCAGTGCTGTCAATGGGTGAGCTGTGTGTACAAACATTTGAAAGGAAGTCTTTTTCTGGAGTGAGGGGGCGTGGCTAAGGAGGCAGGCTTATGGTGCTGCATGCTATGCTTGTGCTGCATTTTCTAGAGACTCAGACGTAAAGCTGTTCCAATGAATCAAGATAGTTATTAGAATTCCGAATTAATTGTATCTCTTTTATCTCGCAGAACAATTCCCAGTGCTCTCCCTTTTTGAGATTCTGACACACTTGTATATTGTCCATTATAGCTCAAAACAGGTACTGACATAGCCAGGGTTGGACTGACCACTCGAGTGAGTCAGGGGCCCGGCTGCACACGATTCTGAAGTGGAGATCAGAGATCTCCATGGTCAAAAAGAAGGTTGCAGGGGCCCATGATGACATAGGAGGGTCCCTGGCCCCCTGCAACACACCTCCTTGCAAATAAATCCCCCATTAATTGTGAGACCTGGCAGCTTACCTGCTCTCACTGCCAGGTCTCATCTCTATGCCTGTGATCAGTACAGAGTGCTCAGTGTGAGGATGGGAGGGGGCAGGAAGTGACATCATACCCCTGCTCTCCTCTCACAAGGAGCTCTCACAGCATGGAAGCCCCCAGGTGCTGCTTGAGAAAGCTGGGGGAAGGAAAAAAAAACATCAAACTGGTGCAAGCTCATTCACACACTCTGACACAGGTTTCAAATACACCTCTCATTCACACACTCTGACACAGGTTTCAAATACACCTCTCATTCACACACTCTGACACAGGTTTCAAATACACCTCTCATTCACACACTCTGACACAGGTTTCAAATACACCTCTCATTCACACACTCTGACACAGGTTTCAAATACACCTCTCATTCACACACTCTGACACAGGTTTCAAATACACCTCTCATTCACACACTCTGACACAGGTTTCAAATACACCTCTCATTCACACACTCTGACACAGGTTTCAAATACACCTCTCATTCACACACTCTGACACAGGTTTCAAATACACCTCTCATTCACACACTCTGACACAGGTTTCAAATACACCTCTCATTCACACACTCTGACACAGGTTTCAAATACACCTCTCATTCACACACTCTGACACAGGTTTCAAATACATTTCTCATTCACACACTCTGACACAGGTCAAATACATGTCACACACACTCTGACACAGGTTTCAAATACACCTCTCATTCACACACTCTGACACAGGTTTTAAATACATTTCTCATTCACACACTCTGACACAGGTTTCAAATACATTTCTCATTCACACACTCTAACACAGGTTTTAAATACATTTCTCATTCACACACTCTAACACAGGTTTTAAATACAACTCTCATTCACACACTCTGACACAGGTTTCAAATACACCTCTCATTCACACATACACTGACACAGGTTTCAAATACACCTCTCATTCACACATACACTGACACAGGTTTCAAATACACCTCTCATTCACACATACACTGACACAGGTTTCAAATACACCTCTCATTCACACATACACTGACACAGGTTTCAAATACACCTCTCATTCACACATACACTGACACAGGTTTCAAATACACCTCTCATTCACACATACACATGCACTCTGACACAAATGTTACATGCAACCCTCATTCACATGCTTAAACTCTGCACACATAAAAATACACTCCTGCATTCACATATACACTGTGCAAACATACTGCATTCACACACAAACAATCCATACAAATCTATCTTTACATTCTTACACAGACATTTCATACTAATACACACTGACATTCATACACCAACACACAAGTCCTCCACAAATTACACCCATGTATTCACATTCAACATAAATACACCCTTACATTCACACATCAACATTCCATACAAATACACTCCTGCTTTTACAAATATCTGCTCCACTCACTCATGGAACAATGCATTTACCCATTTATGCTACATGGACGTCTGCATTTTATACTCTCTGGCACTACACAAATTATACTGTAGGATTTCAACATTACACACACATTTATACTCCTATTTTGACACAGAATGATAATATGAAATTAAGATATCTACACAGGGTTATTCATTAAAGTAAGAATTGCAAGAAATTCAAAGTCAATTTAAAATGAAATTTCTAAATAATCAAAATGAACAACAAAATTGAATTGGAGAATTTTTCCAATACAGCTTTGTAGGCCTATATTTTAAAATGCACTTTTCCTAGCAATTCTTACTTAATAGAATAACCTTGACAGCGTTTTTTGAAAGTTACATTTAACATTTACGGAAGGGAACACTATACAAACGTGTATTCCTGACACTATAGTTTTGAAAGCATAGTTTAGGTGGCTGTCCTTTTTGTCAGAGTAGTAAAAGGTGATTTTAACCACCTTTATTCCAGCACTGCTCCAGTCTCATCATAGCTGACTCCGCCTCCTTGGCTAAAATCATCAAATTTGATGATCTCAGCCAATCCAATTCTTTTTCATAGAAAAACATGCGCAGCAAAATGCCACACTACACCAATTATCACCTCTGCATAGAGATGCAATGAATCAATACTTATGGTAGCATTCTGTGTCTCCATGCAGAGTGTGGAGACACTAAACATCAGCAGCACTGACCTATTAAGCAACTCCAGTGGCTGTCTGAATGACTGCCACTAAAGGTGTTCCTAGGCAACAATGTAAACACCTCCTTTTCTGAAAAGCCAGTGTTTACATTAAAAAGCCTGCAGGAACTAGCTGTGGGCATCAGAACAACTACATTAATCTGTAGTTGTTCTGGTGACTATAGTGTTCCTTTGATACTTAATATTTGGTTTTCGAAGGGTCCAGGATCTAATTTTGCCCGAGGGCCCAGAAGGCTGTCAGTCCGTCCCTGGACATAGCCCTCTGTGACTAGAGGCGCATTGTTGTGTTAGGCTCCGCCCCTCTCACAAAGCCCCACCCTTCATTTTAAGCTCTGCTTCCTGCCTGAAGGCCCTCAGAGCTCCTAGAAGGCTGGCTGGGCTGGAAGGTGAGCACACACAGAAGGGGGGAGAGGGGGTACATATGGGCACAGGATGGGAAGGGACTAAAGATGCCAATGGAGTGGGGTTAAATAACAGCTACCATCAGAAATTTTGGGGCCAATAACACTGCTTAAGGTCTTGGCCCCCGGGAGCCTGCCTCCTAGCCCGCTCCCAAATTACATCTCCAAACTCCGCCCACAGACACAGACACAAACACACGCACTGCACTGATTCAAAAAGGACACAGATACACACACACACACACACACAAGGATACACACATACATACTAACAGACATACACACATACTGAAACACACACACAAACATATACAGACACACAGACATACATAGTGACACACAGACACATACTAACATACATACAGACACACATACACACACACATAAGGACATACACGAAAAACAAGAGAGGCAGCGGGGGCAGAGCTTACCGAGCCTCAGAGGTGGAGCTTAATGAGAGCCAGAAGCAGGGCTAATATGGCAGCAGAGGCGGGGCTAAAACCTACCAGAAGCCCTTGGTAATAACTGCTGCACAGGATGGGGGAAGGAGTCCCTGCTTCCCCAACAAAAATAATACTGGAGCTGCACTGCCTCCATTCCCCCCTGCCAGCACATAATGGTAAGTGTGTGTGTGTGACTGTCTGCCTGTGTGTATGACTGTCTGTGTGTCTGTGTGTGTGTGGCTGTCTGCCTGTGTTTGTGACTGACTGCATGTGTGTTTGTGACTGTCTGTGTGTGTGTAACTATCTGCCTGTGTGTGTGCGTGTGTGTGAGACTGTCTGCCTGTGTGTGACTGTCTGTGTGTGTGTGTGAGTGTGTTTGTGAGACTGTCTGGCTGTTTGTGACTTTAACTGTGTGTGACTGTAGCTGTGTGGGACTGTACTGTGTGTCTGTGACTGTACTGTGTGTGACTGCCTGTGTATGACTGTAACCATGTGACTGTAACTTATTGTGACTGTAACTATGTGTGTGTGACTTTCTGCCTGTGTGTGACTGTAACCATGTGAGTGTAACTGTGTGTGACTATACCATGTGTGTGTGTGACTTTCTGCCCATGTGTGACTGTAACTGTGTGAGTGTCTGCCTGTGTGTGACTGTAGCTGCGTGGGACTGTACTGTGTGTCTGTGACTGTACTGTGTGTGACTGCCTGTGTATGACTGTAACCGTGTGACTGTAACTTTTTGTGACTGTAACTATGCATGTGTGACTGTCTGCCTGTAACTGAGTGTGTGTGACTGTCTGCTTGTAACTGTGTGTGTGACTGTCTGCTGGTACCTATGTGTGGGACTGTATGCCTGCAACTGAGTGTGTGTAACTGTCTACCTGTAATTGGTTATCACAGTATTATGTGACATACTTGGTCTGCCCATCTATAATGCATGGCCTGCACTTCTATTGGCTGCAGACCATAAGTGGCAGTCTTCGAAGCTCCGGACAGTCAGTGCGTTGCTGATGATTGAAGCCTTCACACTGTAAATGCCTAAGCTAGCAAGACAGTTACTCATAGTTTGTACCTGGTGAAGGGTGCAGACCAGATTCCTAGCACACTGGAACACCAGAGGTCAACATTCCCCCTTCACTGCAAGGTAACAGGAAAGGGGTAATTATTATTTGTTTTAAAATCATTATTAGTTTAATAAATCCCCTATAAAAAAAGACACTCCTATACACACACACACAAACATGGATGAAGGTGTATGACCGGGGAGGATGGGGTGGCAGTATGAAGATTTTTCGCATAGGGCGTCTAATAGCCTAAGGCCGGCCCTGAGAGGTGGCACTGGGAAGCTGGGCACAAATATGTGACTAATAAGCTTTTAGGGGGCAACGCTGGCACTGTAGGAATTGGGTGACATGTGACCTGGCTTGGGGGTGGAGTGGTTTGCATAGAAAATGGTTAGAAGTGTTATGCTTGTAAAGGGGAGGGATTAGCAATAAAGCCACACAAATGGGGGGTGACCCCAGGATCGGCCCTGGGTACTGATACTTTTGATCACCACAGAAAGAAATAATGATTATTTCTTATACAAGTACTTCTTGTCTTTTGTTATCACTGAATTTGTGCAATAGTATTAGTAATAGAATGCATTGGAATTTGCTAGCAGGCAAAAAGCACGAATTCATGGAGCTGAGATCATCAGTTTTTGACAGTCTTGTCCCAGTTGTAGTTATGGATAAAGGGATGCTGTGGCATGAAATTGCTCTTTTGAAGCTGGAATAGTATGTATCTACAATCACTGTACCTAGGATCATGGGCTGTCATCATGCTCAGGTTAACTGAGGGAATGTACGATCATCACATTCTGGTCACTGCTGGGAGCACTCAAGGCACGTAGTGGAAACTGGAACATCACGCTTTAATTAGCTCTAAGAGTACACTTCAAGACAGCGAATGCAGGTGAAGAGGAGAGAAAGGGAATATTGAAAGAGAATGAACATTGAAAAGTGCAATTGAAATAGAGACCAAATAATTGGCTTAAAACAGCTAACATGGGGTTAATGTTCATTTTCCATTTTTTATAGGATTCCTAGTGTCTTTGCAGATAGATGATTAAATGGCTAAGCTGAGTTGTCCATTCTGTAATCAGTGCTACAGTTGAGAGAATTGTCTGCCTGTCTAGAGAAGTAGAAACGGCTAATGGAAATATTCATACAGTGATATGTTATGTTATGATATCTCTCCATATATTGAAGTGCTTTTTCATAAGCATGAGTAATGTTCAAAAGATCATAATAAGGATAATATAAAGAATCCCCCTATGGACTATACAGAGCATGTTAAAAAAATAATGCACCCTCCAGGTCACAGACATACAGTAGCCCTGGTCTGCAACCTAACACTACCAAGCAGCCTCCCACCTCCCCACACACACACACCACAAGCAGCCTCAACACACATAGATACATGTACACACCCTCTCCCAGCCCTAGCACTGTCCTACTTATCACCCAGCCACCCACCTAGTCACATTCACCATTCAATCATACCCCAAAGCAGTCGCATTAATACCCCAGGATTTTGCATATATATTACATACACACATACGCACACACACATATATATGTCTATACATGGGACAGGTGCATTGAGGAAACTCAGCTCAGCAAGGAGGGTAAATCTGACCCTGGTTATAGCGCCTTCAGTGTCTGTTTAAAAATACACCAATATGGGGGGGGGGCAGAGCCTGACCTACAAGCAGAGTGGATGTGTGGTGCTTGAGCTCCTGCACCATTAGCATATATTGGGATATTAACCCTGGACATTACACTTCCACGCCGATCAAAATACACCTCTCAGGTCTGGGGATTCCGGGCGGGCAGTCTGACACACTTTTCTGCAACTCTACATTACCGGGTGCCCGGGCAAACCTGCTGCGGCCTGCTGAGAGTGGAGCTGGGGAGAGGCGGCAGCTCTCCTCACTCTTTAGCTTTTGGCTTGCATCTGCAGTACTCCTCTCCCCTCCCCCTTTGGAGCGGTGGGGGTTATCCTGGTCCCCTCTGGACTTTTATAAGCTGAAGCTCCTCGACTTACCGCTTCCTCAAAGCTAATTCAAAGCTAATTCTGACCCGATCACCGAAATCCCAAGATGGCAACTGTCTTCCTACATGACTCAAGTGGCATGGGCCTTACACAGAGAGCTAGCCATGATGCCACTGCTCTTTCCCTGCTGCGGCTCGTTGCGTTCTTCCGACAAATCTTGCTAAAGCTGTATGCATGAGACGCAGGTAGCAAGCTCAGACACCAGCGGAGCGACTAGAGAGCCAAGCACCCAAAGATGGAGAGCAACACGAGAAAGAAGCACCTCTTGAAGCCCAACACTCACCTACCTGGGCCGAGGGCCATTCAAGGCCTGGCCTTGTTGCATCGCCCACACAGTCGGAAGACTCAATGGAAAGAGGCAATCGACACCCACATCTTCCATCTCCCCCCCCCGCAGAAGGGGATAGACTTGGTGCCTAGAGGGAGCCAAGTCGGTGAGACACTGATGCCGTCCCTCAACAGAGAATACTGTTTTGTTTTTTTCTTGTTGGCTCAACGTAACCCTGTATGCCTACCTTATTTTCTTCCTGTTATGTTTCTCACGATTATACTATAAAAACCTGTGCATTTTTATTTCATGTCATACCATTGTATACCATATTATATTCTACAATAGTAGTATGAGCAGAATCTGTAAAGGTTATGCAATTATTCATCTGTCTTTCGTTGCACTTGTATAAGCTGTTGTGGCCTCGCAAGCTAAACTGTATTTTTCAAGCACAGCAAAAATTAAAATGTTTTAAAAATTTAAATTTTTTATAAAATATACCAATTTATACACTGAAGTTGAAAGAGGGAAATTATTCTTAAACTAAGAGGAATTGTTCTGATAGGAGAGAATGGGTTACAAAACTATTGCAATGCCCCCCCCCCCCAAAAAAAGGAAATCAATTCAAGACTAATTGACTGTTTGAGCGTTTCA
This sequence comes from Pelobates cultripes, assembly GCA_933207985.1. NCBI lineage: Eukaryota > Metazoa > Chordata > Amphibia > Anura > Pelobatidae > Pelobates > Pelobates cultripes. The sequence continues at coordinate 80,833,366 of OW240917.1, forward strand.
AATTGGGTCATTCGGCTTTGTACAGGCAACTTGTTATGTTCCATTATGATAGGCTGGAATGTTCTGTCTATATCCAGTAATGATTCTGAACTGTGGACTATGAAAATAAGCTTCCCACTTGTGAAAAGCCTAACACGAGTGGGAAGGAGCAAAAAATAAAAAATCCAAACAAAAAGTGAAAAAAAAATGGAAAAAAAATATTAGAGACATTACCACCCCATTCTACTGTTGTTAGTCTGTTTATTATTTTTCTTTCAGTTATATTATTTTTCTTTTTCACTTATTTAGCTTTTTGGGATTTTTTTCACTTATTATTTTTATTTTTTAATTTTTTTTGCTACTTCCCACTTGTGTTTGGCTTTTCAGTCTTTTTTTGAGAGGGTTGGGGTGACTAGCCTTTTTCAAGGGGTGCCCTCGAAGGCACAGCAGAGTGGTGACAGTTTCTATCTATATTTCATACACTGTAGATTTCTACTCTGCTCGATTATCCCATCGATAATTGTTATATTTGTTTACCCCTCTCTGGTTAATTTTAAATATTAGATGGACACTAGCTCCATCGCTATGATATTGTTACTTTACATATTGTAACTTTTCAGCTTCACTGACATTTGCAGTCCACAGTTTTAGAGTGGGCAGTCTCTGAATTTCTTTCATTATTATTATTAATATTTTTTTTTATTGATATTTTCTTTGTTTTGTTTATCTAATTTTTTTATTTCTTCATTAATATTAATTTATTTTCTTTTTTACTATTACTGTAGGATTTATCATATAGATATCAATTTAACCAATTTTCATCCTTTAGTTAGGGTTTTGAATATCCATATATTTATTAAAAGTTATGTTTTATTAGGGTTACTCCCTGTTCATGAGGGTTTACCCCTTACGGTCTCTGTGTTCTTTTCTTTAAGCCTATTTATCTTAGGGGTTACTCTCCTTACCAATTGAGAAACCTGACACTCTCTCTCTAGAAGGTTTCCTTTGTTTTTTTGTTAGCTATTGGGACAAACTCTATGAGTATAACTTTGGAGTGAGCGATTATAGCAAGAATTCAAACGTTGGAGTTTAGTGTGAGTGGAGCACTTGGAAACAATGTCCACAATTATAAAGGAACAGTTAAATGGATGATGGTCATGGAACCTAGACTGGGCCTGTTACTGTAGTTGAAACAAGGCACATGGATAATCAAAGAGAGCAAACAGGTAACGTAGGCCAAGTTCTGATTAAAGGAGGACAGCAGAAATGAAGGGATGATCTGAGAGAATAATCAGTACTAAGAGCCAGGGTCAGGAACCAATGATGGAGCACAAGGATGATCTAAAAGAGTAGTGAGGAACATGAACTGAGGATTGAAGCCATTGATGAACAGGGTAATTGGACTGACTAATTTGAGTCCACACAAATTGAGGCTGCAATTCAATTGAGGTTACACATGGCATGACAAGCCCGGGCGACTCAATAATCAAGCAATGAGGTCATCAATGGTTACATAGATCTCACTTGGAGTATTGTACGCAGTACTGGAGACCGTATCTTCAGAAGGATATTGATAATTTGGAGAGAGTTCAGAAGAGGGCTACTATACTGGTTCATGGATTGCAGGATAAAACTTACCAGGAAAGAGCAAAGGATTTCAACATGTATAGCTTGGAGGAAAGACGAGATGGGAGATATGATAGAAACATAAATACATAAAGGGAATCAACACAGTAAATGAGGAGACTATATTTAAAAGAAGAACAACTACCACAACAAGAGGACATAGTCTTAAATTAGGTGGGCAAAGGTTTTCAAATAATATCAGGAAGTATTACTTTACTGAGAGGGTAGTGGATGCATGCAGTAGTCTTCCATCTGAAGTGGTAGAGGTTAACACAGTGATGTAGTTTAAGCATGCATGGGATAGGCATAAGGGTATTCTAGCTATAAAATAAGGTCAGGGACTAATGAAAGTATTTAGAAAATTGGGCAGACTAGATGGGCCAAATGGTTCTTATCTTCTGTCACATTCTATGTTTCTATATGTTTCAATTTCTCCATAATAAATTAGACAAGGACTCGTGATATCACTGGTCAAGACACAAAAAAATCTAAGTTAACCCTTCTTTAAGCATTCCTACACCTAACGGGAATTCTCGTATGGTCCTGCTCATTGAACATTGCCAGTCAGGCCACCTAGTCAAGACATTTGTCATGTGTGCCAGAACTACAATTAGCCCATTCATTTTCATAGATCATGGCAGAACATATGTAATGCTAAAAAAAAAATATGGGGCTACAAGACCTCAGCATTACCCCTGAAAGAACACTCTAATACATTGTGGGTGGGCAACTTAAAAACTGTGGAGTGAAGGAAAAGGAGAGCCCTAAGTCCCCTCTGGCTTCCCTTGGAGTTAGGGGACCCCAAGCCATTAAAACAAAATTCTACACCTTCCTAGCTGCAAACTACCAAATAAAAACCAAAGGTGGAAAGTGGAGTAAGCTTCCCCAAATGTCTTCTAAACTTTCCCAATAGCTGGCAAGATCAAAACCTTCTACCACAAACATAACCTGAGTTATGCCACATTGCTTATGCAAGGTCTGTGTTGCTTAAAAAAATAACATTTCCCATATGAGGTAATATTTGTCGACTTCCCCTAACTCCTAGAGTAGTACAGCCCTTCGCAAATGTCTTACAAGTGTCAAAATGGCATCATATAATCATTTAAAACAAAGGCATTTAATTGTACTGATCTATACAAACGTCTTCAGACATAATACAATATATACAAGATTTCATCTCTCACTGAAATTAAAAGAACACTCCACTGCCCAAATACAAATAAATAAATAAAAATCGCTATTTAGTAGATATAGCCCAAATTAAAACATGCAAGCATTTCATTATGCATTTACTCACTGGGATTATATCTAAAAAGAGCTTGGAGAAACTGCAGATCTCTTGTTGAAGCATTTGTAAAATAAAGTGCTTTAGGGGCCCAATCTGTCCCTTTAATTAAACTAAATTAATTTAAAGTAGTTAACTAAAATTTGGAAAGTGGCATCTTTCTTGTAGAAAAAGATCTAGTGATATCGTCTCGTCTATCTTGGAAATGTTACTTATTTTTGTTGAACGAGCGACCCACCCTGTAAAAAAATTCCCTGTTTGTGCCAGCAATGGGAAACTTTGCCTATAAATATCACATGTACCTGTGAATTCCACATCCCTCCAACATTGTATTCGGGTACATCCATTGATTATTGCAGTGCTCCCCGTATATACCTTAGCTAGTATTTTTATATGTGCTGAGTCCTTGTCTATAGTGTCATGGTAGACAGCTGGACCTCAAAATGTGATGTGATCCACGCAAATGTTAAGACCACTGATTATTGTATTACCCCCCCACCCCCTTCTTCTTTCTGTACCCTAAATTTTTCAACAAAACAATAAAAACGACGTATTTACAAATATAGTGTCATGGTAGAATCCTCTGCAGAAAAAAGGCAAAATAGAATACAAAGGAATCTACTTTTTTGCTCATATTTATACATTTTTAATCATCACTAAAACCTGGGTCTATTTGCCAATTTCACTAAGATAACATTAACATATTTTATCAACTAAACTAAATTAAAGTGATTCTAGTGCTAAATGTCATTCTAATCCTAATTCTAACCCTAATACTACCCATACAACACTAACTCTTCTTCAATCCCTAACATTAGCTCTTAGTGTAGCCTTACCCATAGCAAAAACCCAAACCCATGACCAGAACTTAATGTAGAGTGATCTCAGTTAAAAAGTGGTGAAGGGACCCAACTGTACTTTGTTACATCATCTTCAAGCCATTTAAGATCTTGTAATAAAGACAAGTGAGATTATATTTTATATATATATTATGAAAAGCACGCAAGTTTAAGTTACGCAACAGTATATATATATATATATATATAAATTTACGCAACCTCTTTATATATAAATATATATATAAATATATATACAATATATATATATATATATATATATATATATTTAAAGAGGTTGCGTGAATTAAACTTGTTTGCCTTTCAAATTACTCACACAGAGAAATACATGTTAATAGGTCATAAAGCAGCATTGACTTTCTCATTAATGAAGAAGACCTATGAATTGTTGTTAAATATGACTATACATCATAAAACAAAGACTATCCTTTCAGGAATAAGAAATAAACATGCTATTTATTACTCTGTGCGCAGGGTTGGCATTGTAATGTAGTCCTGCATGTAATATAGCATTTGATTAGCTGTATTACAATTCTCTTGCCAGAGACGGACAGCTAAAAGATTATCCGTATCAATCTCCCAGCTCAACAAAGTGCACTAGTGCCAACTTGTGATGTGAATACCTGATGTAACCCCACCATACATCAGCTGGCTGAGCATAGATAGGTTATTGAATGCGCAAGTTAATTAAGACAATCTTTTCTGCTATTTAAAATATCACCTATTTATGTCTGATATTATCTCACTGCATGATAGCTTTTAATTTTACATCTATTTCTGGATTGTCAAAGGTAGAGTAGTGGAAGTGCCAACATTTGCTCTAACTCTGCATAAAACACAGCATTTAGATAGTTTCACAATTGCATTATTAAGAGGCCATAATGCTTCTGTACTTTAAAGGGCAACCATCACACCATGATGTTTATTTATCTTTCATATTTAACAAATATGTGTTGGCGGAAGTGTAAAAAAAATTAACATATCTTAACGCCCTGTAAATCATTGCTCTAAGCTCTGTACTTTGTACCTGGCAGTCAGCATAGAGAAAGCATAGAGAAGGGAAATGGGAGTACATTTTCAAAGTGTTCTAAAAAAAAAGGTTAAATGTAGCTATTTTTATTGTAATAAAAAAAAAATATATATATATATATAAATATGAGTATTAGGACAGACCCCCCACCCCAAAATAAAACCATGTCAGATGAAAAAAATAAAACAAATCAAACAAATGATTATTAAATTGTGCCACAGATTTACAGAAAAGTGTTGATAGTAATTCTTTAATATATTTCCCCAATGTTTCCATTTCTATGCTCCATCACAATTTATGCCCTGATTTTGCCTAGACTGAAGTCACTTGTGTTACCGCTCTCTGTTTAATATTAGAGTGCTTCTGCTTCATGCAAGTACTTTAGTTGTTACATACTCCTTTATCTCCTGTTGCATAGAAGGTAATAAAACTTTCTTGGGCTCCCACATACTCCGTGTCATCATGGAAATAATTTAGTAAAATCCTTTTAAACTTTTTATGGATCACTGCTTATGAAATCTTGTTTTCTAAAGAGTATTCCATCCTCCACTTCAAGTTTACTCCATTTGCAGACTAGTCCTCTTCTTTCTCTAATCATATTCCTTTTGTCTTTTTTATTTGGAACCCACCCTTCCTCTTTAACAGTGCCATATTCATGTTATACATCTTCAATATTTTCTGATCCAACATATACCATTCTTGATACCATTGGAATGCTGTCATCTTCTATGAGTGTATTACTTTGCCACACTGCAGACACAACTTCTAGTTACAATATTTCAATCTGTTAACTCATCATCTTAAAGTTTTAGGGGATTCTTTGACAGTGTGTCAGCGTCAATGTTTGTTTTTCCAGATCTGATTCGGATTTGAAACTGCAAGTTGCCCAGTCTAACCTGGCTGACCTAAGGACATAAGTTAATAAATTATTGTCCTAGTAGACTGATATTTGGTGCATAGTATAGGTCAGTGATGGCGAACCTTTTTGAGCCCGAGTGCCCAAACCGCAATACATGTCAACTTTTGTTTCCTCAAAGTGCCAACACGGCAATTAAACCTGAATACTGATGTTTAAAATGAGAAAAAACAACTCGTACAGTTGTCCGAACTAATTAACAACTTTTGTTTTAAAGGACAAACACAACAGAGAGTTCAATGATACAAATTTTAAATAAGGATATAAATAGATCAATTTAAGCTTATATTTATTAGTATCTCCAACAAATGCAATACATACACACACAGACTGCTGAATACACATACAGACAGACTGCTGAATACACACACACAGACTGCTGAGTACACACAGACTGCTGAGTACACACACAGACTGCTGAATACACATACACTGCTGAATACACATACACTGCTGAACACACACACACAGACTGCTGAACACACACACAGACTGCTGTACACACACAGACTGCTGAATACACACACGCACTGCATTGAGGGATGCAGTGTATGTGTTTGTGTGTGTGGTGCTGTGTGTGTGTGTGTGGTGCTGTGTGTGTGTGAGGGGTGTTGTGTGTGTGTGTGAGGGGTGTTGGTGTTGTGTGTGTGTGTGTGTGTGACGGGTGTGTGAGTGTGAGGGGTGTTGGGCGGGGGTAAGGGGTAGGTGTGTGTGTTGAGGGGTAGGGGTGCTGTGTGTGTGTTGTGGGGGAGGGGTGCTATGTGTTGGGGTGTTGTTTGTGTGAGGGGTGCTGTGTGTGTGGGAGGAGTGCTCTGTGTGGGTAGGGGTACTCTGTGGGGGGCAAGGGGCCTGTGTGTGTGTTGGGGTAGGGGTGGTGTGTGTGTGTGGGAGGGGGTGCTCTGTGTGGGTGAGGGGTACTCTTTGTGGGGTAGGGGTTCTGTGTGTGTGTGTTGGGGGTGGGGGTGCTGTGTGTGTGTGGGGGGTGGGATGCTGTTTGGGGGTGGGATGATGCTGTGTGGGGAGGTTAAAATCTGCTAAATCTGCATCAGGGCCTTCCATCCAGAATTTTGGGGCCCCTGACAAGCACCAGGTTTGGCCCCCCTCCCAGTTCACCTGCACGCCCTACCTGGTCCTTTGTGACAATGATGCAGGACTGAATGTGGTGTGTGTATAGTGGAAGTGAATTAGAATGTGTGTAATGGATGTAGTGTTTGTGTGTATTAGATACTGTTTGTGCAATGAATGCAGAGCGTGTGTTTGTGTGGCGGATGCAGTGTGTATAGTGAACGCAGAGTGTTTTTGAGTAGTGGATGTAGTGTGTGTACAGTGATGTAGTGTGTGTTTGTGTAGTGGATGTAGTGTTTGTATGTACTAGATGAAATGTGTTTAGTGGATGTAGTGCGTGTATTAGACGCAGTGTCTGTGTATAGTGAATGCAGAGTGTTTCAATGTGTGGTGGATGTAGTGTGTACTGTGAATACAGGATGTTTGTGTAGTGGA
>OW240917.1:80840658-80920955 GCA_933207985.1 Pelobates cultripes
GGCCGCCATCAGAAATTTTGGGGCCCCTGACAAAGCACCAGGTTTGGGCCCCCTCCTCCCTCCCTCCCGGGCCCCCACACGCCCTACCTGGTCCGCTGACAATGATGCAGGACTGAATGTGGTGTGTATAGTGGAAGTGAATTAGAATATGTGTAATGGATGTAGTGTTTGTGTGTATTAGATACTGTTTGTACAGTGAATGCAGAGTGTGTGTTTGTGTAGCGGATGCAGTGTGTATAGTGAACGCAGAGTGTGTTTGAGTAGTGGATATAGTGTGTGTACAGTGATGTAGTGTGTGTTTGTGTAGTGGATGTAGTGTTTGTATGTACTAGATGAAATGTGTTTAGTGGATGTAGTGCGTGTATTAGACGCAGTGTCTGTGTATAGTGAATGCAGAGTGTTTCAATGTGTGGTGGATGTAGTGTGTGTACTGTGAATACAGGATGTTTGTGTAGTGGATGCTGTGTGTACAGTTAATGCAGAGTGTATGTTAGTGTAGTGAATGCAGATTGTGTGTCAGTATAGTGAATTCATAGTGTATGCATAGTTTAGTGAATGCAGAGTGTGTGTTAAGTGTGTAGTGAATGCAGAGTGTGTCAGTGTAATGAATGTAGTGTGTGTGTGTTAGTGCAGTGAATGCAGAGTGTGTGTAAATTTTTAGTGAATGCAGAGTGTGTGTTAATGTGTAGTGAATGCAGAGTGTGTGTTAGTGTAGTGAATGCAGAATGTGTTAATGTGTAGTGAATGCAGAGAGTGTGTTAGTGTGTAGCGGATGCAGAGTGTGTGTTAGTGTAGTGAATGCAGAGAGTGTGTTAATGTGTAGTGAATGCAGAGAGTGTGTTAATGTGTAGCGGATGCAGAGTGTGTGTTAGTGTAGTGAATGCAGAGATTGTGTTAGTGTGTAGCGGATGCAGAGTGTGTGTGTTAGTGTAGTGAATGCAGAGTGTGTTAATGTGTAGTGAATGCAGAGAGTGGGTTATTGTGTAGCGGATGCAGAGTGTGTGTTAGTGTAGTGAATGCAGAGAGTGTGTTAGTGTGTAGCGGATGTAGAGTGTGTGTTAGTGTAGTGAATGCAGAGATTGTGTTAGTGTGTAGCGGATGCAGAGTGTGTGTGTTAGTGTAGTGAATGCAGAGTGTGTTAATGTGTAGTGAATGCAGAGAGTGGGTTAGTGTGTAGCGGATGCAGAGTGTGTGTTAGTGTGTAGCGGATGCAGAGTGTGTGTTAGTGTAGTGAATGCAGAGTGTATTAATGTGTAGCGAATGCAGAGTGTGTGTCAGTATAGTGGATGCAGTGAGTGTGTTAGTGTGTAGCGGATGCAAAGTGTGTGTTAGTGTGTAGCGGATGCAGTGTGTGTGTGTTGTGTTAGTGGATGCAGCATGTGTGTGTGTTGTGTTAGTGTATGCAGTGCGTGTGTGTTGTGTTAGTGTATGCAGTGTGTGTGTGTTGTGTTAGTGTATGCAGTGTGCGTGTTGTGTTAGTGTATGCAGTGTGTGTGTGTTAGTGTATGCAGTGTGTGTGTGTTGTGTTAGTGTATGCAGTGTGTGTGTTGTGTTAGTGTATGCAGTGTGTGTTGTGTTAGTGTATGCAGTGTGTGTTGTGTGTTAGTGTATGCAGTGTGTGTATTGTGTTAGTGTATGCAGTGTGTGTGTTGTTTTAGTGTATGCAGTGTGTGCGTTGTTTTAGTGTATGCAGTGTGTGTTGTTTTAGTGTATGCAGTGTGTGTTGTGTTAGTGTATGCAGTGTGTTGTGTTAGTGTATGCAGTGTGTGTGTTGTGTTAGTGAATGCAGTGTGTGTTGTGTTAGTGTATGCAGTGTATGTGTTGTGTTAGTGTATGCAGTGTATGTGTGTGTTAGTGTATGCAGTGTATGTGTGTATTAGTGAATGCAGTGTGTGTTGTGTTAGTGTATGCAGTGTATGTGTTGTGTTAGTGTATGCAGTGTGTTGTGTTAGTGTATGCAGTGTATGTGTTGTGTTAGTGTATGCAGTGTGTTGTGTTAGTGTATGCAGTGTGTGTGTTGTGTTAGTGTATGCAGTGTATGTGTTGTGTTAGTGTATGCAGTGTGTTGTGTTAGTGTATGCAGTGTGTGTTGTGTAAATGTGTGATCTGGGGGGGGAGGGGGAGGAAGGGGCATTTTAACACTAATTTTGAATTAATTTAATTAAATGTTTCTCCCCCCTCCCTGCTTACCTGTATCCAGGGAGTGGGGAGCTTCCATCTGTGGTGGTCGGTGGGTGGGATGGTCGGTGGGTGGCCCCCCCGGCTCCCTGTTACCGTCCGCAGAGGGGGCCCAGGCAGCACACAGCTTCTCCTCTTCTCATAACTCTCGCGAGACCCGCGGAGCGTTACCATGGTAACCGGGTCTCGCAAGAGTTATTAGAAGAAAGAAGACAGGAGGAGAAGCTGCTCCTGTGCTGCCTGGGCCCCCTCTGCGGTAACAGGGAGCCGGGGGCCCGCGGCTGCACACATAGATAGCGATATTCGCTATCTATGTGTGCAGAGAAACAAAGTGGGGCCCAGGACTGCCAGAGCAGTCCGGGCCCCCCAGGGCCGCCGGGCCCGTGACAACTGTCACGGTTGTCACCCCCTGATGGCGGCCCTGTCTGCATCCCCCCTCCCTCCTGCTTACCTTTAATGAAGGGAGGGGGGGACTGCTTCTGGGTCGGGAGGCAGGGGGAGGGATCTGTGAAGCAGCTCCCCTGTCCTCCCTCGCGATGCTGTGTGAATGCACCTTTGGCACGCTTGCCATAGGTTCGCCATCATTGGTATAGGTAATCATGAAATTTATCACAAATGGCCCATTTGAGTGCATGGAAGTCTAATTTACCTGAATGAAGATTGTATTTTATTTTGCTTGAATTAATGTCCTGGATCCATAACCAATGAGACATAGTTTGTTGGTAAAGCACAGCTTCCAGCCCTTTAGTTCAAGTATCAGTGTTTAATATAAATTAAAAATCAATATCTAGATAGGCCAGTATTGGTAAATTAGTCAACATGTCAATGAATTTGGAAACAGCATTCTGATATAGTACAGGTGTTCTGGAGTGAAGTTGTCAAGTGTCTAAGTTTTCTCCCTGTACTTAGGGACTGAGATTCGGTGATTTTTTAACATACTTCAGGTGGACTTTGAAGCAGTTGAAGCAGTTACTTGTCTGGACAAGTCTTGGATAAATGCCACGTAATAAGTGTAAAGAAAATCCTTGCAAAGTCTTTACTTTTCAACAGTACAAATGTATTTTATCCTTTAGTGCCACCGCTAGTTTCATATCTTTTGGATCTATCTAGACTCCTTCTCTAGATACCAAACAGCCAACATACAGTGCCTTGCAAAAGTATTCACCCCCCTTGGCATTTTTCGTGTTTTGTTGCATCACAACCTGGAATTAACATGGATTGCTTGAGGATTTGCATAATTTAATTTACAGAACATGCCCACAACTTTGAAGATTTTTTTTTTATTGTGAAGCAAACAACAAATAGGACAAAATAACAGAAAAAGCCAATGTGCATAACTATTTACCCCTCTAAAGTCAATATTTTGTAGAGCCACCTTTTGCGGCAATCACAGCTCCAAGTCGCTTTGGATAAGTCTCTATGAGCTTGCCACATCTTACCACTGGGTTTTTTGCCCATTCCTCCTTGAAAAATTGCTCCAGCTCCTTCAAGTTGGATGGTTTGCGCTTGTGTACAGCAATCTTTAAGTCTTACCACAGATTTTCCATTGGATTAAGGTCTGGGCTTTGACTACGCCATTCCAACACATTTACATGTTTTCCCTTAAACCACTCAAGTGTTGCTTTAGCAGTGTGTTTGGGGTTATTGTCCTGCTGGAAGGTGAACTTCCGTCCTAGCATCAAATCACGCACAGAGTGGTACAGGTTTTGCTTAAGAATATCCCTGTATTTAGCACCATCCATCTTTCCCTCAACTCTGACCAGTATCCCAGTCCCGGCTGCTGAAAAACATCCTCACAGCATGATGCTGCCACCACCATGTTTCACTGTGGGGATGGTGTTCTTTGGGTGATGTGATGTGTTGGGTTTGCGCCAGACAGTGTTTTCTTTGATGGCCGAAAAGTTAAATTTTAGTCTCATAAGACCAGAGCACCTTCCTCCATTCATTTTGGGAGTCTCGCTCATGCCTTTTCGCATACTCAAAACGTGCCATTTTGTTTTCTGCTGAAAGTAATGGCTTTCTTCTGGCCACTCTATGGAGCGTACGGCTTATTGTCATCCTATGTACAGATACTTCAGTCTCTGCTGTGGAACTCTGCAGCTCCTCCAGGGTTACCTTAGGTCTCCGATTAATGCCCTCCTTGCCCGGTCCGTGTGTTTTGGTGGGCTGCCGTCTCTTGGCAGGTTTGCTGTTGTGCCATGTTCTTTGCATTTGGTTATGATAGATTTGATGGTGCTCCTGGGGATCATTAAAGATTTGGATAATTTGGATATTTTTTTATAACCTAACCCTGACTTGTACTTCTCAACAACATTGTCCCTTACTTGTTTGGAGAGTTCCTTGGTCTTCATGGCAGTATTTGGTTAGTGGTGCCTTTTGCTTGTTGCAGCCTCTGGGGTCTTTCAAAAAAGGTGTGTATATGTAATGACAGATCATGTGCCACTTAAATTGCACACAGGTTGACATCATTTCACAAATTATTTGACTTCTAAAGGTAATTGGTTGCACCAGAGCTTTTTATGGGGTTCATAACAAAGGGGGTGAATACATACGCACATGCCAATTTTCTGTTTTCTATTTCTAAAAAATAGTTTTATGTATATATTTTTCTCATTTCACTTCACCAACTTAGACTATTGTGTTCTGATCCATCACATAAAATTCAGATTAATAAAACATAGAACTTAAGGCTGTAATTTAACAAAATAGGTAAAAAGTCAAGGGGGTGAATAATTTTGCAAGGCACTCTATCTCACTTGTCTTTTGAACAGCTCACACTTATTTGGGCAAAGTTTGATGCCATCAGAAAAAACACTTCCCTGAGATGCCACATGCCCACTTAAAAGGCCAATTTAGGCACAATAACAACTTTATTGAAATTAAATTGTTATGGACACATGTACATAACATCCTCAAATGTACACATGTACGCAGATGACAGACTAATCTATGCAAGCAAATCCAATCTACTGCAGCTTGAGGCTGTGTTCAGACCATTTTACAGAGGTAGAAAAGTGGATCTCAAAAAAAAAACCCTCTTCCTCAACACTGACAAAACTGTCACAATGATCTTTGGAACTGTACCTAAATTATGCAATTCCTACCTATCCATCCATCAAAATCAAATAGCACACTGACCACAGTATACTCTATCAAATACTTGGGTATGTTGTTAGACCCCAATCTATCTTTTGGCCTCCACATAGAAAACCTTGCATCTAAACTTTATCCAAAACTAGGTGCCCTGTACACAAATCCTGCCTAAGCCCTACAGTAAAGGAAAAGATTGATTACAAAATTATTACAAAATCATTGATTATGGGGATGTAGTATGTGCACCTGCACTGCAAACCCACCTTAATAAACTCAATACATTGAATAACTCGTTCTGACGATTTGTGCTACAATGCAATTACAGGACCCACCATTGTGACATGCTAAAAGAACTAAACTGGCTGTTGCTGGAATCCAGACGCACCCGTCATCTTTCCAGCCTTGTGTTTAAGAGCTTTTCTGGGAAGCTCCCACCCTACATGAGCAGAATGTTCTCCTCGGCTGTTCCCACCTCCAATAACCTTCGATCCAGTACCAACACTTTATTTAGTCTACCTTAATACAAAAAGAAAGCCGCCTGATCCTGAGAGGGATCAGCTGATGCTTTCAGCCAATCAGTGAATCCCCATTCATAAAACTGGCTTGAAAAAGATATGTTTCTTGTCAAGCCAGTTTTATGAATGGGGATTCACTGACTGGCTGAGAGCGTCAGCTGACTGTTCTCAGCTAATCAACAATTTGCTATACATCTGTCATTCTTGATTTGATTTTATGGGTAAGTGGTAGTCGATGGGTATAAAATCTTATAAACAGTAAAGCTGATTTTATTGCATCCATATAATATGTAAACTTTTCATCCCAAATTGGAACACCTCACTAAGTGATTTATTCAGATATTAAATACATACATATAGCAGGGGTTGGCAACCTTCAGCACTCCAAATGTGCTGGACTCCATCTCTCTGGATGCCTTACCAGCATTATAACTTAAGAGCTTAATGGTAGATATAGTCCACAACATCTGGAGTGCAGAAGGTTGCCTATCTCTGCAGTTCACAGTAAGGATATAGAAAAAACAGTCCACAATAAACTTTGTGACTCCTGCTAATTTTTGGTTAAAATATTAATAAGTAAAACTCTGCCAGATTTAGTACAAACATAGCTTGGTGAGTTTGAGACAGACCTGACTTACATTTTGTGAGGCTTTCCTCTCCATTTAATATAACAATGAACCCAAAATAACTGCTAAGATGTCTGCCACGCAGAATTAAACTGACTGTCATAGGGATATGCAAGGTGCACTCAGTGACAAATTATCCATTTGAAATTCACTACAACTACTGGGTTAGCTTTCTATCTGGGTAAAGGTAAAGTTCATGAAAATTGTAAAAAAACAAATTATATATATTTTTGAAAATAAAGATGTGACTTTTTTTCTACTCAGATCTCTGAGTGCTCTGTTTATGTGTGTATATATATATATATATATATATATATATATATATATATATATACACACACACACACACACACACACACACACACACACACACACACACACACATATATATCTTGACTGTTTTGTAGAATGCAGTTTCAAAGTTAAGGTTTCTTTGCTTCCAGGAGGTGGCGCTGTGAATCCACTGGATGGATTACAGGGCTGAATGATTCAAAAGACAGAAAGTTTGCATTGACGTGCAGTTTTTTAACATATTTTTTCTCCATGGCTTTGTCAGATGTAACTTGCATTTGATACAGGTCATTAAGCAGAAAGGCTTACATTTTCTGATGTGTATAAAAGGGAAACTTGAAGGACAAGGGCACAATCTGATAAACCCCATTCCTGAATGAGCGTGCTTTAAATCTTCTCTCGACTACTTTTTATTGATACTATCTGCTGTGCAAGCAGGTGTACCGGAAAATGACTTGTGAGTTACCTTTATCTCTAGAAGCCAAATAAGATGGATGAGCAAAACAGCGCTCTTTGCATGTATTTAATGGGGACATTAATAGAACAGACACTGTCACAGTCCATATTGACTGCCTTCTAGAAGATTGCTGCTTGCAAATGTTCTCTCTGCTATAATAAAGCCATTTTACAATAAAAACACAAAATGCAGCATGCAGCATGCACAATTAATGAGACCCAGCTACTGAGAAATGCAGTTACTAACCTGCATGCTTAGGCAGTTGCATGCCTGATATGGTGCTTATGGAGTTTGTAGTACACCAGTTTGGCACTCAAGCGACTACAGTAGCTCCCATTCAGCTCATCATCCAGGTGACTTTGCATGCTGGTGTTGGAGGCTTATAACATGCTCCTGCATTCATGTAGTCTCCAGAACTAGGGAATGCAGTAAATATATACCACTGGAATCTGCCACTACCTTCATTTTCCTGGAAGATCTAGGCAGTGGTCTGTTCCTTGAACTGGTGTAGTCAACAAGCAGCTCTTTTGAAACGTCTTCAGTTATAGACTATCTTCTAGTTGCAACTCTGTTTGTTTGCGCATCTTAGAAATTGTAGCGTGACAAGGGCATTTTGCTTTAAGAAACTAGATTGCCTTAGAACAGTACAGTTATAAAAGTAATAGGGAGATAGAATTATTATTATTATTGGTATTTATATAGCGTCAGCTTATTGTGCAGCACTTTACAATAAAAGGGAATTTACCAGATGAGGCAATAACAAAATGTAACGGGAACAATAGGTAGTTGAGGAAACTGCTCAAACTATCTTACAGTCTATAGGAGGCGGGTTATAAAAACACAATAGGAAGGGTATTGAGATAGACAGCAAATAGACATGGTTGGAAAGTAGCAGAACTGGAGGTGAGAGTGGAGTGTGGCCCTATAGGAGAGAGCGAGAGGAAGGTTTGAGAGAGAGAGAAGTTACTCTTGGAGGCCATAAGCAATCCTGAAAAGATGGGCAATCCTGAAAGGATTGAAGACTAGGAGAGAGTCTGACAGGGGTAGGCAGGCTGTTCCAAAGGAAAGGAGCCGCCTGTGAGAAGTCTTACAATAATGTTGTCATCATTCAACTACTGCAAAATAAGACGAGCGCTTTCTAAAGAACACGTTGGATACAGCAGTGTACCCCATACTGTTGGATTAGGAGGACTGTTGGTGTGGAGGCTTTTAGAGTTACAAGGGAATTAGGTTTAAGGGGATCTTGCTTGTGCAATGCTGTACACTGGAATTCCTACTAATGGACTTTACAATCCACAATGCCTCCTTGTAGACAGATATCCTTTAACCATAAGCCCCCTAACCCTTTTATTGGTTTAAGTCCCTCACAAACCCCTGTTAGTAGATTTTTCTGTTTTAATTGGTTATTATTGTGTCACCCTGTTATCGCTGACAATTAAATCTTGCCTTTTTAAAGAGAAGTTTGAAATTTACATGGACAGTAGCTGAAAAGATACATCTCGGCTAATAATGGGAATAAAGCCTAATACCTCTCTTCATGCTGGGAATTATAGTCCACATAAGTAAGACAGCTTAAACTATTATTCTTTAACTTTGACTGGGGACATTGCACAAAACCCAGTCACCTCAATTTAAAAACTTGACTATTAGGGCCTAATTCTCTTGCCGATTTTGCAGAATTCCCAATTTAGTAAATACCTGCAAATTTTCTCGCAATTGAAACTGCAAAACAGACTGCTGACATTATTAACCCTTTCACAACAAATGGCATGCCTGGACTGTTATAACATAAAGGGAAGTAGCTTATCCTTTGTCATGAGAGGGTTAAGGGCTCTTCCCGTTCTGATTTTATTCATGCTATCTCTTGTACGTGTTCCATATTTCCAGCTTTTAATTTAAGCATTCAACTTAATTAGAATTACATTCTCCCATTATGCCCAAAAGAAATTCAGCAAATCAGTCACTGTTCCTCAGAAGGGATTTTTCTTCCCCTATCTTATGGTTTGCCATGCGTTCTGCAGCAGCCAAAGCAGATATGGTGATTCATTAGGGGCCTTAAAAATAATATCATGATTAATGCTGTTTAAGCAATAAACAGATTTACCAAGTCCAGCAACATTTACAACGGTGAGATTAAATATCGACTCTGTCACGAGGGATTAGCTCCTTCAGTTTTTACTTTGCAGCTAAAACTAAATAATAAACCTAGACTTTCCTTGTGGCAATTAATGCAGTTTTTCCTCATAAACTCATATTGGTTGAGAAAATCATTTAATGCTGCACTTAAAACACATTTACATTCATTTTTGTCCACCCACAATATTAATTCACCACCAACAACAGCAAGACAGCTGCTGTAATTCATTGGCAGTAAGCCTGCACAAACACCTTGCACATTAACTAATAAACATCTACATTTTCTCAAGCGCTGGAGGTCAACTTTTGCTAGAATAGTAATTGAAGCTGTAGGAGACATGCGTGAATCAAGTTTAAACATACTTACGACTGCTGACGTAGAAGAATGAGCAAATTAAAACTCTATCGCTCTAAATTAAGGGCGAAGGCAACAATTTCATATATTGCCATGTTATAATTTGCCATTTCTAAATAAGGTATCTACAGATTTAATTCACTTATTCATTCATTCTTGCAGGAATGCTTGCAAGGGTTAACATTTAAATGACACATCACCTTTGTGTATTTAATCTTTTTGACTTGTTTGGAATAATAAATGTAACACCAAAAAAGAAAATATTGTACAAATTCGATGTAAGTGTAATATTTGAAATATTCAAATATATTCCTCTCAACATTTGAAATGGATAAAGAGGGACTCTTTAATTTTAGGAGTGCGAGTGGCGGTTGTGGCCATGGGCAGAGCTGTTCTGAGAAATTTTAGGTGACTTACTAATAATTTCAACAACTAAAATACAATTTAAAACAAGAACAATGTATCTTATTTACACAGACTGATTGATAAAGACATTCATTGTAGTTTAAAGGCACTATACAGTGAGTTTCATTATTGTGGAGCTCTGGTATACACAGTTGTGTCTGATAAGACACAACAACAATATTGCGCTCCAAGAAAAAGAGACGTTAGGATAGAAAAGGTACAGAGAGATTTTGGACCAAAATAGTGACAATTGGGAGGGATGAAGATATGTCACAAAAGCAAAAATACCCTGCTCTAGTGTAGTCTGTGGTGAAGTCTTGAAAGTATGAATTAGTGGTGTGAATGCTGATAAAATAAAGGCACAAGTCTTTAGGTGAGTGGAGAGGCCAACATGGGACATTCTTGTTTATGAGTGAAGTTGAGAGTTTTACTGTAAGGATTAGGATTTAGAACTGTACTCATAAACCTTTAGGGAGCCAGTGAAAAAACTGACACCGGAGTGAGGTATGGGAAGTGTTGCTGTTTCTGACAGCAACATTCATTATCTTTTGCTAGGGAACAGCCAGTCTGGATAGGAGTGAGACAAGTGAGGAGCAGGATGCACTAGTAAGGGCAGGATATAATAAGTACCTGAACAAGCTTGCATTAGGCATTAGGGAAGGTCAAACACAACACAACATTTTTAAAGTGGAAGTGGCAGGATTTGGAGATTGACTAGATTTATGGAGTGAAACAGAGTTCAGAGTCAAGGAGGTAATAAGTCTGCAGCTTAGATTTGAAGGTAGAAACACTGATCTGAAGAGATGCTGACAGAGAAGTATATATGTTTAACGTTTATTATTGAGAAAATTGAATTCAAGAAAGCGTGCCGCATATTCACTAAAAGATGCTGGGTAGCTAAAAGTGACACTTTTTAGAATGGAATGTGTGTGGTCAAGGCCACAATGGTAGATCTGGGTGACATCAACATGAAATTAGAACTGAAATCTAAACCATACATCAAATCATTCAGAGGGGTATGTACAGTGAGAACAGAACCATGAGGAACACCAACAGAAGGTGGTATAGAAAAGGAAGATAGGCCAGAGAAATAAACATTAAAACTCTGAGAAATGCATAGTAGGTCAAGGTTACAGAGCTGGTGTGTCACAGTTTCAA
Source organism: Pelobates cultripes (assembly GCA_933207985.1). NCBI lineage: Eukaryota > Metazoa > Chordata > Amphibia > Anura > Pelobatidae > Pelobates > Pelobates cultripes. The sequence goes on from OW240917.1 coordinate 80,851,873, forward strand.
AAGCAGCATAAAGATCTAAAAAGAGTAGGAGAGGGTAATGACCATCGTGTTTAGCAGCAATCAAATCATTGGTCATTTTGGTTAGAACTTCACTGGAATGGTGACATCAGACACTAGATTGAAGTGGACTAAGTGGGCAATGGAAGGAATTTAATGTTTGGTATATACAAGGTGTTTTAGGAACATAGATGAGAAAGATAGTAGGTTGAAAAGTAATTTTAACTGTGGTCTCAACTCAATTCAACCTCCAAAAATAATGCTATGCATTTTTCTGCTGCTTCACCTAAAGCTGGATGCTGCTCTCTCTTGCTATTTGCTTTTTCTTGCATGCGCCAGTTACCAGATATGCAGCATGATGCATCATATGTGTGCTGATGCATGCATATGTTCTAGAGAGGCAGGAATGACGCCAACCAATGGTAGTCCACTTCTGAACGGGTTAATTCTATAGACTCTCTTACTCTTGCCCTGTTGTGGGTTCCTGTACTCACAATAAGCAGCTACCTTTTCTTTAGGTTTTCCAACTCGTCTTGTTCTCTCTCTTTTCTGGTGCCAAGGACTTTGCTTATGATTTTGATATTGCTTCCACCCGTCTCCTTGACCTTAACTCACACTGATCTATAGGCACAACAGTAAAGTGCTCTAGCTATCAATACAAAGAACTTGCCAATGTGGAAGTGGAATTTCTGCAATAGCAATACAAAGAGCAGTTAGCAGGCTACGTATACTTTGGAACCTCAGTTGCCACAGATTAGTAGCACCATAACTATTAGAACAGTATGCAGTAATCATGATTCCTATGCCACCCATTAATGTTAACAGTACAATACAAGAGAACAAATGTGAAATACCATTTTTAATACATATTAAGTGGCCCAAAACGGCATTATGCAAGAGAGCTAAAATAAAATCCTAAATCTCACTTTTCTTGAAGCTAGGTACTATATAATTAGGTATAGAGGAATATATAATGAAATGGAAATGCAGTTTGGAAGAGTAATGTTTTATATTGGACTAATTGGATCTCTTACACTTCCTTCATACTCTGCCACTCTAATTGATTTGCAGGCACCACTCAAGCCTCAGTCACACCCATTCAGTCCTCCAATTGGCTGATGTGGTTCCTACCCTTGCACTAACTTCCTATCTTTTAATTGCCACTAGGTGAGGTGTGTATAAAGGGATTCTATCGGCACCCAGACCACTTCATCTTAATGCCATGTCCCTTTCAATTTAACCCTGCAACTGAAAACATTGCAGTAATGGCTGTCAGGAACACAGCTTTAATGGAGTTTAAATAAACCAAGTGTTGCGGGAAAACACTGAAGAAGCCACACACAGAGAGTCTGGTACAACGTACCCAGATGCATCACTTAATAAAGGTTGCCAATACAAATCGGGTAATCACAGAACAGGAGAGACCAACTGGACTTTTTAGCTTGGCCCAGGGTCTCCTGTATAAACTTTATCAGAGTTCGAATACTGGATTGCATGTCACCTACCTCTGGGCTAGAGGTTTATACTTCCAAAATGGCCATAACATGGGCTGACGTTTTTCTCTCAATGGTGTTATCAATGATATTACGTATAGGGCGGATAACCAAAGGAATTAAGCAGGGTATTAAGAGACACAGACTGATAAAAAAAAGCACCGCTGCCAATAGATAATCAAGTCAGCTTATTTTAATAAATTGCTGATGTCATACTGGTATTCTGTTTGGCCAGGAGGTTGAGAGCTTCAGCAGTTTCTTTGGTAATGATCTCTACCACCACCTGTAACCTTATGATATATATATATATATATAAATATATATGTATATATATATATATATATATATATATATGGGTTTGGTGACTATAAGTATCATCCGCCCAGGCAGCAGGTCCATAATAGTTAATAATTAGTTGGGGTGGCCATTCTTTCTAGCTACCTATATTTAGTGGTGCCAGTTAGGGTCTGATTTATTAAAGTGGGAATGCGCATTTTGAAAAACCAACAAAACTGTACGAAGTTGGAGTTGAGGGTCAAAACATTTTGGTTCACCTGAAACTGGCTGGCAGACACTATAATCAGTATCTAGGTATCTGCATTTAGACACAGATCCTTTGCACCCTTTGCAGTTTGGGATATTTGATTGCCTGTTCTCATAGTCTTAATGCAACTGTCACAACCTGTTTGAATTGATTCTTCCCATTTCATACATATTAAAAGACTAAGGCAAACATGAAAACAATACATCTCAGCAGAAGTCATCCTCTAATTCTTCGACTGTGCGACGGCACCTCAGCTTTTGGATGTGGGGGGGCTACAGGGTAAGGAGTACTTCTGATTCTGTTCGGCTTCACAAGGCCTCTTTTGGGGTCCTTGGCTTTCCATTGTTGGCAGGTGGTCAGGCATTATTATGGCCATCAAAACACCTACTTGTATGTTCTTGATGTTCACTCAGTAAAATTATACAGGCGTGAACTTGCAGTTAGATTCCTGTCCCTGTGATTGTTTCGTCACGCCATAATGACTGGGTATTATGATTTAACCAGAGTTTGCAAAGGTTCTCAGGATCAGGGGTAACTTGCCATGAGTCTGCCACTAGTTTGACCATGAAGTGATGTAGTCTTCTTTCCCTGTAGCCCCTGTAATAGTGACAGTCTTTCCGGAGCATAGAGCTATTAATTTTGTCACCATTGAATATTCAGCACCTGTGTCAACCATAAAAACACTTTTATTTCCCCCTATTGTTTACCTCCTTTAACTATGTAATAGACATCCCTGCAAACCCTTCCAGCTTTTGTAACTTTCTCGTAAAATCACCCTGGGCCTGGCTGACAAATACTGTGTTGACCATGCGTGAGTTTTCAGGGGCTTCAGGGTTAAAAGGGATATAAAGTCGGTACGACTCAAGCAATCTCTCATAGAAAGCACTAGTGCAGGGGTAGGCAACCTTCGGCACTGCAGATGTTGTGGACTACATCCCCCATAATGCTCTTACACCCATAATGCTAGCAAAACATAATGGGAGGTGTGGTCCAAAACATCTGGAGTGCCAAAGGTTGCCTATGCCTGCACTAGGGGATTTGTCATTTGTATGATGTAATTGGTTTTAGATATATTGATGGCCTTTTTCCCCACCCACTTTCATGCCTGTAATAATAGCCGGTTGATAGGCTTTTAAATGAGTTAAATCAGCACCATTTACATTGCAATTAGGGTCTTAACCACCCAACCACAAAATATTACTACAAACCCGTATTTTAGTCAAACACTATTTATAATTCAGTAGTCCGCTAAACAATATATACACCAGAATTTAGCAAGACATAAACATTATAAACCAAAGTTTAGCTAGACAATATTTACACCAGAATCTAGCTAAATAATACACTTAAATAGTCCGCTAACCAATATTTAAACCAGAAGTTAGCCAGACATTAACTTTATAAACCAGGGTTTAGCTAAACAATATATACACCAGGGTTTAGCTAAACAATAACTCTAGAGACCAGGATCTAGCTGAACGAAATTTACACCAGGATTCTGCTAGTCAATAACTCCAGAGACCAGGAGCCGATTAAACATATATACACCAGAATTCAGCCAGATAATAACTTTGGAAACCAAATTCTAACTAAACATATTTAGCTAGACATATGTTTCCAAACCAGACATAAGGTAAAGGGTCTCTCTACAGACCAGACTTCAGCCACCTGATAGAGCGTGATTAGGGAGAGGCCAGACACCAGTAAAGGCAAGACACCAGTAACACCCAGGTATATCAGAATTTCTTACCCCTATTTGGTTCTCCTTTGGTTCCTGCACCCGGGATTGGAATTCGACGGGACACCCCAATACTCACTGCGCAGAAGCCAATGGTCTCCTGGATGAAGAAGCCCAGGGCGCAGAGACGAAAGGAGGTGACAGTCCAGCAGTCTAACCGTGGAGAGATAGGTGAAATATCACTTTCTCAGCGATCTCTGCGATGACTTCCCGGCCAATGCATCAGAAATGTTGCGGGAAAACACTGAAGATGCTACACACAGAGAGTCAATTCAGGAAGCAAAGAGATTTATTGTAACCGACTGGGTCTCAACTGACTCTTGTCCAAAGTCTGAGCACTGGCACTTTTGAATTACAGGCCTTTTATAGACTATAGCTTGGTTGCTGCTTCAAAGTGTGTGCTTGGATTTTATTCTGGAGATAAACTGGAGGTAGTCTGAGATATACAGGAGGTGAAAAAAATAAAAGTAAGATTTAATTTGTTTGATTAAAATTACTCACCTCATTAAAATGGCAGACAGTTCAGTGTAATAGTTGTTATGCATTTGCTTCACGTTCCACTTTTTGGACACTTGGATGCTGTCTCATCTGTAGACAGTTCTCTATTTTGCAGCAGGAGATTGCATTTTTGAAGTCTGAGATTTGTAAATTAACTGTTAAACAAACTCAGGCTGATACTGTTGTAAAGCCACTGCCAAAGAGATAGCATAGGAATGGCAGATGGATTACTGCAGGATCTGGTAGACTTTGAGTTGTGGATAAAAAGCATATTGCACAGTCTGTTGCTCTACATAATTCATTTTCAGCACTTTCAGAGGGTAGTGGTGTTGTGGAGACAGGCTCAGGCACCCAGTGTAGTGGAGAGAGGCTCAGGCACCCAGTGTAGTGGTGTTGTGGAGACAGGCTCAGGCACCCCATGTAGTGGTGTTGTGAAGACAGGCTCAGGCAACCAGTGTAGTGGTGTTGTGGAGACAGGCTCAGGCACCCAGTGTAGTGGTGTTGTGGAGACAGGCTCAGGCACTAAGTGTAGTGATGTTGTGGAGACAGGCTCAGTCACCCAGTTTGTGGAACCAACCAATGAGAAAAATGACTAGGTGAGGCATGATAGAAAGCAGTTGTTGTTGGCAGATTCTATCATAAGAGGTATGGAGCTGGACAACAGAGGCTTTGTGAAATGTCTTCCTGGAGCTACTGCTCACAGAGACAGAAGACATATTTTTAATATGGTTAAGCAAGCAAAGCAGGAAGGGGAATTTGATGTACTTGTCCATCTAGGGACAAATGACTTGACTTGCAATGAGGTTTCAGAGCTAAAGGAAGTTTTATGTGTTTTTGCCAATGATATACGGCAGGTTGCTTTCACACTGTCATTCTCTGAAATCCTGCCTGTGCATAACACTCCGAATGATAGGCGGATGGTGTCGGGAGCAAGGATTTGGCTTCATTTCTCATGGTAGCTCTATTTGGAATGGAAACGAACTGTGTAGCAGAGTGCTAGTCTTTAACAGACTATCTCTGCTGGTAATCCAAATAAGGCTCAGGAACAAGTAATAAAACCCAAGAGAATAATATCCACGATTAGTAAAGTAATCCAAAAGTATCCCACACGTTTCCCAATGACTGGACGACACACAGCATTAGGAACAGAACTGAACTGAGGTTTAATTTCACATGCCTGCTTTTAAGCAATTCTCCCATGCAAGGGAGACACCCACAATAATTATTACAGTAACCAATAAAATTCATGTTACCTCCCACACATCCCCTCCCCTCATCATGACACATAATCCACTTAATCCATATACAGTATTTCCCCAGTTTCTGGATGTACCCCAAATACATGGGGTACACTCCTAAACAGGGGATCCCATAATAGCCCTGATCTGGGTGAGTAACATACTCAAAAATCACCCAGATCGGACCAGGGGTTCGGGAGTTATGGGAGAGTAAAGTTTTACCGTGGATATAAATGGATGAAAATACCGAGTGAAATGGATGTTGCTTGCCTTCATGTGAATCCCCTTGTTTGGATGATTCTTTCTACCAAACGGCGGCTCATTCGGTTGTTTCCGCACAAAGTTATGGAAGTCTGGAGGTCTCAGCGGTGTTTGCTTAGTCGAGTGTCCGATTTGGGTTCCAGACACTCGACGATCAAACACTGCTGTATGGGAGTTAAGATGGCCACCTCCGCGTGTTCATATCCCGAATGGCGGCCACCCATAGAAAAAAGTACCGATTGCCAATTAGGGGTTTTGCAACATTGTTGAGAGCGGTAATGAGAGACACACTTATCCCTGGGGTGGTCTGATTGTTCGGTAGTTTCACTTGTATAGTAAATGGAGTGATTTTACAGAACAATCAGACGAATGCTGCATACAATGTGAACACATAGAACAAGCAATACACAAAAGCATACTAAAATACACGAATTTTGAGGACAGCCTTAATGCAATCCGCTACAAACTGTACAAAAAAGATGGTTTGCATCTTACTCAAACAGTTCTCAGTGAGCAGTTCAGACGTTTTTTCTAGGATGTATTTAAACTAGGAGGGGGGCGGCAAAAGGGTAATAAAACATTGCCCATCAAAACAAGGATAGAAAATGCCTGTAGAAAGTGTGTTAAATAATGATAAGCTTAGAGTCATGTCTACAAATGCTTGCAGTTTAGGGAATACGATCCATGAACTTGTGACAATAATGGCAACTGATAATGTAGATTTATTCGCTGTTACTGAGACATGGTATAATGAGAAAAATGACTGGGACATAGCAACACCAGGATATTCTTTATATAGAAAATGCAGAGAAGGCAAGAAAGGGGGAGGGGTGTGTGAAGATAACATAAAATGTAGTCTGTATGTCAAGATAACATAAAATGTAGCCTAATAAAAGTTAGTGAGGTTAACATAGAGTCAGTTTGGGTTATGTTAGAATTTGGTAATCACACAGTAACTCGTGTAGGTGTGATTTATAGGCCCCCAGGACAAATAGAAGAGTTATATAATCTATGTGACGAAATCCCAGCTGTTCATGGTTTTCCCCTTGTATTATGTATTGTGTCTGTATATGCAGCTGTCGGCCCCCTCACTCCTCCTTTTGTGAATGTAGTGTCTGCCTGGACCTCTCCCTCCCTTTTCCCCCTCCCTTTTCCTGTCACAGCAGGAAACCCCTGTTGTTTGTGTTGGAGACCCTATGTAGGGTTCTATGTCTGTAAAAACCATGTGTACAAAATAAACAAAGTCAGTCAGTGTTGTAACCTCCAGGACTGTTTTGTCCAGTTACTGGGGGGAAAATGGATGCCTGCTTGTTGTAAGGGTTCCCGAATGGCTTAAGGAAGGGAAATAGCAGAGGTAACTAGTCGGGTTACCTGTGGTCCGCTACAATCTACTAGTTGAGGAAATAGCTAAAATGACAATGAAGGGGGATGTTATCGTCATGGGTGACTTTAATCTTCTGGATGTGAACTGGAAAACCAAAATAGCTGCTTGTGCCAGGAGCACACATATTCTAACTCCTTACTGGGACTATCTCTAAAACAAGTCGTTGAGGAGCCAACTTGTAAGGAGTAGATTTAGTGTTAACAAATGGAGATTTGGTATCAGATATTACCGTAGGTGAAAGTTTAGGATCCAGTGATCACCAGTCAGTGTGGTTTAATATAAGAACAGTGACTGAGTCACACCACACAAAAACAAAAGTTTTAGACATATTTTTCTAAAATTAGAATGTGTGTAAAGGAGTCATCAGACTGGAGCAGTTTAAATGGAGTCAAAGAGAAATGGGATTATTTAAAAGTTGCACTACTGAAGGCAACAGAAAATTGCATTAGGCTTGTCAGTAAGAGCAAAAAGTAAAGAAACCACTGTGGTACTCCGCAGAAGTGGCAAAAATTGTAAAAAACTAAAAGTTATCATTTAGCAATTATAAAAAAATCCAGAGTGAGGAAGATAGACAAATTTACAAGTTCTATAAGAGGCTAAGTAAGTTATTAGAGCTTCCAAGTCACACACAGAAAAGAAAATAGCCCAGTCAGTAAAAAAGAGGGACAAAGCATTTTTTAGATACATAAATGAGAAAAGGAAAGTAAAATAAGGATTAGTTAGATTAAAAACAAACAAAGGTAGGTATGTAGAAGAGGATAAGGGTCTAGTTGACTGCCTCAATTAATATTTTTGTTCAGTATTTACGGATGAAAATAAAGGAAAGGGGCCTCAGTTATGAAAAATGACAAATGAGTAATTTATTACATGTGAGTTTACAGATGAAGAGGTCCTATTTCAACTGTCAAAAGTAAAGACAAAATAAGTTGATGGGGCCTGATGGAATACACCCAAAGTTATTAAAAGAGTCAGAGTGGTGTACTAGCAAAACCATTAACGGATTTATTTAACCAATCTTTGTTAACCGGAGTAGTCCCAGAAGATTGGAAATTAGCAAATGTTGTGCCCATTCACAAGAAAGGTAGTAGGGAGGTGTCGGTGTCGGACAATTAAAGGCAAGTAAGCCTTGGGGAAAGTAATAGAAACAATGTTAAAGGATAGGATTGTTGAACATTTACATTTACAGGGATTTCAAGATCGGAGACAACATATGTGTACTTCAGGGAGGTCATGCCAAACTAATCTTATGGATTTTTTTGATTGAGTAACTAAAATAATAGATCATAGTGGTGCAGTAGATATTGCTTGTGTGCAAGTTAAAATTGACCCATAGGAAAGAGCCTGACGTGCGTTTTGGTGCAGTATATATGCACCTTCGTCAGAGGAAAAAGATCTACTGAACATGGACTCCTGTATATCAGAGTACTGCACCCTAAGGTAATTAACAACAACCAATCGGTTCCCTGGACATCTTGTGGGGGAGTGTAAGGGGGCGTGACCTTCAAATGACTGATCTCATACCTGAAGTATACCTTATTATATATAATAGATGCCCATCACAGGGCTACCAAATAGAAAAAAATGTAGTTAATTTTTATATTATTGTTATTTATTCAATATGTTATTCTTATTCATTGTTTTTAACGTATTCATCCTCGTATAGCCTGTTATTAAGAGTTACAGAAGGTGCATGAAGGTTTCCCTCTGGAACTTTTTCTGGTGCTTAGGTACTAAGAGGAGATTTACTAACACCCTATGCATTAAAGGGCCAGGACTAATAAAGCCGATATGAATATTGCAGACTTAGGTGTTTAGTAACTTTATCTCCTCACTTACTTAGGCATGTGAGTAACCTTAGAAGGCTTGTTTGGTATTATTATTTGGAGTCACAATTTATTTCTGTGTTGATACTTTCTGTTACTTTAGATATTTAGTGGTCTCCCTCTGGTTACATTGTTCCATACCACTGGATGCTTTGGTACCTACGTCTTTATCTCCAGTCAGCATTATATTCAGTTTTGCTTCTTTGTTTCTGTTAAATTCACATACTTTTTTTTTTTTTGCTGCTATCACTTTTTGGTCACTGGAATTAGTCCATGGTAGTGAGTTTCATGGGAGTCCATATCTTTTCATTCTAGTTTGGAAGTTACATTGTTTCATTTGCAGTAATGTAAGCCATTCATTTAGTTGAAAAATTGATGGGGTGTATCACTGTTAGTATTGGGATATGTGATATGTTGTTCAGTGGCATCTGACTGAGACCCATGGGAGTCAGGTTCAGGCTTTCTCCCTCCTCACTGGTCCTCATATCTCTCCCTCTCCCACACAGCTCATTGGTAAGCTGGGAGGAAGTGACTTGTGTTCACTTTCTCACAGCAACACGGTTTCAACAGGGGAGCAGTTAAGGGGCCGCAGCACCTGACCAGACCCCTGATCAAAGATGGCCATCAGGTGACACTAAGTGCCTTGGCCTCCCAATGGGACCCACTCAGCTTGCGGGTCCCGGTGTTGCACACCGGCTGCACTGCAAGTAGTTCCGCTGCTGCAGGAGTCTAATGGATAGAATGTACTTTTTATTACCGTGTAAAATTACTTGTTTTTGTTTAGGTTTACTCCAAGCATCATAAAAACTACATCCTGAAATACTTAAGATCTATAGTTTTTAAGATTTTTTTTAGAAGATAAATTATTAAATTATTGTCTATGGATGAAGTACATTGAGACGTGGATTTATTTATTTAAATACTATTTTAATTGGAGATTGTCATTCAGGATATGGTTTGATGTGAAGATGTGACACCTCTTTCTCTATCCTTTCTTCCCTACCTCTTACCCCTTTTTTCCCTTTGGTAATAATATGTTCTATAGATACATTCAAGATGATCTGATATTAGTGTCATGGCTTACCTTGGTTGGGAGTACGGTAGGCAGTGATATATGCTCACCCTTGCAAATAGACCCAGACCAAGGTGCTCAGGTAAGAATTTACCTGCCTTGTGAGTCTGCACGGGGGCTGTGCAGGGATATATTCCAAGTCACAGAACAGGCAAGGACAAGCAGAAGAGTAGTCTTGGAAAGCTGTAGTCAGGGGAACCAGAGGTCAGAGAAATCAATGAGAAGAGCCGAGGTCAGGAGCCAGGAATAAACGCTCTGGATACTCAGAAACAGGAACCAGACAGCAGAACCAGGGTCAATGAACTAACAAAGTTCCCAGAGCGAGGCAGTGCTTTGATACCCAGCTGATTAATATCTGCTTCTGGTGGGCTAAATAGACCAGAGCAGCCACGGGTAAAGTCCAGCCCCCAGTGCTGGAGACAAGGTGAGGATCAACAAGAGCTGAAGTGTGGCCCAGAGGTAAGACATCAGGACTAAGGTAGAAAGAGTCCAGAGTTCAAATCTGCTGTTGGGCCCTTTTGGGGCGACCACATCTGGCAGTCTGAATGGCATGGTGCGAATTGTGACAAAAAGTCAATCCTTTGTCATTTATGGATTGTAGTTTAGGTCACAATAAATGTTTTATTATATTAATTTTCTATTGATATTGAATGAATACTTCCTACATCTATCCTCTGTCCTTACTCCCACATCTGATGTTCCCTTCCAAGACTTCTCCAGGGCTGCACCTTTTTTTGTGGAACTCCCTTCCCTTCTCAGTTAGACTTTCACCCTGTCTCTACTCCTTCTAGAAATCTTTGAAAACACACTTCTTCAGGAAAGCATATCATTTAAACGGTCAGTGGGTTTTAATTCCCCTCCCCCCCATGATTCCTCTCCTGTAACTGTCAAAAATAACGTACTAAGTTCTCAGTGAATACTTTTCTAGCAACCTATTTCATTACCCCTACTTATACCTTTTGTGTCACTATACCCCATTCCCTCTAGCATATAAGCTTATTGAGCAGGGCCCTCAATCCCTCTGTTCCTGTGCATCCATTTGTCTGGTTACAATTACGTGTCTGTTAGTCCACCCATTGTACAGCGCTACGAAATTTCCTGGTGCTATATAAATAATAACATAATAATAATATAGAAGAGGATGGATGTTATATATAATCTTGCTGCTTTGTATGGGACTTATGTTCCTTTGATGTACTAGTTTTTTAATGGCACCACACTTTCACTTAGATAATCCCATTGTTATATCTTTATCCAGTGAGTGTGAGCTTATTGGTGGTTGGCACTTCCCTTCAGGAGGAGTCAATTAGGAGGGCTTCAGTATTTAAAGATGACTTCTGAATGGCTTCTAGCTAGGTCCCTGACAAGTATGCATTTTTAGGCACCGAAACGAGCAACGGACAATGTAGCCTGTGTGATTTAATAATTCACCTGTGTAGCACATTAGTCTGGACAGTAATGCACAATATATCAGTGGTCAGGTCTTTATTTTGAGGTGAAGGGGGTTTATTATGTGACTTTTAAACCATAGGTACTATAGATATCTGAGTGGTATGATTAAATAGCCTGTTATGTTTACTCTGTATTAGTTTCAGTTTCATTGCGGGTATTAGCTAGCTATTCCTTTATTTATAACCTCTCGGTATAAGTAGGCTCCACAGAGCCAAGGTTTTCCCCTTTCCTGGTTCCTCCTTTAACCATAGACCTCTTGTCTATCTATATGGATTTGGCATTTGTAGGCTCCTTGTGAGCCAAGGTAGTGGCTTCATCTTGGGGTTTCCATCTACTCGAGTATTAGTGAGGGTTAATACTTTAGAAGCTAGATGCCAACTCCTGATTTGTTATTATATATAAGATCTGTCACATTATGGTCATACATGTATTTAAATTACTAGCAATTCTTACTAGCAACTCTCATGGCTGTTATGAATGAGAAATACTTTGTTTGGTAGACACATAGTAACCATTTCTTTATCAGCTGTCTGTTATATCTCCCTCTACTGATTACTTTCTATTGAGCTTCTTTGACGTATTCTCTCTAATTAGATTATGAGATATATAATGGGAATTGAACATTGGCTCTAGCTCCTCCAAGGCATATATTTAAAAATGTAATTTCATAGATGACTCAGAACTATATTTAGCATACCACATATGAATTCATGTATATTTATTAATACACCCTTTATTATTTAGCAAATTTACCTTTATATCACTAGTATCACTTTTGTTGTGGGGTGTGTGTTTTTTGTTTGGTGAGTTCATACACACACTATATTAGTGTAATAACCTTCCTTTTTGGTCTCCCCTCAATGGAGGAGCTTAGTTACCTTAAAATGCATACTTGAGGGTTATGCCCTAAAATAAGGAAGTAGGGTGATAATGTGTTCTTTCAATTTTCACTTTTAATAAACAAAGCCCTACATCAGGATAGCCAGACTGTCATGCTTTGCAGGACACATTCAAAATCTGTTTTTCGTTGTATTTGGGCTTGAAAGTGGAGACTGTTAGTATGAAGATTTCATGTACTTCAAGGTGGTATTAAGTGATTTCAGTCAGAAAGCACATTCATTTATATACTGGCAGGAAGCATTCCTATGCCCTGCTTGACAGAATGCTGAATGCATGAGTGCCACACCAAAATATGTCTACCTGACAACCATACCCTAACCTGCACTAACATGTAACGGTATAGTTTCTCATATATCAACTAGACAGGGACCGGTTTACATTTGGGATTATTAATGTTAAATAAACTTTCCATTGCCATTATCCATGTATTACATACAACATCACTAATAAGTGTCTATATTGGTATTCATTTTATATCTTTATGATTTCTTACAAGTCAACAACATTACAGATGGCATCAGGCTACAAATAACATCACTTATAATCTTGTCATTTATCACACACACCCTCACTGCTGTATTGCATATAAGTCAGCTATCTTACTTATAATCCTCTTGGATATAGTATTAACTGAACAAGAATTGCACTTAATCTAAAGCAAACAGCACTTTCTTTGGAAAATAAAAATCTAACTTTAGTGTTCCATTTGAATGTTAGATGGCTTTGTCTTAGAAAATATATGGGAATATTTGCCACTGTGAAAAATGAACAGCATCATAATGGAGTTATATTGCTCTTTCTTAATTTGCCTGTGCATGTTTTTGCCTGTTTTGCATAAAATAAAAAATGGACTGACAGTGGTAGCAATGAAATCACTTTATTGTATATGTCCACTTTGCATTTGTCATTTGGTTAGTGGCACATTTGCACAATATATTGGTATCACATTATGCAATAATTGAAGAGACACATGAAGGCAAATGAGTCATATGGAAACAGCTTAAGGCAACAGCTAAGGAAAGGAGGATTAGCTGAAGTTTGGTACCGTTCGAGCATTTATCTGTCCTATTTCATTTTGTTGCAAAACATTTACTTCTTCGATTAAAAATTTAAGTGATTATTAAGGTTTGTTTTTTTTGCATTATGGGCAGAACTGAATCCATGAATGGTAAAAAGAAAAATGTATTGGCGTGAAACCATTTTTATTATTCAATCTTTCAAACAGAGGTTATGATTCCAGGGCAAAGGGCTACATATGGAGCAGTTACCATAGAAACCAATAAAATGTTTTTGCAGACTACACATAATTGAACACAGTTCTTTGGAATTCATGTAATTATGACTTCTCTCTTTTTTTTTTTTTTCTGAGAAAAGTCAATCATTGGATCCCTATAATTATATATTAACCTTTTCTTAATGTTCATGAATAAAGGGATAACAAATAATCTAATAATAGTATATAGAAAATCTATTATACGTTACTGAAATATAACTCATTTATCAGGTTTCTCCTTTTGGACAGGGTTGGCCAATTCCTTGTCAATTCTCTATGACTTTGTGAATAAACCCACAAGTGTTGCACATTTTGCAACTGAACTTCAGCACCTAAACCTATATAATGCAACAACTGTTTATAGTTTTCATTTTGCATGTTCATTTAATATTAACATATTTTTCTACCTGACAATATGGTGTGTTTCAGCATAATATAAATGTTTAAAGCCCGGTATCTCTGACAGTAATGTGAAATAGCATATGAGTTTGCCACATGTTTATCTTGCAGTTTAATGGGTTGTTTTGTATTTCGTTTACTTGTTTTTCTCAGCTCAGTTTATTTCTTCAGTTTTACTCTCTCTGCCTGATTGACTTTTTTTTTTCTAGATTTACTAGACGTGGCATAACACAAATCATAAAAACTTTTAAATCCCTGATTGAAAATGCATTTTTAGTACTATTGCTAAGCTCATGGGATCCCTTCAACACAGTGTTGCATTCCCACGAGTTCAAGGCAATATACTTTCACAATATTCCTCTGTAGAGAAACTTGTTTAAAACATCTGTTCCCTTGTCTGTTATTTTAATTTTGTGGCTTGTTCTCTTGTGAAAAAACAAAAAAGCAAAAAAACAAATCAAAACAAAACAAAACAAAAACAAAAAAATACACAAGTAACATCCCATAATAAAATAGTAAAATTCTTACCTATACTTACCGGAATTTTCATTACCTGGCCATTTCCATCACGGCATCACTAACGGGTTTAAATCAACACTCAGCAACCAGGACAGGAAGTATCAATTAACAAATCATAATAAATCCCCCTCCTTCTGTAGAAGCCTCAGTCTTATTATAAAGCCTCCACTGAAGGGTGGGAAGATGATGCTTCCATGGAAATGGCCAGGAATTAAAATTAATATAAGTATGGGTAAGATTTTTTCTATTTTTTGGCCTACATAACAGCATCACACACATAAGGAATCCCCAAGCCAAGAAGGGAGGGAGACATTTGTACTGCAAAGATAAGGTGTATTCAAAAGTTAGAACACTGGACCCAGACTTAGAACCTTTATCCTTAGGAATGACTATGCAGTAATTCCTTGTGAAAGTAGAATCTGAATCACAGGTAGTAGCTCTACAATTTTTTCCATGTGTGAACCGATGCCCATGCTGCACAAGATGTCACCATTGCCCAGGTAGAGTGAAGTCTGATCAATGAGAGGATCTCCAATTCTTATGCAGAGAGGGATTTCTCAATAGCTACGAAAGCTATTCAATAATTCAAACTCAACTGTATATGTTATTCTAAAAGACTCATGAAAACTCAAATACCAAATTTGAATATTAAATATAACAGGATATCAAGCTTTGCCTATGTTATAAACCAATACAACAGTATATTATATGACGCTCACTATATCTCATTAATAGTATAGTGTAGAATGGTACATAACCTCCAGAAAAAGACCACAACTCTCAGATACTGGAATTATACATTCCTTTGCACTGACAATGTCCATTCCTCTGAGAGTTCAGTCACTACCTCATATTTCACTTGTAGTATATCAGTGTAGGAGAGATAACAAAAACTAAACAAAAAAAAAATAAACAAAACAGATCAATCCCAGGCACAAAACAGACACCCAGCATACACATATTCTCAACATATGTTGGTCACGCAGCATATCCATATGCTCAACATATATTGGTCATCGTAAAATGTAGATCATGTGTGATCAGCAGATGATCCCTACAGATAAAGATGTAAACCATGTGGAAATAAAGATATTATTGCAAAATGCTAAAATTTGAATGATACTGTAAGCCAAAACAGGATTTTTGGAGTGTACACTATTTCACTCAAACAGTAAAAGGAATAATATGCTATGGCAAAACACTTCTTTAAGTATAACCATCTCCAATCCAATATGTATATATTTCTACATAGGTAAAAGCAACATACTAGAATCAACAATGTTATAGATATAAAGTTGCTCTTTTTTTAATGAAACCTCACCAGACCACCGACCAAACCCTGGACTCAGTGGTGTAAAATATACAACATAGGTCAGGATAGAGGTTAATATGCATCTGTTACGGTACCTACAGCACTGAAATGTACAAACCGCCGTTTAGCGAGTATTCCCCGTTCGCAATAATGGGGTCGGGTAGCGGGTATAGTAAAACCATGCGAACCGCCAGCCAGGGAACACTCCAAACTCCCGAACGGTACCTGTACGGCGAATTCCCTTCACGAGCCGCAAATCCACGAACGGCAATTAGTAACCGAACGACAATCTCTCCCAAGCGGCAAATAATCCAAATAAGCAGTCTCTCGCCGCTGGTATCCAAATCCCCCCAATAACGAGACCAAGCTCCGCTTTGAGGGTAAAACACGAACTGGTTTACTGTGGGCTACCTGCCCGGTATTTATGCAGGTCTCCCACTTGGTGGACACTCCCCTAGGGGACCAAATGGGAGACTGAAATCACAGAGGGACATGGGGACATTCTGGACATACATCCCCACAATATTCCCAGCATGCAGTACAGTTCCCTCCCCTCTGCTCGGGGGACAATTGGGAAGTAATTCAATTATCTCCCCGAGCAGAGGCAATCGCCATTTTAGATACAAGTTACAAAAACACACAAAAATCCATAACTTAATAACTGCTGAACATTTTATATCAGTCTTGCATATCCCCAGATAGCCTGGATCTGAGGGCACATTATTGGAGAATAGCGCTCAGATCCCATTCGCACAGTTCAATCACCATGGAGTCAAAGTCTCTTTCAGTTCTTCGGTATGCGATTGACTCCATGGGACGGCTATCTGGGTTACGTCCATTCGTGTGGTTGAATCTCCCGAACGGCTGTCGTTCGCATGCTTTTGTCGATTGAGAAGGGGAGGTCGACGGCTTCAGCGGTGTTTGGCTGAAAAAGTGTCCGTTTTCCGATCCATGAAATAATCGTTGAACACCGCTGGTCGTTCGCATGGACAAAATGGCCGCCGCCTCGTGGTCGACATACGAACGACGACCACCCGGCATTCGGTTCTTAATTGAGAAGTGTCTGTGGTTAACCACAACGTTCTAATTGGGATCAATAGGTTAACCAGCAGCACACTTCTCTTCTGGGTGGCCGTCCGTTCGGTAGTTCCGTTCGACAAAACCGACCTTCCCTTAAACAAAGCATACGAACGGGGAAATTCATGAAAACGGCAAAACAGACGAACAAAGCAGTTATAATCCAGACAGATGGGTCTGTCACAGCATCCATTTTAATAAAACTACATGTAGGTCACTTGAAACAAAAAGGAGACATATTTTTAAAATTTCAAATTGCTTAGTATAGATGGAAAATCCCAGTACACCTATACAGACTGTCTAAAAGTATAGTAATGTAGGACTTACCTTATAATTCATAACCTGGGCCCATTTCCTGGTCACTTTTTAATCTGACATATCTGCAAATATATGAACCATAGTAAAATAATTTGCATGCCAGGGGCAACTGTGGACATAATTATTTTAGTTATAGGCATGGCGGCTTTATAAAATACCAACCAAATACATACCACCCTACATTTTAAATGGACAAAAAGAGATACTAAAATCCTAGGAGTCATGGCCCAGGGTGTGACTATTTTATATGCCTTTCTAATAAGTTATGCAACTGTAATGTAGTTGAGAACAAGAAAAGTATAACTTTATTACACAGACTGATATTTATAGTACAGTTCACCATGACATCACAACAATGATAGATGTTCTTCCAGATGGGAAAAGCCACCGCTCATAACTGGCCAAAGTTAGCGTTCATATTTGTTTTTGTGTGAAAAAAGCAAAAAACTAATATTTGGCCAGTGTTTGTGACATAGTGGCTACTAGAAAAGACTGGACATACCCCACTTGCAATACCTTGGGTTCCCTACGTTTGCAAATGGTTTGCCATTATGGGGATAATTCTCATTCCTGGGCTACCACACAGTCTCAAAGGTAACATTACCGAACCAGCAAATTGTAATGTGAAAAAAAATGAAATGCAAGCTTTATATTTGACTCTCTAACTTTCCAAAACGCCATAAAACCTATACATGGGGGGTACTGTTATACTAGGGACAAGTCACTGAACACAAACATTAGTGTTTCAAAACAGTAAAACATATTACAACAATATCGTCAGTAAAAGTGCTGTTCATGTGTGAAAAATGCAAAAAAACCTCACTTTTACTAAAAATATCATCGTTGTAATACAATTTACCATTTTGAAATACTAATATTTGTGTTCAATGAAGTCTCCCCAGTAAAAAAGTACCCCCCATGTACAGGTTTTATGGTGTCTTGGAAAGTTACAGGGTTAAATATATTGCGAATTACATTCTCTGCACTTTCTGCAAGGGTTGTCAGGCATGTCAATCAAATTTTAATTAATAAAATCACATAGTTATGCTTAAAGATTACTTAAATATTCACGAAGAATTTTAATATATATACATATATATGTATTTAAATTCTACGTGTATACTTATGTAATCAATGTAATTATATATATTTATCTATATATATCTATATATTTGCGGTTATTTGTATTTTATATATAGATATATATATATATATATATATATATAGAATGTCATTCTAAGTGTATTTTGTTACATATATATATATATATATATATAAAATAAAATACAATTAGAATGAAATTACATAGGTATACATAATTTATTTAAATTAAAAAAATATATATTTATTTATTTTATTTATTCATTATTGTAATTATACGTATATATATATATATATATATATATATATATATATATATATATATTTACCATTAATGACAATTCGTTGTACTCTATCCTTAAGCCAATGTTCTACCCAAGAACAAGATTATTCATACAGACCAATTTATTTTAGTTTGAAGATGAACCATATCAAATGCCTTGGCAAAATCCAAGTAGATCACATCCACTGCAACACCCTGATCTATACTTCTACTTACTTCTTCGTAGAATGCAGTTAGGTTAGTTTCATAAAACCATGCTGATTTTTGCTAATAACAAAGTTTTTCCCAATGAATTCCTGAATATTATCCCTTAATAGCCCTTCAAATATCCCCAGTCACAGAAGTTAAGCTCACATGTCTATAATTTCCAGTTGTTATGTTTTGGGCTTACATTTGGCAATTATCAATTTTCTACTATCCCCTTTAGTGTAAGAGTATGCATTCATATAAGGGAATTTTAAATTGATTTTAAATTTGGATTTAACAAACAACAGAAAAATTCAATTTAGGAAGACATTTCACAATCTGCCTGAAATTAGTCTTCCTATTCCAGTCAATTGTATGTAATTTAGGGCTAATTATTTAGCAGACAAAAATGCTAATAACTAAAAATTGCACATCTGAGACTATTTTCTGTATGTTTCTCTGAAATAACTTTATTAAATTTGCAAATTGTTATTTCAGGTAAAAATCTGAGATTTTTTCCCAAATCTTGCACTTCAGAATCATATTCAAAGCTTTAAAACATTAGTGTTTTATTACCTTATATGCTATGTAAGGAACAACAAGAAACAAGATATATATAAATCATATATATTATAATATATGGCTTGCATACTAAATCCATTTTAGTGCATCATTATTAAAACAATATTAAAACAATAAAAACAATTAAATAATATTAAATCAATTTTAGTGCATCACAGTTAAAACACTAAATACCTGACTGAAAATCCATTATTATTATTATTATTATTATTACAAAACCACATTATACTGAAATTGTCAAGGTAGAAACATTTTTTTTCTCAGGATATTTCTAACAATAGCAGCCCTTTGTTCAAACATGTATTACTTGTGTTACATTCTGTGGTTTATTTTCTAGTATTTTAAAACATACAATAATTATTTAGATACGTCTCGAAACACCTTAGGCTGAAGATGACCTACACATTTTTGTTATGATAATTGTTTACCTCAGGAATAATAAAGTATCTAAATGCTTTCAACCAAAGTGTGCTCTTTAACACAAATGTATAGTACTAGTTATGTGTATGAAACAATGTACAGATACATGGACCAACTTAACTTCTTTCCTACAGAAAGCCCTTAGACAAGTCGTGCTCGGGTGCTTGTATTTATTTCCGCCAAGATCTTCCAACTCACCTACACCTTGAGATGTCTGTATTTGGGAAAGAGGGTTAACAGACCTTGATGCCTAAAAAGGGCAGGTCTGTCTGTGGAAGGAGCAGGCCAGCATGAACCCATGCTAAGCAGACAAACAGCCTCCCAGCTGGCTCCAGTCAAAACAGACCATGCGCAAAGTACAGCGGAAGCTCTCTCTTTTCCTAGTGCCCTCAGCACAGCACTAGAATTACATTTATGCTGGTTGGGGCTAGAAAGAGATCAGTATGGCAGGACAGAACCCATATATATATACAATTTGCAACAGGTGACCAGCACTCATGGATTCATGAAAGAGTTAAAACATCCAAAGTTTAATGAAAAATTAAAAAGTTGTTGACAGCTCAACGTTTCAGTCCTCCTCTGGGACTTTCATCAGGAACAATAAAGATATCACACAATACCCATACATAAATAGGCACAGCAATTAACATAATTGGAGATTAAAGGCAATAATGAATTAGCATAATTGAAAGCTACATTCAAGAAATTAACATATAAACATGTATATGCAAAAAACGAAATCCTACCTACCAGTGTGTGATTGCAGTGGCAGCCGGCGTTCTGAGGACGTCTATGCGCATGCGCGCCCAAAACCCCTGTCCGCGTGACCGCACGACACCCGTTGCCACAGCGACCGGAAGAAACCCCCCCGCGACACAGTGGCAGCGGAATAATCTGTGATCGCCACATATAAATGTACTGCATAGTGGGCTAAAGTGCTGAACAAAGAAAACAAAGTAAAGAGTATCCGGAACACCTATGGATATTCATGAAACCTCTGCCCCTCATAGACGTAGATATAAAGCATCCGTTGTCATGGAGACCGGAAACAATGCCGGCTCACTATGGCAACCAGGACGGCAAAAAACATATCATAAAGTGAATCAAGCAAAGTATCCACAAAAGGAAACTCCTAAGAGTGAACAAGTGACTGATAATAAAATAATACATAAACATACAACATTATCTTCTATATGTATCATATTAGGCAAAAGTGCAAAGTGCTTGTAATTGATAAAGACAAACTTGAAAGTGCATAGAAGGACTGACAAACGATAATAAAATAATACATCAAAGTACAACCTTATCTTCTATATGTATCATATTAAGCAAAAGTGCAAAGTGCTTGTAATTGATAAAGACAAACTTTAAAAAGTGCATAGAGTGACTAATGAGCTAAAAATAAGCTCATACATAAGATTATGTACTCTCTACATCTATGTCAAACTATGGTAAATTATAGGTGTACAAAATAATGAATAAATCCAAGTGTTCCTGTAAAGCACTGTATTAAAAAAAGGTGGCTATAAATAAACAGACATTAAAGGGGCTGGCGGCTCTGCAATGACAAAATCAAAAACTCAAATAGACTGTCAGAAAAATACATATATAAAATAAATCTATACAATGCTACCTATGGTTAAAAACCAACAAAAGGGGGAGAGTTTTAAATAAAAGAGTGATATGAAATCATTTTATTCAAGCCTTTCGGGGCTATAGTGCCTAGTGTATAAATCCAAAATGTCTCTCGATTCAAAAGAAGCTTGGCCCTATCCCCACCACGTTTAGGTGGAGGGATATGGTCAATAGCTAGAAACTTAAGGGCTGACAACAGGTGTTGATGGAGAAGAAAATGTTTCTTGAATGTAGCTTTCAATTATGCTAATTCATTATTGCCTTTAATCTCCAATTATGTTAATTGCTGTGCCTATTTATGTATGGGTATTGTGTGATATCTTTATTGTTCCTGATGAAAGTCCCAGAGGAGGACTGAAACGTTGAGCTGTCAACAACTTTTTAATTTTTCATTAAACTTTGGATGTTTTAACTCTTTCATGAATCCGTGAGTGCTGGTCACCTGTTGCAAATTGGATATTTGAATTTTCCCTAGGACTTCAAGCACCCGGTATGTGATTATTTAGTCAGAGTGCAAGGATATTATGTATTTTTATATTTGAAGAGTGTGGGGACATCACTCTACCAATGCACCGGCATACTCTGTGTGCTATACTGATGTTATTTGTACACATGAGCAATATATTTTTTTGGAGTGTGGAATTGCATACCTACCGGCATACTCTGTGTGCTATACTGATGTTATTTGTACACATGAGCAATATATTTTTTGGGAGTGTGGAATTGCATACCTATATGGTATATTTCAATTAGGAACCTTTCTTCCAGTGTACTTAGGTACATTTTGATACAGTGATATTATGGATGATTTTTTGTTACAAGCAGGGGTTTATGCTGAGCAGGCTGACACTTTACAATTTTCCCAGGATGAGGCCAAGGCTATTCTATGGGAGCAAACAGGATTAGAGTTACCCCATAATGTGTCTTTAAAGGACATTTATTTTCAACTATTACGCCTACATAAGAAACACATAGATCTGGATCTACATGGGCTCTTCCTCTCTGACTATTATAAAGCTAAGCGGATCCCAAGAGGCTTTAGAATTCTTAAAATTCCCACAATAGGCTGGGGTAAAGCAAAAGTCTGTAAAGACTGGACCTCTGTGCTTAATAAAGCCTCTTTAGATCTTATGCTTACTATAATTCAAGACGTCAAAACAGACATGGAGGATGTTACAAAGAAGATTGCTGAATTGGAGCTGGAACATGCTGTAGTGTTAACAACACCTGAGGGGGTTAAACTCCTGAATAAGTTGAAGGGTGAATTACTTACCTATAAGAATGAATTAGTTAGATTCAAGAAACAGAAATTTGAGCATGTTCGACAAGACTACCAAGACCATCGTGTTTATAGATGGCTTATGGGTGATAGTATACCCAGACTTGGACGTCAGCGTCAGAGGATTAGACGCCCTCAGGTACCTACCATCGATATCAGGCGACTCATCAGAGAATGAAATCCAGGGGGACTCTAGTCCTTTTTTAGACGAACTGATAATGGGAACAACTACGAGAAGTCTGGGCAGAGGTATAGAAGGAGGAGGAGGAGAACGCGGAGGGGAAATAAAGGCAAGACCCCTTTTTCGGGGAAAACCGCCACTACGGAAATAACCCCTATTTTCAATTTGTCCCAGAGATGTTTGACTTCATACGAGACTGAAATCCTCAACAAAGGACTCTCCTTCGTACCTACTGCTATTCCGAATCAATTCAAATGGAATACGGAACTTTTCAATTTTGGTAGACAGATGCGACTCAAGGAATTTTTTCTCCATTCTGAGAAAGTGTTGGGCTCCTCTTCTACTCCGTCACATGAATCTCGATTTAATGTCAAGTCTAAGTTTGATCCATACACCAATAAGGCATCAATTAAAACATATCTATCTACCGTTGACAATCTTGCACAAGAGGTGATCAGCACTCATAGATGTAAATATAGAAACATTATAGCACGTCAATTACAAGGTATTAAGAGTTTGGCCAATGACAGTTCTATCATAATCCGCCCAGCCGATAAGGGAGGCGGGATAGTGATCATGGATTATACTAACTATTCCGAAGAGATTCACCAACAATTACGGAACACTACAACATACCAACAATTACCGGGTGATCCTACGGATAAGATAAAAAGGAAAGTGGAAGTTATCCTACAGAGAGGTGTAGAATCGGGCTGGATTAATATCCAGTTGAGCGAATATCTCCTAAAACACCATCCTCGTACGCCGGTCTTATATACAATACCAAAGATTCATAAAGACCTGGCTAATCCCCCTGGAAGACCCATTGTTTCGGCCATTGATGGGCTACTTGAACCAATAGCCAAATGGCTCGACTCGCTATTTCAACCTCCAGTTATGGAACTTAAGACTTGTATCAAAGACACACCTAGCTTGATCACTGCATTGAACCATCTGGATTTGAAGAAAGGGATTACAACACTTTTCACTATGGATGTGGGTAGCCTTTATACCGTTATTCCTCACAAACAAGGCATTGAGGCTATGAGATTAATCCTTAGTTCTTCTACATCATATGAAGGCCCGCCCATCGAGTTTGTTCTTGAATTACTCGCTCTTGTTTTGAATAACAACAATATTTTCGCTTTGAAGAACAATGGTACCTCCAGATCTCCGGTACATCTATGGGGGCCGCTATGGCCCCCATGTATGCTAATGCATATATGTATATATATGAACAACGTTATATTCTATCTAAGTACGGCCAATTTATCCAAGGATATTTTCGCTATATTGACGATCTGCTTTTGCTTTGGAGTGGCAGTACCATAGAGGCTATGGATATGGTACAGGCGCTTAATCAGATTGAAAGTCCTATTAAAATTACGTCTAACATCAGTTCGACATCAGTACAATTCATATTGCCTCTATAGGAAACCCACTGATAGGAATACTATTTTACATAGCACTAGCGCACACCCGATGGCGTTGAAGAGGTCTCTACCTAAAGCTCAATTTTTGCGAGTGATTCGCAATAACTCGGATGTAAATATCATGGAGGAACAACTTAAAATGATGATGGAGAGGTTCCTGGAACGCGGCTACCGACGCAATGACCTAGTGAGAGAATTAGAAGCAGCTAAGATAGCTAACTCTCCTAGAGCCAAGGATGGTGCCCCTAGGTTGGTTTTTCCAGTTACCTACCATGATGCTTCCTTGGAAGTCACAAAGATTATCAAAGACAATTGGAAAATGTTGTCATGTGACGACACACTCCCCAAGGTTTTTAAAGAGCCCCCCCTTATCTGCTATCGAAGGAATAAAAACCTCAGAGACCTGTTGGTACATACGGATCCTTCTAAAAGCTATGAGAAGAACATTGGCACTCAGCCCCGGGGTAGTACTCGCTGCCTTGGATGCGTGACTTGTGGTCATATGACTCCTTTGCGTACCTTTCAACATCCACACAGCAATAAGATATTTCTAATACGACACACGATCACCTGCAAGACCTCATATGTGATCTATAAATTGTCATGTCCGTGTGGCCTCTGCTATATAGGCACAAAAAAACCAGACATTAAAGGGGCTGGCGGCTCTGCAATGACAAAATCAAAAACTCAAATAGACTGTCAGAAAAATACATATATAAAATAAATCTATACAATGCTACCTATGGTTAAAAACCAACAAAAGGGGGAGAGTTTTAAATAAAAGAGTGATATGAAATCATTTCATTCAAGCCTTTCGGGGCTATAGTGCCTAATGTATAAATCCAAAATGTCTCTCGATTCAAAAGAAGCTTGGCCCTATCCCCACCACGTTTAGGTGGAGGGATATGGTCAATAGCTAGAAACTTAAGGGCTGACAACAGGTGTTGATGGAGAAGAAAATGTTTCTTGAATGTAGCTTTCAATTATGCTAATTCATTATTGCCTTTAATCTCCAATTATGTTAATTGCTGTGCCTATTTATGTATGGGTATTGTGTGATATCTTTATTGTTCCTGATGAAAGTCCCAGAGGAGGACTGAAACGTTGAGCTGTCAACAACTTTTTAATTTTTCATTAAACTTTGGATGTTTTAACTCTTTCATGAATCCGTGAGTGCTGGTCACCTGTTGCAAATTGGATATTTGAATTTTCCCTAGGACTTCAAGCACCCGGTATGTAATTATTTAGTCAGAGTGCAAGGATATTATGTATTTTTATATATATATATACATATATATATATATATATATATATACACATACACACACTGGGGTCACTGATGCCTGGGTGCAAGCATATTTTTGGTGCCCCCCGGTGGGTGTAGCTATATTGCTAACTCCTCCCCTTTACAAACATAGCACTTCTAACCATACCCAATTTCTATGGAAACCCCTAGCCTCCTGTGCCCTTATGTACCCCACCTTCACTCCTGTGCCATCTTTAGCCCCTTCCCCTCCTGTGCCCTTATTTGGCCACCCTCCCCCCCTTTCCTGTGTGTGCTCACCTAACAGCTTTAACTTCCAGCCCAGCCAGCATTCTAGGAGCTCTGAGGGACTTCAGACAGGAGGTGGAGCTTAAAACAAAGGGTGGGGCTGAACCTACCACCGCAATGCGCCTCTACTCACAGAGCGCCTGGGCGCTGTGCACCCCATGTACTCACCCAGGATCGGCTATATATATATATATATATATATTTATACACACATACATACATATACATATACACACACACACACTGAACAAAATTACAAACGCAACACTTTTGTTTTTGCCCCCATTTTTCATGAGCTGAACTCAAAGATTTTTTTCTCCAAGACTTTTTCTATGTAGACAAAAGGACAATATCTCTCAAATATTGTTCACAAACCTATCGAAATCTGTGTTAGTGGGCACTTCTCCTTTGCAGAGATAATCCATCCACCTGGCCACAACAAAAGACCACTCTAAAATGTGCAGTTTTACTGCATTGGGGAGCCCGGGAGGGGGGGGGTTGGGAGGGCTGGGGGGGTCTGAAAACCAGTCAGTATCTGGTCTGACAACCATTTGCCTCACGCAGTGCAACACATCTCCTTCGCATAGAGTTGATCAGGTTGTTGATTGTGGCCTGTGGAAGGTTGTTCCACTCCTCTTCAGTGACTGTGCAAAGTTGCTGTATATTGACAGGACCTGGAACACGCTGTCGTAAATGTCGATGGGTGACATGTCCGGTGAGTATGCTGGCCATGCAAGAACTGGGATGCTTTCAGCTTCCAGGAATTGTCCACAGATCTTTGCAACATGGGGCATTATCATGCTGCAACATAAGGGGATGGTCGTGGATGAATGGCACAACAGTGGGCCTCAGCATCTCGTCACGTTATCTCTGTGCATTCAAAATGACATCAATAAAATGCACCTGTGTTCATTGTCCATAACATACGGCTGCCCATATCATTACCCCTCCGCCACCATGCGCCACTCGATCCACAACATTGACATCAGCAAACCGCTCACCCGCACAACGCCATACACGCTGTTTGCCATCTGCCCTGTACAGTGAAAATAGGGATTCATCCGTGAAGAGAACACCTCTCCAAAGTGCCAGACACCCTCAAATGTGAGCATTTGCCCACTCAAGTCGGTTACGATGACGAATTGCAGTCAGGTCGAGACCCCCCAATGAGGGCGACGAGCATGCAGCTGAGCTTCCCTGAGGCGATTTCTGACAGTTTGTGCAGAAATTCTTTGGTTATGCAAACCGATTGTTGCAGCAGCTGTCCGGGTGTCTCAGACGATCTTGGAGGTGAAGATGCTGGATGTGGAGGTCCTGGGCTGGTGTGGTTACGGTTGGATGTACTGCCAAATTCTCTGAAACGCCTTTGGAGACAGCTTATGGTAGAGAAATGAACATTCAATTCATGGGCAACAGCTCTGGTGGACATTCCTGCAGTCAGCATGTCAATTGCCCGCTCCTTCAAAACTTGCAACATCTGTGGCATTGTGCTGTGTGATAAAACTGCACATTTTAGAGTGGCCTTTTATTGTGGCCACTCCAAAGCACACCTGTGCAATAACCATGCTGTCTAATCAGCATCTTGATATGCCACACCTGTGTGGTGGATGGATTATCTTGGCAAAGGAGAAGTGCTCACTAACACAGATTTAGACAGAATTGTGAACAATATTTGAGAGAAATAGGCCTTTTGTGTACATAGAAAAAGTCAGATATCTTTGAGTTCAGCTCATGAAAAATGGGGGCAAAAAGAATAGTGTTGCATTTATAATTTTGTTCAGTGTATATATAACAAATACCATTTGTTTAACTTTTTTTTAAAGTATGCAGGCTTTTAATACATTATTTGTATAAGGTATTATTTATATATAGAATCCACAATCTTAGCTATTATAGTCAAAATATTGTACATTGGTTGTTCACTCAGTACCACAACTCACTGTTTAATGAATAAATGCCTAGATCATTTTATTCTTGAACAATAACATTCCTTTTGCAGTAAATCAGGCATTGTGTGACATTTTCAGCAAGCATCTACTTATTATCTCTTATATTAGCAATAACAACTTCATCCGCTGACTGTCCTTTAGGTTAGCAAGATTTCCAAGCAAGTAATGAACTGGCTGACCTATCATATTTAATAATGAAAAGTCATTAAAATAAAATAGAAAAAAAAAATGTGATAAATTAAAATGCTTTCATATTCTGATTTGAAAGAAGAAATGGTTGTCTACAGAAGTGATATACTGTTTAATCCAATTCATGATTCACTTTCTCAGGAAGTTTTAAAATAACCACTTCACACATTTTCATCCTAGATGATATTTAGTTC
Organism: Pelobates cultripes; assembly: GCA_933207985.1. Classification (NCBI taxonomy): domain Eukaryota; kingdom Metazoa; phylum Chordata; class Amphibia; order Anura; family Pelobatidae; genus Pelobates; species Pelobates cultripes. Next base: position 80,880,155 of record OW240917.1, read on the forward strand.
AATATAAAGAAACGCAGCCTCCTCCATCCTCCTTACTGAATAAAATAAAAATCTGTATTTCTATTTATCTATTTTTTATTTTCGAGTATATTTAATTTGTTCTATAAGTTAGTTTATTGTTTTCATCACATATTAAAACATTTCTCTCTCTGTCTGCTGACCATGCTGGGCTGGTAGCAGACCACATCAGGAAGTGCCTTAAAACATCGGTGGTAGTCTGGAAATGAAGTTCTAATTTCTGATGCAGGGAATGAGCTTCCACAATCCACAAAGGGGTCAATATACCAGCCAGTGGAAAAATCTGCATAGCAAAGTACATAACAGTAGAAGACAGTAGACAAGCAATCAAAACCCATAGCTGTTTGCTCGAGCATGAGGTTTTTCTTTTAACTCCTGAACATGTCACCTTTTCTAGATTGTATTTTTTTTTAAATTTTTTTTACCAGGAGTCGGTGCTGAGTTTCGAAAACACCAGAATAAAACATGACAGATGTCATTATTTATAGGGTCAAGCAACAAAACATTACCAGATTTTGTTGACTGTTGTATTGTGTTATAAATTGTTCGAATTTGATGTTGGCTTTCTCTGTAGCAGCTGAATGAGGTGGCCACTGTACAAGCACCTCTACTAAAATGGTTTGACATCTTACCGTGGTATGGCTCAGGGGCTTACCTGACACCATAAGCACTATGGCAGGTGGGAAGGGTTATTGTTCTTGGACTGTTCTTTTAAACCTAGTGGTGATCATTTTCTTGTCTATTCACCAATTCTACTTTACCAGGATATCATGTAAGAATTCAGCATTGGCAGGCTGTAAAAATCTTGCTTCCTCTTCCCTCCAGATTGGAAAACTTCAAGTTTATCAGTTCAAAAGCAATCACAATTTTTTTTAACATTTACATTTTTTAAACTTTGTCACAATCCATCAGCATTACATTGTGAATCAATATGGACAATGCAGCAGTGGAATTGTGTTTTTTGTAGCAGTTTGGAGCAATCACACAATTTGATTGGCTGCGGATTGTCTGCTTTTGGCCTTTTCACTCAGTAATACTGTAATCGTCACTGAGGGTTTGTGATACAGTTTCAAGATGTCCTTTTTCATACTGAAAATCGGCAAGGTTTCCAAGGGGTAATTACAGCTAATTGTACTGTAGCCCAGATAAAGAGTCAGTTTTTAGAGTATTATTTTCAACAGATATATGGAAAGACAATTTCAGGATAACGATCAGTTTTACATCTGTATCCAGAAAAAAAGGTTCAAAAGTAACGAGGAGGGATTTTACACTATGTATTAAAATCAACATATGTTCACTCACTGAAGAGTCTTCTTGAGTGTATTAAGAACATATGTGGCTGTGACTGTGAAACAATGCGATGTGACTGGTGCTGAATATATTATGTTGTTAGAAATTTCTATAATATATGTTGATATGGGCATATTTTCAAGGCAGCAGTGTTATTTCTTTGTGGTATTGTTCACGAAACTGCTATGTCTAGTTTAATAGAATGCAAATTTTAATCAGACTGGAAAATGCAAACGTGTGCCCTGTGTTAATGCATGCCTTGCTGGTACTAAATCTTCATGTTTTGATTTTCTGTTCTGAAAAATTTAATTGCAGATCAGATGTATTACATTGTATGAATAGCACTGTGGCACATTTTGTCAGAATTATAATCAAAAAATATTTAACTTGCAATGCAGAGATATAAACCCCCAGCTACTTAAAGGAAACCAAGCACCATAACCACTACAGCTCTCTACAGTGCAGTAATGATTATGGGACCAGGAGTGCTCCTGCCAATGTAAGTAGTCAAATTGTTTAGTAATGATTTTACTTCTTATAGGTGGTCCACCATGTGCGGCTTCCTGCTGCTACTGCTGCCTTGTCTAAGGTGGAAGTTCTCAGCTCTCAGCTAGGCCCAGATCTTTGCCTTGGAGTGATCACCAGGTGCTATCAGGCAAAGTGCTGGCCATGTTCTTCCTGCTCTCCTGAAGGCTAAGAGAAGGCAGGGGGCACTGGGCTATTCCCAGATAAGAAGTCAAGTATGCTACAGTGGTTATGGTGCTTGGAGTGTTACTTTAACAAATATTTGTATTAACATTATTACTCTCCAGAAAATCTCAATGTAAGGGGAAGATGGATCCTGTAAAACACATTGCATGCTTTTGCCTTGTTAAGATGGATAAACCTGGGTAGCTAAGTGGTGGGCACATATCATTCTCTCTCAAAAATAGAATCCAATGCATCAACATAAATGCCTAGATTACATCTGAAATCGTTAGTCGATCAGTAATGTTTTCTGAATATTGACCGGTATTGTGCAACAGTTATCAAAGAGATCACACTACAATGTCAGTAATGTTGCCAAACTCTGAAACCTTATTGCTTTAAAATTAAGCTTAACTGGTGATCATTAGTAATTAAGAAGTGTGAGTGTGAAACTATGCAGTGGTAGTGGTGGAAGTGTGAAGAATGATAGGGGAGTGTATGCAGTGCTAGGAGGAGTAATAGAGTGCTATTAGTGGTTGTGAAGGTCTTTGTGAATGCCGTTGGGGTGAGTGGGACTTTCAGTGTCCAGTTCCTGTCAGATGATGATTCTGGAGATTCAAATCAATCTGTTGCAGTGTCTTTAAAATCCTTAAAATACAAGTTGGCTAAGAAAACCAAGGCTCAATGCAGCATACTGAAACAGAGGTGGGGATTTTATATTCTGTAATTTCTATGCCCCCTCCACTGACAGCACTGCTGTCAGCCTCACAAGGTTTAAAGGGACATTCTAATCACTAGAACCACTACAGCTTAATTTAGTGATTCTCGTGTCTTTGAAATCCTATAAAAGCCCTCATTGAAGATGGAAGGACCAGCTTCTAATGTCCTGATGAAGCCATCTGTGCACGGCGAAACGCTTAGACGTGACGTCATCACATACCGAGGTGGACGAAGCAAAACAAAGCCGGGAAATAGGAATGGCATCCAGACGGCTAAGACTCTGAAACTGCTGTACAACCCACCTGGAAGAACTGAACTGGTGCATGGGAGTTCCCCAGTGCATATAAGAGAGTTTGTGAGTAAACGGGACAAATATACCACTATACTCACCATCTGCTCTTGTAAGCAGCCATCTAGTTGCTTTTCACTTTTGCTTATTTTAATATTTTATTCTGTTTAATGCTTTTTTAAGTATTATGGAAAAATAAATTGTAAATTTTTATCATCAATATCAATATTGAGTATAGGAATATCCTGAAGACTTGATCATTATAAGTGCAACAAAACAGCTAAACAGATCTGCACTATTATTTCTTCTGTTTTTTTTCTTTTATGTATACCATACTACTCCGGCTTTTGCCAAAAATTGGTAATATAAGTATATTTACCTTTTTTCCTATTTCTTTCTTTATTGCATGTGGTATGGGGCTTATTATCTAAATATCGCTCCACTTCGAGTTTTGTTTTTTCAGTTTGTATATCAAGTGTGGTAAAGGGGACACTTTGAAGTGCTTGTAGCGACAATAGAATAACAAATAATTTCCCCAATTAAGGGTTGAACAATTTAATACATTCAAATCCTATTTAGCGCTCCGATATACTTTAAGTTTTTACAAAACTGTTTGCTCATTGTAAATTTTGCATGTTACATGATATGTAGATATAGCATTCTGGAGTTATGGAATTTAGAAAAACTGTTGATTGCCCAACTTTCAGACAAATCGCAATTCCTTTGAAACTGAATGCACAAGTCTACTGCGTATAAAGAAACACTGATATAAACACAGACAAACACACTGACATTGCATATACAAACAAATACAGGAAAACCAACTCACATACATAGTCATATTGTATACACATGTGCACAAACACATGAGCACAAGCATACATATGCACTGACAATGCATGCAGACAGAGATAATAACAAGCACACATATGGGTATTGCAAACATACAGAAACATTGCATGCACACAGAATGACATTTTTCCCTCTTGTCATTGTAACAAAGAGTGGTAAATGACATTTATGGCTTTATGTAAAATCCTTTGTCAATGTCTTCCAGAAGCAGCTTGAAACATCACCCTAGATGAATAATTTCCAGTGCAGGACCACCAGACCTCCCTTAAAAGCACACACATTTGCGGAGTATTTTTAACCCATCAGTCTCCTACTGATCCTGCAATTTTTGGATAATTTTTTCTTACATGGTCTTTTTTTTTTTCCAGGATCACGTTCCAATCACCTTAAAGTTTTGTCACAATCAAACTTTGAAGAACTAGAGAGGCTATGAAACACTTATAATTAGGACAATTATTAAATTATGGGTTTTGCGGCTGAAAATACCTATGTCCAGTTTTATTTTCTGCTCTTTTTATCAGTGTGCAGAGCAGATAATATTGAACAATTACAAGATCCACCTCGTTTCAAAAACAACAAAAGAACATTTGTTTTAAAACTAATTTACATTAATAGTATCATTTTGTAGACACACATAAGGGAATCACAAATGTCTGTTAATTCAAAGACTTTTGGAATCCCAATATATACTTCTATTGTTCTCCCTCCCCTTCCTTGTATTTGTTTTGAAACCCGCAAGCTAAGATGCCTTATAATTAGACGGAGATTCTGTCTCTCAGGTATCTTTTTCTCCAACATCAGCAGCTGTTCCACTACACACAAAAGATCTTCTCTTGCCATGGATTTCATCTTCGTAACGCTTGGCTAATTTATTTTGTAGTTATTGTGTGTCAACTGTGTTACAGTGCATTAGCTCTGTAACAGCACCCTGGGTTGTTATTGTCAATAAGGTATTTTTACTCTTCTCTATGGAATGTGGAATTGTATAGTTGCTGATTGTTTTGCAAAATAACTATTTTTTTGAATACATTTTACTGTCTTACTGAAAAAAAACCCACTAGAAAATAGATATGCCATTTAGTTTGTTATTTCAGACTGGTTCAGTACTAGGAAAAAATAAAATAAACAGATTATTCATATCTCTGGTGTGAATGTTGTTTGTTATCCATTTAAAACAGAAGTTAGGTCACAGCTCACTTTTTTTCTGTGTTTGCTAGGGAATTGGCATTTTGCATTGCCTAAAGTACACACTGCTGCCCATTTTTCAAGAGGTTTCTGAAACATTATTCACAGAATATGATTTTGTACCGAGTGCACAGATCGACATTTGCATTGAATGACTATGCCAGAAATTGCTAATGAGAGAACTACAAACGTTTACAATGGCCGAGTATCATGGGATATGTAGTTCACAAACATCTGCAGAATCAAGGTTGACAATCGTTATATTAGACTATGAGCCTATCTTCAGTCTATTTCTGCCAAATGAAACATTGCTGTATGCTTTAAAAGTGCGTGCACTTTGCAATATTAATAAACCTCTAAAATAGTACATAACATAATTTATACAAATTTACTAACGTGAAAAAAGTGTAATGTTCATGAAAGTGTAATTAAAATTACTAGCTAAATGATAATAGAGCTGTACACCAAAATCTCACTGACAGGTTAGGCCTCAATATAATAAGCATTCCACAGGGCTGGTGCAACCCGGGGGACACAAAGTCTGGGTGACAGACCGTAGTGAGGTGCATAGATCTCCCTCCTCACTCCAGTCATTCTGTGACCAGACTGGCCCACTGGGATAGCAAGCAAATTTGATGGCCTGCTTTTACCTGGAACTGGCTGGCACTGGCTGTTGTCTTTTATATTTCTTAAATAAATGCTGCCATGAGATATGGGAGTGTAAGGAGCGACAACAGTCCATCGCATTTCGCAATGCACATAACAAAAGCTACTGGGATACATGATGTCAGATCCAGTAGCCTTAGCTCTGCAAATGGCTGTGCATGCAGGATCCGGTTGCATAACCCAGCAAAGAACTGGTGCACAGAGCAAGAGCGCCAAAAGCATAGAGCCATTGAAATAACTTAATTATATCCCAGGAACCCCTACTATCTTTATCTACTAACCCCTACTATCTTTATCTGTAAATGCAAATAAATAAAAGCTAAAAAAAAAAAGGTTAAAAAAATCCCCACAAAACTATTTCACTAACAGCAGGAGGTTGTATCTTAGCATATTACGTCAGTGTTGCTGTTGATAAAAGGTGACCATTGGGAAATGACTTCAAACAACCTTTCACCGTCTGTGTGAAATCTGATTTGGAGAGGATCCAATATTTTTCTAAAAAATTGTTTATTTAAAGACAAATGTAAAATTAGTGACAGAACAATATGGATATTAAGATTAAGACATTACAAATCAGCCCGACAAATCAAATCTGAATTAAGAAACCCGTGATATTATCTCATGAAAGGAAAGTCGCAATATTCAGGTCATATATATATATATGAAAAATGATAATGCAATGCAATCTAGAATTTTTTTAGATAAAATAAAGTAAAATATTTCTCTTTAGTCTTTTGCAAATTCTATAGTTAATCCATATTCATCATGATATGTGACATTGTGACAAGTCTTCCCAGAGTATAAAGCTAAACGGCGCTCCACTCCATAGTTAGTCCTCGCAAACAAATTATCTCCCAGATACAGAGTGCAATATAGAAATACCACCAAAACATACATTAAACATCAATGTGTCCCCACATATATATCATATATCCCTCAAAAGTTCTGTTTCAAGTGCCCATTCTGTGAATACAGTGCTCGGATCCATGGGATGTTGTCCGAACCCCATCACCTCAAAGTTTTATCCGACTGCTGTAACAAATTTGACCGAAAAAGGTTCCATGCAGTTGGAGTTATTCCTCTGTGAATTAGCGCGTGCTAGATCTTAGCATGGAAGGGGAGGAGCGGGTAGTCGCTTCTCTCCAAAAAGCGCCTTTCTGGGTAGCCGGGAAAATCAAGGTACAAAAGGACCAGAATAACTGGCCAAGCGAACATAGGTTACTCCTGCTGATAGCGTCCTGAGAACGTCTCCTGGATAGGGGACAAGGCGCAGTGGATGAGAAAAACCATCCAGGAGAGGGAAGTAACTAGGAGGAAGCTTAGTTGATAGTAGTCTTTATGTGATTTTTACAAAGTTATCTTATATTTTAGAAGAAACAGACTGCAATGCAGGCTCCTCCATTTTCAACCACCCTCCGCCAGAACCCTTCTAGCTGCCAAGAATATCATATTTAACAATTTTTGTTTATGAGGATAATTTTTATGTGACTGGTTGTAGCTGGTATATTGAAATGTTTCCATCATTTTCTGTTTAAAGAAGTTTCCAATGGATGGGTAAAAGGTTGCATTGCTTTCACCTTAGCTATTTTGATCTTGATTTTTTACGTGGACTTTCAGTCCACCACAAATCACTGTTTAGAGAATAAAATCCAACCTCTTAGAGATAAAAACATATACTTTTCATTATGCATTACAGATCAGTCGAAGTTAATTGCTATATGGAAAATGTTGATGCCTAATAGTGTTCTGTTCGAGTTAGATAATACCCCCTGGGCTAATTTCACAGTGTTAGTTGTAAAAGCTTAGAATATGATTTTGTCACACAAAATGAAAATGTGAGACTAGGCTTAAAACAGAAAAGGTTTTTAATAAAGTCACAATTAATCATGCATTTATTAAAAGCCAGGGTGCAGCTAAAGCTAAATATTCACAATTGAAATCTAAATGCTATCAGGTAATGCATGAAGAATGGAATACAAGAGAATTCACAAATCATAATAAAAAGCTACGTAACTTTGTAATCAAACATGAGTATATTATAGGACAGAGCTGTCTAATAGTTCCCAAGGGGAATTAGTCTCAGTTGTAAGTTTTAATTTTAAAACATATTATACAATTGTATTAAGAAACACATGTACACTATTACCCTTAACACCTAGAGATCATGTAGCCAAGGACCCAAATATATATTGCATCGGTATGTTCTTTTATGCAGGCATTACCTAAAGCAGCAAAACATAGAGACTAAAAAGATGGAGAAGGTAAAGGCATAGTTTGAGTGGGGAACCAGATTTATAAATATTTGTATACTTATGTTGTACGGTTATCGGCGCGGAACACTGTTTCAATGAGAGTCATGCATATGCATGTGTATGAAGGTATTAATTTTTTAAGTGGTTCAGTGTATATTTGTACAGATTGCCTGAGATTGAGAAGGTAAAAGTATATTCTCAGATACTGGCTGCATTTTAGCCTTTGCCTAGTCATCAACATAGTAACCACAAATAGACAGTATGAATGGCTCACTATGCTTATGCACAATGTACCTGTGATCGGCAACGCTCAGATCTCGCGAGAGTGAACTCTAGCCCCCTGTGGGGCTAGAGTTCACTCTCCACTGGACCACCAGGGATGGCAGCAGCACGGTCACCCCTCCCTACAAAAGGTAAGAAGGGAGGGGGGATATTAACTAAACAGCCCCCCTCCCCCACACAATACCACCTCTGATACTGTATTTTTAAAGGACTTATTGTACGGCTGTCTGTACTGAAATAAAGAGTTAAAAAAAATTAAAATCAACATTTAGTGGCTGTCCCCTGGCCATCAGTTAAATTTTTCTCCCATCTATCATTCCTTATTTTGGCATGATGGGTGGAATCCTGAATCACTAATAAATTTGGTTTATGAGGGATTCAGTTAAATTTTGGCTCGACGTTTGGAAATTTGTACAATCACACAATCGGCCCAAGTTTGCCTGAACTGCAATTCATAGGGAAACAAAGCTCCAAGTCTAATTAGCAATCATGAACTTGATTTTGTTTCTTCTTACCTTGCAAAGGTAGGCATTACATTTTAAGAGAAATAGCAGTAGCCATCAAGATTTAGCTACTCTTGGAAAATAGGTAAGTAACAGTTAATGGCTGCCATAATAATCAATGGGTGCCTTTACAAGCTGGAGGTAATTCACAGTCAATAATAGTGAAACCTTGGAAACAGATGCTTTTTGCTAAGATTAGTGACAACCACTTTAATAATTTGGAACTGCACACCTCCCACACCTCCCACACCTCCAACACTTTAATTTGAGAGTTGTGAGTGAGAATGTGGCCAGAGGCAGGGCTGATATGAGCAATTCTAGATGACTTACTAATAACAGGTTATGAAACTAAAATGTAATTTAGACCAAGAGCAATGTGTCTCATTTATACAGGCCGATTTCTAAACACATTTACTCCATATAATACATAATTAATGATAAAATAACAAATAATATAGTTTAAAATTACATTAATATAGCTCTGTTGTACACTCAGAGAACACCAACAATCTAGAGCTACTAGAAAAGAGGGATACCAGGACAGAAAAGAGAGACAGAGGAATATATACCAAAAATAGGGGCTGTCCCTCCTCAATAGGGACAGTTGGGAGGTATTTATTTGGTAGGTAATTCTTACTTACAAGATTAGAAACAAGCCCTTAGTGTCAGAATGGGTGTTATTATACACTGCATGCTATGGCATAGGAGTGAAAATACTCCAATTTATCTACGCCATGCATGTGCCGCCACTGTCTTGTAGTGAAATGTGAAATAAATAATGCAATTCTTCTAGAGCAGTATTACGCACCAAAAAGAAAACAAGAAAAATACATGAAATATCTTACAAAGACACTAAGACTGGTAATAATAAAAACACACGTAAAAATACAAAACAAACAAACAAACAAAAAAAAACCTCGCTGCCTATCTCTTTTCCTCCGGAATATGTAGTTATGTTGCATCTCCATAGGAGTTAAACATTAAAATGCCAAGACTGCATTTCTTTCCCTTCTAAAATATTGGTTGAAAAGAGTTTGTTAGTGCTTAGGGAATTATTAAAGCAGTAATACCCAGTTAAGAGGATCATTAGTAGAGAGATAATCATCAGGACAGGTAATAAAATGCCTGAAGCACAGCCAAAAATGTGTACCTTTCAAGGTCTTTATCTCACCTATAGAAGTTTGTATTGTTCCACATCATTTTGTTGATCATTGTTGTGTATTTTTCATGATGTAAGGACCTTCAAGGATAATTGAAGTGACAGTGCTATCAGAATTTTAGACAAGCCTGTAAATTGTTTTCAAGACATAATTTTGGGATGCTGCAGTGCTGTACAGATTTATACGATCAGAAAACATATTTGATATTTCTTTTTCAAGACTGAGAGCTTTTACTGAACAGGATATGCAGACTTACGTTTGAGTTTTTATTGTGTTTCCACGATATAGACCATTTTAACATTTCCAATACCAGTAATATATCTGGTATATGATGAATGTTTTTGGTTTGCTCTCATTCTACATCTGTTATAGCCATCTTCTGAGTGTTGCATTTTTAAACTAGTTTTCATCCATCTTTATCACGATAACTCACTTAGCACTGAAATGAGCTCATCAGATATGCATATGCTCATCCATTGCATGCTGTAGCATGGCAGGATTTTGGAAAGGGCTTCCTTTATTTTTGGATTACCCCCACGGTTAATTACAATTTATTTATGATAGGGAACAGTTAACAGAACAGGTACACCATATGGTTAACTTTTACAGACTGATTTGGAATCCTTGGACATTGCTTCAAGGGAAGGGAGTGTACATATCCACCTAGCCAGAGCTGAACTGTTTTATTTCGTCTTTCTGTTTATTTTTTAACTATTTCCTCTTCCCCTGTCTATGACACCTTCCCTTTATGAAGGAGACTTGAAAAGTGATATGTAAATCAAATGGTTTACCTGAAATTATCTAACTACAACATGACTTACTCTCAAATCAAATGCAATTAATTTGTTTTAAATATAAACTCCACTCCTTCTTCGAGAGCCAGCATTTGTTTATGTCCTCTATTGTCCCAGAAGATTGAAAGTTAGCGAATGTTGTGCCCATTCAAAAGAAAGGTAGTAAGGAGGAGTTGGGCAATTATAGGCCAGTAAGCCTTACTTCAGTAGTGGGGAAAGTGATGGAAACCATGTTAAAGGATAGGATTGTTGAACATCTAAAAACACATGGATTTCAAGATCAGAGACAACATGGGTTTACTTCAATGAGATCATGCCAAACTAATCTTATGGATTTCTTTGATTGGGTAACTAAAATAATAGATCAGGGTGGTGCAGTAGACATTGCTTACCTAGATTTCAGTAAGGCTTTTGACACTGTTGCACATAGAAGACTCATCAATAAACTGCAATCTTTAAATGTGGATTCCAATATTGTTGAATGGGTTAGGCAGTGGCTGAGTGACAGGAAACAGAGTTGTATTCAATGGAGTATATTAGAAGCATGGTCTAGTCACCAGTGGGGTACCTCAGGGATCTATACTTGGACCCATTCTCTTTAATATTTTTATTAGTGATATTGCAGAAGGTTTTGATGGTAAGGCATGTCTTTTTTGCTGATGATACTAAGATATGTAACAGAGTTGATGTTCCAAGAGGGATAAGCCAAATGGCAAATGATTTAGGTAAACTAGAAAAATGGTCAGAGTTGTGGCAACTGACATTTAATGTGGATAAGTGCAAGATAATGCATCTTGGACGTAAAAACCCATGGGCAGAGTATAGGATATTTGATACCCTACTAACCTCAACATCTGAGGAAAGGGATTTAGGAGTAATTTTTTCAGATGACTTAAAGGTAGGAAGCAGGGCCGACCTTAGGCCTTTAGACGCCCTGTGCGAAAAATCTTCACAGTGTCTCCCCTCCCCCGTCATCCATGTATGATGTAATGTTTGTGTTTTCTTTGTATGTTATAGGTGTGATGACTGTGTGTGATATGAATGCTATGTGTTGGCTGTGTGTGATATTTGTAATGAGTGTATAAACAGTGTGTGATATGCGTTGGTTGTATGTGATTTTTTTGCTGGGTTTATTGGCTGTGTGTGATGGGTATGTAATTCAGATAAAAACATGCATTTAGGCCTGTGTGTAAATGCAGTTGTATATTTGCAGAGTTATGTGCACACAGTCCCACAGTCAGATGCCCACAGTTATACATATACCCTGTCAAATCCACCTCATGCACATAGTCGCAGGCAGATAGTAACATACACAGGATCAGACAGAAACAAACAGGTAGAGGCAGTAACACACAAACACAGTTACAGGTAGATAAACACACTCACACACAATTACAGACAGACAGCCACACACACGCAGACGGCCACACACACACGCAGACGGCAACACACAGGCAGACGGCCACACACACACAGGCAGACAGCCACACACACACACACACACACATGGTCATGGTCACACACAGGCAGACAGTCATACACACACCCATAGACACACACAGGCAGACAGTCAAACTCAGACACAGACACACACAGGCAGACAGTCATACACACACACACACACACACACACACAGAGACAGTCACATAGACACACACAGGCAGACAGTCAAACACACAGACAGCCACACACACACAGGCAGACAATCACACATAGTTACCTCTATTTATTATGGAGGAGTGGAGGCAGTGCAGCTCCTGGAGACTGGTTGTTGGGGAAGCAGGGACTCCTTCCAGCTTCCTCTGCAGCAGTTATCCGGCACTTTTAGCTCCGCCCGCCGTCTGCTCGCACAACCCTAAGGCCGGCCCTGGTAGGAAGACAGTGTAATAGAGCAGGAGGAAATGCTAGCAGAATGCTTGGTTGTATAGGGAGAGATATTAGGAGTAAAAAGAGGGAAGGGCTCATGCCATTGTACAGAACACTGGTGAGACCTCACTTGGAGTATTGTACACAGTACTGGAGACCGTATCTTCAGAAGGATATTGATACTTTAGAGAGAGTTTAGAAAAGGGCTACTAAGCTGGTTCATGGATTGCAGGATAAAACTTACTTGCTTGGAGGAAAGACGAGACGGGGGGATATAATAGAAACATTTATATAAAGGGAATCAACACAGTAAAGGAGGAGATTATATTTAAAAGAAGAAAAACTACCACAACAAGAGGACATAGTCCTAAATTAGAGGGGCAAAGGTTTACAAATAATATCAGGAAGTATTACTTTACTGAGATAATAGTGGATGCATGGAATATCCTTCCAGCTGAAGTGGTAGAGGTTAACACAGTGAGGGAGTTTAAGCATGCATGGGATATGCATAAGGCTATACTAGGTATAATATAATTCCAGGGACTATTGGGCAGACTAGATGGTCAGAATGGTTCTTACCAGCCGTCACATTCTATGTTTTCTTGTTTCTATTGCTGCTTGCATCTTTTTTGATTAATTACTACCTTTCTTTTAATTTAACTGATCCAGGGGTGCAACAAAACAACGATCAAAGATCTCCATTATTGTCAAATGATATTTGATGCTATATTGCAACAAGATCTTGATATAATATTATACACATATATTTGGGGCCTAATACATTAACCCAACCATTATCTGGAAATCTATTTATAAACAGGGCTATACATAGGACATAAGGTCACGCATTTAGGCTGGAAGTCTAAAGAACTATAATTATGTAGAATTCTCTGCCTGAAGAGGTGGTTTTATGAGAATCTATACAGATGTTGAAACAGAAATGTGATAAATACTTGCAAAAACATAATGTACAATGATATAATTTCTAATTAGGGGAGCAATAGCTGCTTGATCCAAAGGGTTAAGAATGAATTTTTTCCTAGTTTGTTGCAAAATTGGAAGCGCATCAGACTGGGTTTTTTGCCTTTTTTCTGGATCAACAGCAAAAACATATGCGAGGAAGGCTGAACTTGATGGATGCAAGTCTTTTATAAGCTAGTATGTAACTTAACCTTTTACATAACCTTGATATCTACACATATGTTCCCTTTTCTGTCCATCCATTTGAAAAAAAATTAACAAAAAAAATGGGACTGTAGTATGAATTAGGTTGTAATGGTTATTAAAGATATTATTACAACTATAGAACACTGCAAATAAAAATTAGCTTTGTTAATGTGAACATAGGTACACCCTTAAGTCCCCTGAACATTTTAGCTTTCTCAAGTTGTTGACATAACATGGCAAGCACATTGTAGAGTCCAAGCCTTGTTATTTTTCTGACATGGGATAAATTAATTGGAACCAGATTGGGGTGTCCCCATTTTGTTTTACATACTCATAATGAACTGTAAAAAAAATGCATAGTTCCAATGCTTAATTTATAAGAGATAAAATAGTTTTCTACGTTATTCTCTTTTACACTAATACTGTACGTTTAGACACGCCAATGAAATGTCCATTCATAGGCAAGTTTTTCTGTGAAATTAGGGCTGTTAATTACAACATAGATGTCAATGGAGTCGTACCCCAATACACAGGAAAGAGGAAACGATCCAAAAGACGTATTGCAGAGCCTTAAAATGGCCGGACTTAACCTATTAACAAAGCGAGAATCAAGGCCAAGGATGCATAAATACACAAAGTCAAGACAAAGCCCGGTCAGGATACCAGAAAATCCAGAGTCAAATACCAAGAGGGTCAGGATACCAGAAATCACAAGTAAAATATGAAGTAGAGGTCAGGATACCAGAAATCACAAGTCAACACGAAGCCGAGGTCAGGATACCAGAAATCACAAGGTCAATACGAAGCTAAGGTCAAATAAAGAAAATCACTAGGATCACAAAGCGAGGATCTATACAGAAACCATGACAGGGCAATGAATGGGGGCTAAAACAAGACTTAAATAGGCTTATCTATATTCTGATAGGTCCACGTCATCATTGCGACTCAAAATAGATTAGGATCGCAATGATGATGTGGTCACTTTAAGAACAGACGTGACATAATGCCTACTTTCTATTTCTAGATGTCTTGCTGCATGGTTCAGTCAGACCACGTGGCAGGATGAGGTGAGTGCACTTGAGTGTGATGCGCAGTTGGACCATGCGGCAGGAGGGGTGCTGCGCAGTGTGCGGAGAGGTGAGTATCCTTTGGTATGCCATGCGGCCCCGTGGAGCGGTCGGACCGCATGGCAGGAGGAGGTCTACGCAGTTAGAGGGAAGTAAGTACACACTACAATAGCAATAAGGTGAAGCACTTTTATTTTTTATCTCAATATACAGTTGCAAGAAAAAGTATGTGAGCCCTTTGGAATGATATGGATTTCTGCACAAATTGGTCATAAAATGTGATCTGATCATCATCTAAGTCACAACAATAGACAATCACAGTCTGCTTAAACTAATAACACACAAAGAATGAAATGTTGCCATGTTTCTATTGAACACACCATGTAAACATTCACAATGCAGGTGGAAAAAGTATGTGAACCCCTAGACTAATGACATCTCCAAGAGCTAATTGGAGTGAGATGTCAGCCAACTGGAGTCCAATCAATGAGATGAGATTGGAGGTGTTGGTTACAGCTGCCCTGCCCTATAAAAAACACACACCAGTTCTGGGTTTGCTTTTCACAAGAAGCATTGCCTGATGTGAATGATGCCTCGCACAAAAGAGCTCTCAGAAGACCTACGATTAAGAATTGTTGACTTGCATAAAGCTGGAAAGGGTTATAAAAGTATCTCCAAAAGCCTTGCTGTTCATCAGTCCACAGTAAGACAAATTGTCTATAAATGGAGAAAGTTCAGCACTGCTGCTACTCTCCCTAGGAGTGGCCGTCCTGTAAAGATGACTGCAAGAGCACAGAGCAGACTGCTCAATGAGGTGAAGAAGAATCCTAGAGTGTCAGCTAAAGACTTACAAAAGTCACTGACAAATGCTAATATCCCTGTTAGCGAATCTACAATATGTAAAACACTAAACTGGAATGGATTTCATGGGAGGATACTACAGAGGAAGCCACTGCTGTCCAAACAAAACATTGCTGCACGTTTACAGTTTGCACAAGAGCACCTGGATGTTCCACAGCAGTACTGACAAAATATTCTGGGAACAGATGAAACCAAAGTTGAGTTGTTTGGAAGAAACACATAACACTATGTGTGGTGAAAAAAAGGCACAGCACACCAACATCAAAAGCTCATCCCAGCTGTGAAGTATGGTGGTGGGGGCATCATGGTTTGGGGCTGCTTTGCTGCGTCAGGGCCTGGACGGATTGCTATCATCGAAGGAAAAATGAATTCCCAAGTTTATCAAGACATTTTGCAGGAGAACTTAAGGCCATCTGTCTACCAGCTGAAGCTCAACAGAAGATGTGTGTTGCAACAGGACAATGACCCAAAGCATAGAAGTAAATCAACAACAGAATGGCTTAAACAGAAGGAAATACGCCTTTAAAATACACACTTTTGAATCCCGTTGAGTATTCCCCCCTCATTTCCTATACTTGCATTGCCTGCACTTGTAAAATGCCTTTTCGAACATAATTTTAGGTTTTAAAAAGGAAGAAATGTCAGATTTGACAGAATGAGAGCAATTTAATGAAATGTTATGTTAACTATAAGGTTCTTTCTAGCCTGATGCTCTTTAACACAAAGTGACCATGCTTCTTCTGCCTACTGAGGAATGTGATCTTTGTCCTTAATGCTCTAATTCTTATCTGGAATGTTCAGATGAGGTTTTACTCCGATGACAGTTCTAACAATGTCTTAGACGGGGAAATTCCATTTAACAATAAAAGCATATACTATTTGTATAATTAAATGCCTCATGTAAGTTGGGTTTGTTAATGCATCATACATTATAATTTTCTGGATTTTCCATGACCACATAAGAAATCTCTATACTTTTTTCCATCTTATCTGTTATCCATATGTGCAGCATAACATCTGGGCTGAACAGTCGTGTTTTGCCATGAATGATGCCTGTGATTGTGGAAACACTATTATGTAATGGGTGACATGCATGAGACGTTACAAAATTGGCAGAAAAATATGTTTTCCTACACTCTGAATTTAAATAAGAGACCAAAAAGTGTGCTTTTGTGGGTTAAAGTTAATTTTGTTTTAACCCCTTAAGGACCGCGGAAGTACTAGGCATGTCCGACAAAAAAACAGTTCTTAAGGACCTTACGTCCGTGGCAAAGATGAGCCACTCTAAGAGTATTGCAGAGATGCCTCAATGTTGAGGAATCCTGCAATACCGCTCCTGACTGCCGGGCCGTCGAGTGATCGCTCCATAGGAGCGATAAGTTCCGGGTTGCCCCACATTTCGCCCGGCAGTATAGCACAGCATTGAAAGCCATCGGGCAGGCTTCTAATGCTCTGCCTGTATGCTGAGTGCCTTGAGTGGTCGAGGCACTCAGTGAAGACTTAAATAAAATCAATTAAAAAAAAACTAAACAAATGTATTAATCTTCGCCCTCCAGCCATGTGGCTTCCAATATGGTGTTGTCTTTCTAAAGGCAGTGCATCATGAGGCTTGTGGGGGTGTCCCTAGCCTGCCTCATGATAGAGGCAGGCTAGGGTCATCCAATCAGAGCTTGCCCCTATAATAATATTTATTATTACTATGATCCCTATGTGTCTGGTCAGGTCAATATGAGTAAATATTGACTCTGATCAGTGTGGATCTCCCTGTCAGGATCTTACCTGATGTGGAGTCTGACATACAGAGTTATACGCTCACCCTTGCATATATACAGACCAAGATGACCAGGTAAGAAGCCACCTGGGCTGTGAGTCTGTACACGGGGCTGTGCAGGAATATAGCTCCAAGTCTAAGTACAGTCAAGGACAAACAGAAGAGTAGTTGTGGAAAGCCAAAGCCAGAGGTCAGAGAATACGATGAGATAAGCCAAGGTCAGGAGCTGTCTGGAGAACACTGGATCAAGAACAGGAACCAGAGACAATAAACTGACACTGCCCTCAGAGATAGGCATTGTTTTATACCAGAATAATACTGATATGGTTCAGGTGGACAGGACAGGACATTGACAGGAGCAGCCACAGGAAAAGTCCAGCACCCTGTGTTGGAGACAAGACAAGGATAAACATCTGGTTGAAACAAGAACTGGAGTGTGGCTTAGAGGCAAAGCACCAGGCCTAGGACACAGAAGGATCCAGGTTTATATCCCATGTTGGACACTTCTGGGGTGATGAGAACTGTGACACTCCTTCCCTCTCTTCACTTCTGTTTTAGTGAGGGTAAGATTAAAATGAAGACCTCTTTAATTGATCACATCTTTGCCATGGACTTCTTTGTAATTTAGTAATCTCTGGTTTATCTTGTAAGCTCTTTGCTGCTCTGGAAAGAGTTTACATGACACAATAACAGACACATGTTGCTCACAGTAAACATCTCCAAAATTGTTTTGCCCATCACAGGTTATATTGTGTTCTTTAACAAGGTGTGCTTTTACTCTTTATCTAATCAGATAGTTACACCTGGTCTTAATGTATAGAGAGGATAGTAAAAGGGGGGTGAGGGGTTTTGGACTTTCCTGCTGTTATTAGCTAGATCAGCAGTATGGAGGGTGTTTAATTAGGACTTTACTGCTGTTACTAAGCAAACAGCGGTAAGGGGCTAAGATTTAGGAAAGAAGGTATAAAGTTCAAACTTGTAAACAACCAAAAAGCTTACTATGCTAGTACTTAGGAAGTTAGAAACCAGAAGTTTATGCACTAACATATTAAATATCAAAAAACACAAATATACAAACATTCCACCAGTTAGAGAGAGATTTGTGTTTAGGTAGAGAGATTTAGGTTGTTTTAGGTAGGGATTTGTAAAATTGTGAGACCCAAAGGCTCTTTTCAGAGCCATAAACCCTTATCTTGTCAGTGATCACTATAAATCACTGAATCTTCAAAAAAGATGTCTGTTTAAAGAGGGGGCAGAGAAAGGACGCCGTCTTTTACTGTCCTGATTGCTCTGGACAGCCTGGACTCTGCATTGGGAACTGCTTCAAGTGATATCACACACTGGTCCGTTTAAAGTTTTTTTTTATACATTTGCAGTTCATTTTTTTATTTTTTTTGGTTACGTTTACTGTTCCTGAGTTTGTTTTTTTTACTTTTACTGCACCAGACTATTTTTATGATCAAGTTCAACCTATTCATGGGGGCATGAGTGTACTCAGGAGGCCTTGCAGAAAACAACCTGGAGTATTTGCAATAGCCAAAAACAGGATCTCCTAAATCACACACAAATGTGTGTGTAAAAAATAAAATTGAAAAATTACAACCACACATTTTCTCCAATTTTTTTTGGCTGAAACGACTGCATCAAAGGCATCAAAACACTCCATATACAATACCTTGGGCTTGGGGTGTCAACTTTTCAAATATATGCACGTTAATGGCAAGAAAATAAATTTGAATATGTAAAAAGGCCTTCAAAAAGAAGATAGCCACAGAAGATATGTCAAATTTGAAAAACACATGTCAGAAGTTTGGCATTGCACCCCCAAACAACTCAACAAACCTATGCATAGGTGGTATCACTGTACTCAGGAGATGTTGCTGAGCTCATATTGGGGTGTTCTTTTGCAGTAACACATAACAGGAACTGATAATCCATGCCTAAAGTACAATGTGAGAGAAAAATAACAAAAAATGACTACCCAAAGGTTTGACAAAGACTGATGGTAGAATTAGTGCATGAAAAGTGTTAAAATACCACCATTTGAAAAACCCTAAGGTGTCTACTTTTCAAAATTATATGGTTTGAAGGGGTAAATTACATTGGCCGGCTTTAAAAATGTCCCAAATAGGACATGGGTACATGATGACCAGATGTGAAAATTCCAAGTTGGAAAACTGGAATACGCACCCTCCAAATATGGTCTTTTAGCCCACAGAGAACTCGACACACCTGTACATGGTTGGTATCACTGTATTGAGGAGATGCTGCTGAACACATATTGTGGTGTTATTTGGCAGTAACACATAACAGGAGCTGATAATCCATGCCTAAAGTACAATGTGTGTGAAAAATAACACAAAAAAATTACTACCTAAAAGTTTTACAAAGACTGGTGGTAAGATTAGTGCATGGGAAGTGTTCAAATACCAGCATTTAAAATACCCTAGGGTGTCTACCTTTCAAAAATATATGGTTTGATGCGGGTAAATTAGATTGGCCGGCTTTAAAAATGTCCCAAATAGGACATGGGTGCATGATGACCAGATGTGAAAATTTCAAGTTGGAAAACTGGAATACGCACCCTCCAAATAGGTCTTTTAGCCCACAGAGAACTTGACACACCTGTACATGGTTGGTATCACTGTATTCAGGAGATGTTGCTGAACACATATTGTGGTGTTATTTGGCAGTAACACATAACAGGAGCTGATAATCCATGCCTAAAGTACAATATGTGTGAAAAATAACACCAAAAAATTACTACCTAAAGGTTTAACAAAGACTGGTGGTAAGATTAGTGCATGGGAAGTGTTCAAATACCAGCATTTGAAATACCCTAGGGTGTCTACCTTTCAAAAATATATGGTTTGATGCGGGTAAATTACATTGGCCGGCTTCAAAAATGTCCCAAATAGGACATTGGTGCATATGACCAGCTCTGAAAATCCCAAGTTGGAAAACTGGAATGCGCACCCTCCAAATAAGGTCTCTTAGTTCCCAGAGAACCTGGCACACCTATACATGGGTGGTATTACTATATTCAGGAGATGTTGCTGAACACATATTGGGGCATTATTTGGAAGTAACCCTTAAAGTTCTCAGTATATGTATTCTTAAATTGCTATGTGTGTCCAAAAAAATCACCATTTTCTTTTATTTGGCATAGATTGGTGGTAAAATGGTTGCATGAGAAGAGTCAAAATACCCCATGTTTAATACCTTAGGTTGCATTCTTTAAAAAAAATATATACATGTGAAGGGTTATTAGGGGATTCCTGACAGATATCAGTGTTACAATGTAACTTTCGTTAATTTTGTAAAATATAAAAAATGGTTTGGAAATAGCAAAGTGCCACTTGTACTTATTGCCCTATTTCTTGCACAAAAAAAAAAAAAGCTAGAACATGTTAACATTGGGTATTTCTAAACTCAGGACAAAATTTAGAAACTATTTAGCATGGGTGTTTTTTGGCGGTTGTAGATGTGTAACAGATTTTGGGCATAAAAGTTAGAAAAAGTATGTTTTTTAAAATTTGTTCATCATATTTTATAATTTTTTTATAGTAAATTATATGATATGATAAAAATATTGGTATCTTTAGAAAGACCATTTAATGGCGATAAAAACTGTATATAATATTTGTGGGTACAGTAAATGAGTAAGAGGAAAATTACAGTTAAACACATACACCCCAAAAATGTAAAAAACAGCTCTGGTCCTTAACGGTAAGAAAATTGAAAAACAGTCTAGTTATTAAGGGGTTAATATGCACAGGTTCAATGGCTGGACTGATCTTGCCAGAAAAATTATCCAGAGATTCTGCAATACTGAAATTGGATCTGCCTTTGTGGCGAATCAATGTGTTAAAACAATTGCCCTCAATTCTGAACACTGTGCGTAAATTTTTGTACATTTATTCAATATTGGTATATTTTATGCTAATTCACTTTACTTCCATCTCTTAATTCAATTATATTACGGTTTTACATAATGTTTAGACAGAACCCTTTACTTTTGGTTTGTTATAAATGTGTTCTCCAACATACTGTGCAAAACTACAATAATCTTCTTGAACATTAATTTAAGATACTACAGTGAATCATTTATTTCTATTTCACAATGAATGCGCAATCCCACCCTATTACTTTTATGTAAACCTCCACCAGTGAGCTCTTCAAGTAGCGATTCAGAAGAACATTGCATTTAGGGCTTGTTAAGGCCACTTCTTCGTATAATACATGACTAATGCATGCCCTGATTATTTCCTAGGAGATTTTCATTGTGATACAATAGACTTTTTAGTTCAGTCAATATGACTTGTATTCTTAGCAACATTATAAAGCAAGTAGACAAATAAACACAGTTCTATAAATGCTCTGCTTGATTAATGAGCTTTTGACAAAGATGCTCATGAGAGGAACACTAAACAGAGGAAGAGGGATTATTTTGTTAAAAAGGCTTGGAGCTCTCCCCACTGCCCTTTTACAACAGCCCAGTGTACTAAATCTTCATGTTAAAGGACCACTATAGTGCCAGGAAAACATACTCGTTTTCCTGGCACTATAGTGCCCTGAGGGTGCCCCCACCCTCAGGGACCCCCTCCCGCCCGGCTCTGGAAGGGGAAAGGGGTAAAAACTTACCTTTTTCCAGCGCTGGGCGGAGAGCTCTCCTCCTCCTCTCCGCCTCCGTTACGCCCCGCCGGCTGAATGCGCACGCGCGGCAAGAGCTGCGCGCGCATTCAGCCGGTCTCATAGGAAAGCATTTACAATGCTTTCCTATGGACGCTGGCGTGCTCTCACTGTGAAAATCACAGTGAGAAGCACGCAAGCGCCTCTAGTGGCCGTCAATGAGACAGCCACTAGAGGCTTTGGGGGAAGGCTTAACCCATTCATAATTATAGCAGTTTCTCTGAAACTGCTATAATTATGACAAAATGGGTTAACCCTAGAAGGACCTGGCACCCAGACCACTTCATTAAGCTGAAGTGGTCTGGGTGCCTAGAGTGGTCCTTTAATTAGCATCTATCGCTGGGTCAGGTTTCTGTACACATATTTCATGTAAAGCACCCTTCCTGTGAAGTGATAGTATGCTTTTCCTTTAAATAGGTAAGACTGTTTCCCTTGTTCTATTACATCTTGTTAATTTCCCAATATTATGTGTCTGAACCACATGGTATCTGTGTACGTTTATAATGTAGACGTGCTCAGAAGGCTAAATATACCAGTCAGTTTTGTGAGCAGAGTTATTTCATTGTGGAATCATTGCCGCTTGTACAATGCTTGACATACTATATTGATTTGCAATTTAGCCTGGAGTGCATATGGAATGTATATTTAATTGTTTTTCTTCTCCGCTTGTTCAAATACTTATGTTTTCTGACATTCCAAACTTATCACAAATAGACAATAACGACATGCCCGCAAGTTTACATAATTGCATTCTTGTATTACAGTGATAACAAAAGATGTAAAAATATATATATTTTTTATTCAAAACATCCTACATCTGTTTTGTAATATTGTGGATAAATCTTAAATGCCTCAAATAATGAACTTTTTACAGGTTAGACACTTTAGATGGTAGTTTATAGTTGTTTTGAAAAACACTATACAGGTGTTCAGGCTGGAGGTTATAAATTATTTACAGTCAGTAGCACAAGTAATGGATATTCTGCCGCCTAATAAAGATAAATAACTATTGTGCTGTCATATCTGTATGCAGTTACTCACCTTCTATGTCCTTCTGAGCGATGTTTGCAAAAGTAAAGTTATAATTGGGAAGAATCACTGTTTTTGTTGACTCGTATTCGCTTCTTGCTGTGACTGAAGTTTTGAAATCTGTATGACAGAGCCTCGGAGGTGATATTTTAATTTGTAAAATCATGTGTAATGTGTAATGTTTTATTGATGTGTTCCATCTACCACCTGTGTGTGTGCAATAATGAGATTGTATTAATTTTATTGGGGTATAGCTATATCACACGTCTGTTAAAGCAACACAAAATGATGAAGATAGCAGCCACTTGTATATATGTTTGTAGTAATGACATTATTAACCATGTTCGGATAGTTATCTATGAATGTCCTTTTTTATTATTTTCATGTAATGTCACTCTTTTTTTTTTTGTCACACAGAGAATCTACAGAATCGTCTTGCTGTGGGATAATGCATGCGAATACAAGAAGATGTAACACCATGCTTGTCTTCTATTGCTTACTATTGTGTAATTGACATACGCAAAGGGAATCTTCGATGTGCAAGCAACATCTCATTCATTTAAAATGTCTTGTGCAAATGAATGGAAGCTACTGTCATTGATTTCTTCAGAAATATGTGTACCCAAAGGTTTCTTCAAATGTGTGTCCAATCCAAGACTCATTCCTTGTTAGAGGGGATGGACAGGAAGATTGTATAATGACTACCTTCTTTTCGCAAAACTATTTAAAAGCATTTAATTTACTTAATTTACTTTAATTTATTACTTTAATTATGCATACTAATTCAGTTAAGTTATGCTTTCCATGAATGTGCAAGACAATTTTCCAGTTGCAAGATTTATTTCTCTAAAATATATGGGGAGGGAGGAATCCAATCCAATCCTACGTATTACATTTTCAGATGTTTTGTTATGTAGTGTTATGTTAAGAAGATACCTATCGTGAATGTATATATTTAAAACGGTGAATATGAAACATATTTGATTACAGTTATTGCTAATATTTAGCACTTCTGTTGTAACAGAATAACTAAACAACATTTGGCTATTTAGTCCAGAAAAATGATCGTGGAAAAGATTGTCCATGACAACAACCTGTAATAACAATATTTTGGAATATTATTTTAATTACACATGGAGAGTGCTGAACTATTTATGGTAGGTAGGATCTCCTCTATGGTGAACCTCAGAGAAATATTAATACGACTATGAATATTAAGTACTCTTACATTTATTTTCTCATGATTAGCATGAGTAGTAAATATGTATATTTCATGAATAGGGTACTTGTATGATCTTAGTGAGGCCAACTTGTTTAGGAAAAGCTGGGTGTGACAGTGACATGCATGATTGGTATAATTTCTTGTTAGTATATCTATGTTGATGCTCCCTTCTGCCCCAATAATTGTCTTAGTCCTCGCAAAATGCAACATCTCTTTCTCATAGGGTCCCTGAATTTAGCATTCTCTCCTTAATTTTCAAATATATCACCTTAAAGGACCACTCTAGGCACCCAGACCACTTCAGCTTAATGAAGTGGTCTGGGTGCCAGGTCCTTCTAGGGTTAACCCATTTTTTCATAATTATAGCAGTTTCAGAGAAACTGCTATAATTATGAATGGGTTAAGCCTTCCCCCTAATCCTCTAGTAGCTGTCTCATTGACAGCCACTAGAGGCGCTTGCGTGCTTCTCACTGTGAAAATCACAGTGAGAGCACGCCAGCGTCCATAGGAAAGCATTGTAAATGCTTTCCTATGAGACCGGCTGAATGCGCGCGCAGCTCTTGCCGCGCGTGCGCATTCAGCCGGCGGGGCGTAACGGAGGCGGAGAGGAGGAGGAGAGCTCTCCGCCCAGCGCTGAAAAAAGGTAAGTTTTTAACCCTTTCCCCCTTCCAGAGCCGGGCGGGAGGGGGTCCCTGAGGGTGGGGGCACCCTCAGGGCACTATAGTGCCAGGAAAACGAGTATGTTTTCCTGGCACTATAGTGGTCCTTTAAGGAAACATAATGGAAATTTTCTGTAATAGTGGCCTTTTACTTCTTAAGCAGTGTCCTTAGTTAAGTGTGGTGTTTTAGTTGCAGCTAGGCCAATCCTCTGCATCCTGTATGTTAGTATTGAGTGCTTTTCAGACTGTTCAATAATCTCCCTATTAAAAGTTTAAAGTCACCATGGAAGTTTCTCTGCAACGCTGTGTTCTCGGACAGAAAGTAACAACATCATTTTGACCCTTGTCAACTGCAACAAGCGACCATCTTGAAACGAAATTAAATAAACCACAAGAGCTAGCTGTTTAAGTAAAACACACTACAAGGCGGCTTTTTTTTACAGGTGTAAGAACAGAGCTTTTACAATTAAACACAAATAATACTATGTTATTACAAGAGAAAATCCTTTACACAGTTCAATAATGACACTGTAATTACATGGTCACAGAAGTATTAAATCAAGGTAACCGTCTCACAGCAAAATAACCATGGAACCCAACAAAGAAGAATACGAAGACTACAACATTTATTAAATAAATCCACAAAAATCAAAGCTTAAAATACCAGGTGCACATAGGTGGGAAAGGAAGAAAACATCAGACAGAGGACGCTAATGCGTTTTGAGCATTACAGCCATTTCCCTAGTCACCTTTCTGTGCTGGTCTCTGTGGAAGTGCCTGTGAGGTACAAAACGCGTTAGTCTGTCTGGTGTTTTCTTTCCGCACTGTGTTGACCTGGTAGTTTTTACTTTGATTTATGTGCACTTATTAATACATTTTGTATACTTCATTAACTGCTTTGTTAGATTCCATACATTGTGTTGCTGCGAGCCAGTTGCCTTGGTTTTATGGTTGGGTATTTAAGGAGAGCCTGTCTGGAGCGCCAAAGCTTTAGCGGTAAGGAACATTGCCTTGTCATACAGCACAAGAGGAGTGAAGTCTTCCATCCAGCATTTGCTTTTCCATCTCAGAACTGCTTAACATATATTTAAAGGTCTCAAATGTATTTATAAAAACAAGTGCATCAATAGTTCAGTGCATATTTTTATGTGCAAATAAAGTGCTTTATGCTGATCAGAAACAAGACAGTCCACATTTATATATAAACGATGAGAAAAAGTAAAAAAATTAAAACCGTGCATTGTAAAATAAATTGAAAAACACACCAAGCTTTGGTTTTATGGATTAATTTAAGCCTTCAGGGGACACAATACACACAGTTTGCAAATCCAAAAGAATTCTCTGTAAATTAATCTTTCTAACCTATTGTAACATGTGGAGGGAATAATTAATTTGGTAGGGTAATGGATATGTAACTGGGATCACTGTTGTGGTGAATTAAGAAGTGTTTAGAATCACTCTGCAAAAGAAAATTATTTTCCAACAGTGCTAGATCTCATTGCTTGGATGGTTAATCAAAGGCGATGTAGCCCCCTTATCTATTACTATGGGCACACCAATTATGCAATTCTTTAACATTTAACAATTAATTGAGCAGAAAATGCTAGGTATGTGAATAAAATCACTTTACTAACATTACACAATTTACTAATTTCACGCATATAACTGATCGTCCTATAAGTTAATTTCCAAATTTCTTCACCAAAACAACATTTAACAGTACAATTTACATTCCTCTATACTCCGATGTTAATCTTTATCCCTTATATTATAGAAATATCACCACTTTATCATACTATACATAAGCCTTTATGTCTTATATCACAGGAATGCGTAATGGCATCAGGGAGGGATTTGGTGACACTGTAGTTTTATTTTTGCAACATGCAATTTCCTGTATATAAATTTGTGTTCAGGGCAACATCGATATTGGTATTACAAGAATGTGCTGTGGCGTAAACCTGTTTTAGGAAAAAGTTGGTTGAGGTGTACCAGAACCGACTATGCAGTAGGCCAGGAAAAGAGGGCTTACTCTTATAGAATATTAATGGATAAAGGGTGTGGAGGGAGGAGCATGCAAATCGTCAGACCAATGACAGTATAGGTAATACAAGCACCTCCCACAACTCCAGGCAAAGCCTTAACATTTGTGTTCGGGGCAACATCGATATTGGTAATACAATGTGCTGTAGTGTAATCTTGTTATAGGAAAAAGTCGGTTGAGGTGTCCTGGAATATGATAAAAGAATGCAAAAAGGTAAAATGCAATACAGATGCATATTTATTTAGAGAATGAACATAATACAGTGTATATTACATTACAAGGACATTTTTACAAAAGCCCACCGCATTTCCTGTGCAAATTGTTGTATATACAGTGAATATGCTGATGATTTCCATCGGCCCAGTGATTTTAATATATGCACTGGTATATCTTGGCTGGATGCTGTATCAGAGTGCCAGTCACTCTGATCTAGCACCCCCCAGGCCACCTTATGGACGCACCGGCCCTGGGTGGCGGTGGGGTTATTGTATGAGCAGGCGTATGCTTTGCACAACGAACACAGGTGCATTTTATTGATGGTATTTTGAATGCACAGAGATACCGTGATGAGATCATGAGGCCCATTGCTGTGCCATTCATCCACGACCACACCTTTGCAATAATCATGATGTCTAATCAGCATCTTGATATGCCACACCTTTGAGGTGGATAGATTATCTCGGCAAAGGAAAAGTGCTCACTAACACAGATTTAGACAGATTTGTGAACAATATTTGTACATAGAAAAAGTCTTAGATCTTTGAGGTCAGTTCATGAAAAATGGGGGCAAGAACAAAACTGTTTTGTTTTTATAATTTTGTTCAGTGTATGAAACCAGGGGGCTGCACTCACCTGAACATGCATAAATGGGGTGCAGCTGGGGCCAATTTATACAATACACAAGATCCAGCGCACGCACTCATCCACTAAACAGCAACGTCAAAGCTCACAGATTTTTTTGTTTTTTTTAAAAACACCTAATCTAGGCAAAAATAATGGGGGTTTAGTCACATTACATTGCATAAGCCTGCCACAAGGTCAATGTACCCCATCTTTGGCAGGTTGTACTCTTGTAAGATTAACCCACTTACTTGGGAAAAAAATAAAATAAAAAATAAAAATAAAATATACCAATATAACACCGGCACTACAGGGAGTGCAGAATTATTAGGCAAGTTGTATTTTTGAGGATTAATTTTATTATTGAACAACAACCATGTTCTCAATGAACCCAAAAAACTCATTAATATCAAAGCTGAATATTTTTGGAAGTAGTTTTTAGTTTGTTTTTAGTTTTAGCTATGTTAGGGGGATATCTGTGTGTGCAGGTGACTATTACTGTGCATAATTATTAGGCAACTTAACAAAAAACAAATATATACCCATTTCAATTATTTATTATTACCAGTGAAACCAATATAACATCTCAACATTCACAAATATACATTTCTGACATTCAAAAACAAAACAAAAACAAATCAGTGACCAATATAGCCACCTTTCTTTGCAAGGACACTCAAAAGCCTGCCATCCATGGATTCTGTCAGTGTTTTGATCTGTTCACCATCAACATTGCGTGCAGCAGCAACCACAGCCTCCAAGACACTGTTCAGAGAGGTGTACTGTTTTCCCTCCTTGTAAATCTCACATTTGATGATGGACCACAGGTTCTCAATGGGGTTCAGATCAGGTGAACAAGGAGGCCATGTCATTAGATTTTCTTCTTTTATACCCTTTCTTGCCAGCCACGCTGTGGAGTACTTGGACGCGTGTGATGGAGCATTGTCCTGCATGAAAATCATGTTTTTCTTGAAGGATGCAGACTTCTTCCTGTACCACTGCTTGAAGAAGGTGTCTTCCAGGAACTGGCAGTAGGACTGGGAGTTGAGCTTGACTCCATCCTCAACCCGAAAAGGCCCCACAAGCTCATCTTTGATGATACCAGCCCAAACCAGTACTCCACCTCCACCTTGCTGGCGCCTGAGTCGGACTGGAGCTCTCTGCCCTTTACCAATCCAGCCACGGGCCCATCCATCTGGCCCATCAAGACTCACTCTCATTTCATCAGTCCATAAAACCTTAGAAAAATCAGTCTTGAGATATTTCTTGGCCCAGTCTTGACGTTTCAGCTTGTGTGTCTTGTTCAGTGGTGGTCGTCTTTCAGCCTTTCTTACCTTGGCCATGTCTCTGAGTATTGCACACCTTGTGCTTTTGGGCACTCCAGTGATGTTGCAGCTCTGAAATATGGCCAAACTGGTGGCAAGTGGCATCGTGGCAGCTGCACGCTTGACTTTTCTCAGTTCATGGGCAGTTATTTTGCGCCTTGGTTTTTCCACACGCTTCTTGCGACCCTGTTGACTATTTTGAATGAAACGCTTGATTGTTCGATGATCACGCTTCAGAAGCTTTGCAATTTTAAGAGTGCTGCATCCCTCTGCAAGATATCTCACTATTTTTGACTTTTCTGAGCCTGTCAAGTCCTTCTTTTGACCCATTTTGCCAAAGGAAAGGAAGTTGCCTAATAATTATGCACACCTGATATAGGGTGTTGATGTCATTAGACCACACCCCTTCTCATTACAGAGATGCACATCACCTAATATGCTTAATTGGTAGTAGGCTTTCGAGCCTATACAGCTTGGAGTAAGACAACATGCATAAAGAGGATGATGTGGTCAAAATACTAATTTGCCTAATAATTCTGCACTCCCTGTATTCTATGTTCTATGTGAGAACTGAAACGTTTACATATGAATTTTTTTTTATATAATAAAGAGGAACTTTTGGAAAATGACAAATGTCGATATAACATTGGTATTTTGTATGCAGTGCTGCAGAGCACCAGGTAAGGGATGTCCAAGACATTATTTGAAATTGGAGTGCAAAGCTCTTGGGACTTAATACGTATATTAAAGATTGTCTTACCTTTTTAAATATGGGCTACAATATTTGGGCTTTAATCAATTATAAGAATCTAAGAACTGCATAATCACACACAATTGTATCTGTTATAGTGTATTCTTAGACATTTGGGAATGAACCACAGCCGTGATCCCAGTCACATATGCATAAGCTCTACTGCATTTGATATTCCTCCTTTCCATTATACAAGGTTAGAAAGATTAATTAAAAAGCAATTCTTTAGGGTTTGCCATCTGCATATTATATCCCCTGAAAGCTTACATTAATCTATTAAAACTATAACTTGAGGTTTACTTGCATTAAGGCATTTAACATTAGTTTCTTTTTTTTAATCTTAGGATTAGATCTCTATATGAATGTGACCTTTTTCTTATGATACATTTTTATGTTTTTGATTAATTTGTAACATATTGAGGTTTAGTCATTAAACATTGTGGCAAATTGAAAATGGATTAGAAAAAATTAGACAAACCTGAAGAGATAGAAAATGTCTCCTGCTGAGCTGTGTTCTTAATTTGGGTAATTCAGCCTAATTCAACAAATTTGGTTTTCAATACACCATAATTAACTGTTCAGTGAATAAATCCCATGATGTGATTTGATAATACTACCTAATGCCTAACTGAACATGAACACTAAGGTTAGTATGAAGTTAATAATCACACAATTTTATATATATATATATATATATATATATATATATATATATATATATATATATATATATATATATATATATAAAATTGTGTGATTATTAACTTCATACTATTATATATATATAAAATTGTGTGATTATTAACTTCGTACTAACCATAGTGTATATATATATATATATATGTACATATACACAACAGGCCAAAGGTGCCATTTATATGTATTGTGGAAAGTTGGTTGGGTGTTTGCCTCAAGAGAAGAAGCTCAGTAACAAAGGTCACAGTTCCGAGTACATGACCTGTGATAGAGGAAACCCACCACAAATCTCTAAGCACATTTATAAAAAAGCACTGTAACAAAGGCAACTTTTAGTTACAGCTGCAAGGGACAGAAGAAAGGAGGACATTTTTGAAAATAGCACTCCTATATAATAGCTATTGTCCAGAGAAGTATGCTATTATATTAGAATGTACAAGAGAACCTGGCTGTAGAAATTGCTGAAGAACTAGACAGTTTAGGTTAACATAGGAAAGATACAGAAATTACCCTCCAGTGTTAATGGCACTTATCCCACTATGTGTGTAATAACTGAGATAATATGAGTCATACACAGTCAGGGGGTGCTGACAACTTACAGAGCCTAAACCGTGTGTATAAAGTTGGTTGAGGTGCTTCACTCTAACTATCCGCTATCTATAAATGTAAAAGACAGTGAAATATGTTGGTGCTATATAAAATATACTACAACTACTACTATATGTAACTCCATTGAAATAATGCATGATGTAAAATGATGTACAGCATGTTGTGTGTGACGTACACAATGAAAAAATCCTATGGATGAAACAACATAGTGTCACAAACATTTTGGCCTCAATTTAATATTGTTTGATAAGCTTTCCAATTGAAGAATTTTGGATAACATTTAAAATGATTAAATGTTATGAAACCTGTTTTAATTTCATAATATTTTGATACTTTTTAATATATGTTTATATATAATTTTTTTTGCATGCTGTAAAAATAATTTTAAAAGTTTATCCAGAAATACTACCCAACAAAGCTTACCCAACAAAATACAAATGAAGGCATTGTTCTTTAATGCATTTAGTCATAAACCATGACTAGCTACACTTCAGTACAAGACTGTCTCACTTTTCTCTAGGATTCTGTGTATAGTGGCTATTTAATTTATAGTTTAAATAGTCAGACTAAGTTCCAAAATAACTTCAGAGGTAATAGTTAAATTACTTAATTTCTGCAGCCCAATCTACATCTCCATTGGCTGTGACACATACCGCCTCCCTACATACTTCCTGAAAACAAGTGTTCAACTTACAACTTGTACTTTAGAGCTCATCTCTCTGCTGTGAACAAGAATCTGAAGTCTGTTAACCCCTTCCCAACCTCGGATGTATTAGGTACGTCTGACAAAAAACAGTCCTTAAGGTCTATATACATAATTACATAAATAGTTTCATAAATATACACGTAGACTTCAAATATATAAAAATGTATATATATTTAAATTCTACTTGCATATTTATGTAATATTTTTACATAATTAAGTAATTTTATTGATTGCAATATGGGGGACCTGCATGACAACCAAGGCCGAAAGTCCAGAGAATTTAATTTGCTAGCACTATATTTAACCCTGTAACTTTACAAGACACCCTAAAACCTGTAAATGGGGGCTACTGTTTTACTTGGTAGACTTCGCTGAACACAAATATTAGTGTTTCAAAACAGTAAAACATATCACAGCGATGATATTGTCAGTGAAAATGAAGTTCTTTGCATTTTTCACACACAAACAGCACTTTCACTGATGATATCATTGTTGTAATACATTTTACTGTTTTGAAACACTAATATTTGTGTTCAGCTAAGTCTCCTGAGTATAACAGTACCCCCCATGTACAGGTTTTATAATGTTTTTGAAAGTTACAGGGTCAAATATAAGGCTGTTTTTTCACATTGAAATTTGCCAGATTGGTTATATTGCCTTTGAGAGCGTATGGTAGCCCAGTAATGAGAATTACCCCCATTATGGCATACCATTTGCAAAAGAAAACAACCCAAGGTATTGCAAATGTGGTATGTTCAGCCTTTTGAGTAGCCACTTAGTCCCAAACACTGGCCAATGATAGCGTTCATAATAGTTTGTTGCATTTTTAACACACAAACAAATATAAATGTTAACTTTGGTCAGTGTTTGTGACTAAATGGCTACTAAAGAATACTGGACATACCCGATATTGAATACCCTGGGTTGTCTACTTTTCAAAAATATATGGTTTGATGGGGGAAAATTACATTGGCCAGCTTCCAAAATGTCCCAAATAGAACATCGGTGCATGATGACCAGCTGTGAAAATTCCAAGTTGGAAAACTGGAATGCGCACCCTCCAAATAAGGTCTTTTAGCCCCCAGAGAACTCGACACACCTATACATGGGTGGTATCACTGTGCTCAGGAGATGTTGCTACACATATTGGGATGTTCTTTGGCAGTAACCCTTAAAGTTCTCAGTACATGTATTCTTAAATTGCTATGTGTGTAAAAAAAAAATCACCAATTATTATAATTTTTTTAAAAATTTGGCATAGATCGGTGGTAAAATGGTTGCATGAAAAGAGTCAAAATACCCCAAGTTTATTACCTTAGGTTGTCTTCTTTTAAAAAATATATACATGTGAAGGGATATTCAGGGATTCCTGACAGGTATCAGTGTTACAATGTAACTTGCGTTAATTTTGAAACAAAAAATGGTTTGGGAATAGCAACAGTGCCACTTGTACGTATAGCTCTATAACTTTTCAAAAAAAAAAGCCAAGAACATGTTAACTTTGGGTATTTTTAAACTCAGGACAAAATTTTGAAACTATTTAGCATGGGTGTTTTTGGCAGTTGTAGGTGCGTAACAGATTTTGGGGGTCAAAGTTCTTAAAAAACATTTTCTTTTACATTTTTTCATCATATTTTATAATTGCTTTTATAGTAAATTATATGATATGATGAAAACAATTGTATCTTTAGAAAAACCATTTTATGGCGAGAAAAACTGTATTTAATATGTGTGGGTACAGTAAATGAGTAAGACGCAAAATACAGCTAAACACAAACACCGCAGAAATTTAAAAACAGCCCCGGTCCCAAACGGTAAGAGAATTGAAAAAAAGTCTGGTCACTAAGGGGTTGATTGCCTTCTAGAACTTCTTGTGTGAGATTAGAAAAAGATTTCATACAATGGAAGAAGAAATAATATAGCTTCACAGGAAGAAAAAAACATATTATTTTAAGCTTGGACAGTATCAGAGGAGCACATTTTTTGGAACACATTCCAGCAGAACATTTTAGTGAGTATTTTATTATTTTGGGTATATTCACGAAAATGTTATCATTCATTGTTTTATAGAGAGCAAGGTTCTCACAGCTGCATTCCACTGTAGATTAAATGCCAAAAATTTAAGTATTTCCGTTGCCTACTCTACACGTTCATCAAACAGTAAGTGAGCAAGATGTGGTTCTTGCATCTTGCATCATTCTTGCATCATGCTTTGGGAGTAATTGCATTTTTATTTTAGTTTAACTTTTAGCATCTACATTTACAAATGACTTGTCAGTTTTCTAAATAAATATAAATATGTATAGTATACACAAGTTACAAATCACTTAGGCAAACCTAATTATCACTTAGAGGTTCCTGGGTTATTCCGCTTTGTTTTATATATATTTATTTTGGTTTTATTTTCTGTTTTCCTCCCCTTATTTAACTGTTAGAAAATGGATAAAAAAAATTCTAAACCAAATTACCCCTCCTGCATGAATTTGTTTCAGTCAATCTAACTTTTTGTAAACTATCTGCTTGGATGTTAGCCACTTTTAATACATACAGAATCGTTCATTTTTATTTTCTATCATTTTAGGTATTTCTTCTGTATAAACATGACCTGATTTTACAGTAACAATGTGATCACTGCTGAAAAATTGATACAATTACATCAAGTTGCCAAACTGTGACTTCACCTTATCTTCACATAGATACATTACTCGCTACATTGCCCTACACTCGATCACAGCTTTCCTCGGAACAAACTTTTCATTTTATGTGTCTTCTGATCCATGCATTCTTGCTACATCCACCTCAACCTTGATGTTGCTAACCTTATATTTACCAATGGTATTTTTAATCTAGGAGTTTTTCCCCTATACAAGAACCTGGGCTAAGTGTTAGCTGAATCATATTATCCTGAACATGGCAATTCAGTACTTTAGAGTGAAGTATGCAGACTACCCCAGCCTCGCACATTGCTCTGTTTGTTGCTGTTACAAATGTACTTAGTGACAGCCGATGTCAAGATATGACAGCTGTTTTACCCCTTAAGGACCAAACTTCTGGAATAAAAGGGAATCATGACATGTCACACATGTCATGTGTCTTTAAGGGGTTAAAGCACAAATAAAATGGCGCTGGAGAATTAGTATTCAACATGAAATATAGAAGAACTTGTATAATAACAATGTTTATTTTACATTATATATAAAAGAAGGAATCATTCTTTTGTCATTCAAGAGAATCTTTACAGCTTGTCTTGTAAAAACATAAGAAACAAGTAAAGAGTCATAGTGTGATTACAAATATATAAATGTAATGCACACACAAAGCTTTACACATATAAAACAAAATGTGCAACTGATGCATTGGCCTCACTGGCCCAATACACCTCCAGTCAGATATATCAACATACATAGCTCCACTGAGTTAACCAACCTTATCCTGCTCTCTGCAGACTTCCAACAGTAGCTTTAATGGTTGTTAACATCCAATTCAAAACCGAAGTAAAACCTAGAGTCCTCCTGTTATGGCCAGGATATGCGGTGGGAGTAATTTAGGAAATCCTTATTGACTAGAGGATGAAGTGATAGAAAGAGATATAAACATGGGGTAATATGTTAAGGTGTGTGTTTAAAAAAGGGGCAAACGTCACAGAGATCATGTGCATAAGTGTGTTTATAGTGCACACCAATAATTTAATACTTGTGTGTATCATTAAACTATTAACACTATTTTGTCTTTCTATCTGCTACATTACCATACAAGATTGATGAGCTCAGTCAATCCAATGCTTCACTATTGGAAAGCATTATGAGGCTATTGTGCAGGCACCACAAATTGTCTTGATGATGTAATCAAATGCTCTTTAGGAACAATATTTAATTTACAACCAAGTTTGACTCAGTTCTCACAGGGAAGCACCTCAAGTAGCTGTCAGGAAGACAAATACTAGAGGTGTATTTAACCCAGTCATGGAAACATTACATTTTCCATCAAATGTTTTATATTGCAGGGTTAGAGCTAAAGGGCCGCTACAACCAGACCACTTCATTGAAATGAATTAGTCTGGGTGCATTAAGAACTCCTTTAATCCATCCCGGTGTTGGTATATCTTTGTCCAACAAGATTCTTCCAGGCATTAGTCAGAATACAACCCATGCTAGAGGTCGTTTATTACAGCAATTAGAACGTTAGACCTAAAACATCATTATATACGTGATTTATTTATTTATTTTTATTAAGTTTTTATTATTTCAAGTTTCCTCATCTCTTGTATATAATGCACAAAAATGATCCTGGGTGTTAGAACTATAGTTTTCTTTCTATAATAAAATGATAAAGTCATTCCCATCATTTAGTTGACTGGGATTTCTGCCTAGTACATTGAGCAGCTGGAGTGCTACCATTGGTTGTTATCCTCTCCCCTATTAATGAGAAAAAGCTCCCATGGGTGGCGTGGCGTTGCAACCAAGATAGCCACTATTCATTTAACAAACTGATTGTTTAGGTGATATTCCTTACCACCCAAAACACAAAAGTGAGAGTGCAGCGCTATACAAAACTTACTTACTCCCTTAATTTGTATGGGTTAATGCACATATATAAATATAAAAAATAGTGCAATATTATTTTCTGAAATATACAATAAAAGTGAGAAGATCTACATATGGTCACACTCACGTTTATTAGAGCCTTTTTGTCGATATAGACTCTAAACACTGTAGACCTTAGGGCCTTTTTAGGTGGCTCCTAAACCATCTTCTGTGCTGATTTTCTTTCACAGATGAATATAGAAACAAAAAAATACACAGCGATCTGGGTGCAGATTGTATAGACCAAATATATGAGCATAAGCAAATCCAGCAAGAAATGCTCACCATTTCAGGAGCCTGTTAGTATAACTGGCTCCCAACTATGCGCACAGTGTCAGATGTTAGGGTGACATTGTCCCTGTAAGAACCTGGGATTCCGATGCAATAAATAAAGATAGAGAAGGGGACTTAATAAGGAATTTTATTCCAAAATAAAAAGGGGGTTTAAAAAAGAACACTCAAAATACAACAATAAATAATAGAGTCCTTTCCTTCTGAGAATGTCCAAGATGCGTTTCGCCATTAGGGCTATATGAATTGGTGTAGAATCAATCATTCCAAGTTCCGTTTTTTAAATGTTGAGTGAATCCTCCTCCACTTTTTGTCCTGCCTATCACTGGAGAGTTCGTCCCTGTGACGCGTTTGTTGGGCGTCTGTGTACTTAACTTCAAAACCGGAGGTGACATACAGTCGTATTCTGTCCTGTGGAACTACATTACCCATATTGCTCCTGTCGAAGTGTTCCGATATGTCATATCTGGTTACACGGATATCACAAAGGGAAGTCTTTCAGTTCACTTAATATTCTCGAAGATGTATAGATACATTAATATGTATCAACATGAAAAGAACAGATATATAAAAGCAATCAATTAGAAACATGCCTGAACAGTGGGGACATTTTTATTTATGATAGTAACATTTATTGAAACTAAAACTTTAAACTCCATGACCTACCTAGGTACATAATTTTCATTTTTGAGATGTAGTGTCAAAACAAAAATAGAAAAAAGTTGTAAAAAACACAATATAAAGGCACATTATATAAAAAATTACACAATATGAAAATATAAAAGTATAACAAATATATAAAATATAAAAACATCTTCAATATACATTTTGAATAAATAGCTACTGTCTTTATAAAAAAATACATAATTCAAAATCTTAATTCAAGCCTGATGGACTAAAAGTGTTGTGATTGAAAATCCATTTCATCTCATACTTTCATAGTTGTTTTATATTGTCGTGTCCTCACCAATTTTACTTTCTGAATAACCTTAAACTTTAAAAATTGAGGCTCACTATTATGTACTTCTTTAGAATTTTTTTAAACACTATCTTTTTTATAACCATTTTTTATATTCCTTATATGCTCATTCATTCTTACATTTAGGGAATGTTTGGTTCTCCCTACATAGCATAAGTGATATGTGCAAGTTAAAAGGTATATGAAATTTTTTGAGAAGTAAGTGAACATATCTTGAATTTTGTAAATTTTCATTCTATCGTGTTGATCTTCAAATGTTGTTATGTGTCTCTTTTTACTTTCAGTATTCCTACATGCTAAACAGAGTCCACATCTAAAAAAGCCTTTTTGTTAAAAGATATTTTTTGGTGGATTGGCTTTTATATGTTTTTTTTACCAAACTTTGCTTCTGGCTTTTTGCTCC
Organism: Pelobates cultripes; assembly: GCA_933207985.1. Classification (NCBI taxonomy): domain Eukaryota; kingdom Metazoa; phylum Chordata; class Amphibia; order Anura; family Pelobatidae; genus Pelobates; species Pelobates cultripes. Next base: position 80,918,414 of record OW240917.1, read on the forward strand.
TCTGAACACGATTTTAGGTTTCTCTTGGAGAATATTAAATATTGAATAATGTAGGATCCCTTCTTAGGATTGATGAAAATTTGGCTATAATTTTGCAAATATGTTTTTAATTCCTATCGAAGTTACATATAAATAATTTGGTCCCACTTTGTGTCTTGGATTTTTAACCTTAAAGGGACATTAGATCTTTGTCTTTTGTTTCTTGTATAGAATTCTCTAGCGGTACCGCAAATATGGAGATAAAATTCTTCCTGAAACCAAAAGTAATTGTTTTTTAAAATCAGTTCTACCCCTGCATAATGAAATCTATTTGGTCTTTAGGAAATTTGTTGGATTTCGTTAGAAAAAAAATTGGTAGCTTCGCAGCCTTTCTGATGATTAATAATTGTAGAAAGAGAACTGGAGTCTGATGTCACTAAAAGGTAATCTGGTTCCCATTTAATTTTATCTAAAATTTGTAAAATGTTCACTGTACCTCTTAGATGGCTAGCAGTTGTTCGCACAATAGGTTGGAGACATTTATCAATGTATTCCGATAGTCTGTTGGATATTGAGTCTACCAGGCGTTTTATTTTATCCTTATGTATCTTTGGGAAATGCTAAAAAAAACGGTAGACATAACTACCATTCCTTATAACCCTTATCTGCTGGTTTTATTATTCTTTCTTGATCTTCCTGTAATTTGTTGAGGGCTAGCCATTCTTTCTTATTCAAATTCATTTGTTTATGACTATTTGTCTGAATTTTATTTATTTCTTGCATAACTGAATTTTCAAATGCAATCATCTCATCAGAGATAAGGTTGCTAGGATAAAAACTAGATTTATTTTAAAGGTCTTAATGTATGTATTCTGGTAATGGTGGTTGATGATCAAAAATATGGCTTTCATTTTTTAAAACTTTTTGTTCTATCTTTGGAAGGGGTTGATCTGTAAGATTAAAAATAATTGATGTTCCTAAAGTCTGTCCCTTTTTTCTCTTCTGAAATCCTGAGAACTCTTCTTCTAGACTCCTTATTCTTTTTCCTGGTGATCTTGGATATGTTTTTCTTTCTTGTTTTACCTCGTGTAGGTGAGATGCTTCTTTGTGCTTCTCACTTTTTTATGTTTCTCGAAAGAACCTCTCTTTTGGGCATTCTGAGAGGGCTTCAAACCTATTTTTGTATATATAGGGTTCTTCTGTTCTTAGGAAATTTTCTCTACCCCTCTCTACCTTCTCTACAACTCTCCTAGTTGTGTTTAGATTTTGTGGGGTTCGTTTAGGAGTTAAAGGGTGTTTGTAAGGGGGTTCCCGTTTATCTTTAAAGATGTCATAACTATAATAATTTTCTCTGGAATAACTTTTATTTCTCAGTTTCTCTGGTATATATCTTGGTCTATAAGGAGTCTTTGGTTGTTGAATTTTATCTGGGTATGAGTAATTAGTTTTATTCTTATGATAGGATATCATAATCATACCTATCTCTTTTATACTTTTTCTTTTTTAACTCTATAGTGTCCTTCTCAATTTTATCCAAGGGGGGCGATATCCAGCAGACTGTCGGAATACATTGATAAGTGTCTCCAACCTATTGTGCGAACAACTGCTAGCCATCTGAGAGATATGGTTAACATTTTACTAATTTTAGATAACATTAAATGGGAACCAGATTAACTTTTAGTGACATCAGATTCCAGTTCTCTTTATACAATTATTAATAGTGATGTGGCGAACACGAAATTTTCGGTTCGCGAACGTCGAACGCGAACTTCCGCAAATGTTCGCGAACCGGCGAACCGGGCGAACCGCCATAGACTTCAATGGGCAGGCGAATTTTAAAACACACAGGGACTCTTTCTGGCCACAATAGGGATGGAAAAGTTGTTTCAAGGGGACTAACACCTGGACTGTGGCATGCCGGAGGGGGATCCATGGCAAAACCCCCATGGAAAATTACACAGTTGATACAGAGTCTGGTTTTAATCCATAAAGGGCAGAAATCACCTAACATTCCTAAATCACAATGAATATGGATTTACACCTGACATATGACACATTGACACCTTGACATATGGATTGACACCTGTCCTCAGAGCCCCTGATGCACACGGACACAGAGCAGAATAGAGACTGGTCCCCCTACATAGGGTCACTTGGCAGATATGGATTGACACCTGTCCTAAGGATCCCTGATACACACTGACACAGAGCAGAATAGGGACTGGTCCCCCTACATCGGGTCACTTGGCAGATATGGATTGACACCTTGTTACAAACTGCTATTTGTAACGGGCCCTTTAAATGGCAAAGTGCCCTGCTTCCCTGGGTTGTGGAGAAGCCTATTTGCCAGCCTCCTCCCGCATGACTATGGCCCCTGGGAGATTGTGAAAATGTATGCACTTTTATTTGGTGTGTATGGCCCTTTAAGACTGTCGGTGGGCATATTGAGGCTTATGGACTCTTTATGTGACTGGTGCTGGCCCTTTAAACACCTTTTTTGGGACATCAGGAAGATTGGGACACTGCCCCTTTAAGGCCGTGTCCCCAGACTTGTTGGGGACAC
>OW240917.1:80921055-80944924 GCA_933207985.1 Pelobates cultripes
GACACAGGGGACACCGTCTTAAAGGGGCCGTGTCCCAACAAGTCTGGGGACACGGCCTTAAAGGGGCAGTGTCCCAATCTTCCTGATGTCCCAAAAAAGGTGTTTAAAGGGCCAGCACCAGTCACATAAAGAGTCCATAAGCCCCAATATGCCCACCGACAGTCTTAAAGGGCCATACACACCAAATAAAAGTGCATACATTTCCACAATCTCCCAGGGGCCATAGTCATGCGGGAGGAGGCTGGCAAGTAGGCTTCTCCACAACCCAGGGAAGCAGGGCAATTTGCCATTTAAAGGGCCCGTTACAAATAGCAGTTTGTAACAAGGTGTCAATCCATATCTGCCAAGTGACCCGATGTAGGGGGACCAGTTCCTATTCTGCTCTGTGTCAGTGTGTACCAGGGAACCTTATATCTGCCAAGTGACCCTATGTAGGAGAACAGTCCCTATTCTGCTCTGTGTCAGTGTGTATCAGGGATCCTTAGGACAGGAGTCAATCCATATCTGCCAAGTGACCCTATGTAGGGGGACCAGTCTCTATTCTGCTCTGTGTCCGTGTGCATCAGGGGCTCTGAGGACAGGTGTCAATCCATATGTCAAGGTGTAAATATGTCATATGTCAGGTGTCAATCCATATTGATTGTGATTTAGGAATGTTAGGTGATTTCTGCCTTTTATGGATTAAAACCAGACTCTGTATCAACTGTGTAATTTTCCATGGGAGTTTTGCCATGGATCCCCCTCCGGCATGCCACAGTCCAGGTGTTAGTCCCCTTGAAACAACTTTTCCATCCCTAATGTGGCCAGAAAGAGTCCCTGTGTGTTTTAAAATTCGCCTCCCCATTGAAGTCAATGGCGTTTCGGGCGGTTCGCCGGTTCGCGAACATTTGCGGAAGTTCGCGTTCGCCGTTCACGAACCGAAAATTTCGGGTTCGCGACATCACTAAGCCTCACCAATCCACCAACACACTGGACCCATTTTGAATGGATTGACACACCAGTGAAGCATCCATCTTGCAGTTAACATAGAATGAAGTGATAAAATGTATTGCTTAAAAGTGTGACGTGGAGGGTGGGGGCGTATCTTTTACTTCATTCCAGCCCCTGTGTATCACTTTTTACCCTTCTCCAGCCTCTGTATGTCTCTTTCCCCCAGCCCCTTTTGTGTATGCCTTAGCCCTAGCCCCTTTGCCTCTTTATCCCCTTCCAAATCTCCTGTGTCTCTTTCTAACTCCAGACTCTATGTGTGCCTCTTTCTCTTCTCCAAGCCACTCTGTGTCTCTTTTTCTCCAGCCCAGCTTTGTCCCCCACAATCCTTGTGTGTCACTTTGTTCCCCTTCCTTTCTGTATGTCTCTTTGTCCCCCAACAAACCTTCTGTGTGTCTCTTTGTCTCCCCCAGCCCCTCGGTGTGTCTCACTGCTCCTCTGTGTCTCTCTCCCCCTCTATCTCTTTCTCCCCCTCTTTTCCCCGTGTCTCTCTCTTCTCCCTGTGTCTCTTTCTCCCCCTCCCCTGTTTCTCTCTCTTTCCCCTCTGTCTATTTCCCCCCTCCCCAGTTTCTCTCTCTTCCCCCTCTGTCTTTTTGTCCCCCCTCCCCATGTGTCTCTCTATTACCCCTCTGTCTCTTTCTCCCCCTCCCTCTGTGTCTCTCTCTTACCCTCTGTCTCTTTTTTTGTCCACTCTTTCCCTGTATCTCTCTCTTCCCCGTGTCTCTTTCTCCCCCTCCCCTGTTTCTCTCTCTTTCCCCTCTATTTCCCCCCTCCCCAGTTTCTCTCTCTTCCCCCGTGTCTCTTTCTTCCCCTCCCATGTTTCTCTCATTTCCCTATCTGTCTATTTCTCCCCCTCCCACTGTGTCTCTCTCTTCCCCCTCTGTCTCTTTCTCTCCCCTTCCCCTGTGTGTCTCTCTTCTCCCTCTGTCTCTTTGTCCCCATCCCTGTGTCTCTCTATTATCCTCTGTCTCTTTGCCCCCCTCCCCCTGTGTCTCTCTCTAACCCCTCTGTCTTTTTTCACCCCTCCCCATATGTCTCTCTATTAACCCTCAGTCTCTTTGGCCCCCCCTCCCTCTGTGTCACTCTCTTCCCCCTCTGTGTCTCTCTCTTACCCCTCTGTCTCTTTGTCCTCCCTCTCCCTGTGTCTATGTCTACCTTTCACCACCCCCCTGATGGTGACCTTGTTACAGGAGGACTGAGTGAGGGAGCAGACCTGACTATCATGCTCCCTCGTGGTTCCCAGAATTCCCAGCATGGACACATCATAGAGTAATCAATACTCTATAATGTGGCTGTGCTGGGAATTGTAGGAACCGCGAGGGAGCATGATAGTCAGTTCTGCCCCTCCCTCAGTCCTCCTGTGCTGCTAGCTGCACAGCTGTTAGTATTAGTGAGTGTGCCTCCAGACCGGCTAGGCGGCCACCCGGCACCTCCATACACAACATGAGATGCGGCCATCGGCCGCAAGTTACTATCAGGCCCGATATTACTGAAAACGGCCACAGGGCTCCCTCCCTATAGGGAATTAGAGTTGTGCAGCTCCAAGATGCCATGGCCAACCAGGAAATTTCATGGTAACTCGGTGTGCCAGTCCGGCCCTGCATATAACAATCTAACACCGACTCTAAAATTTTTCTTGTGTAAGACGGTGTAACCTGTCACAGTTACCATGACATGATAGCCTAAACATGATTACTACACTACGTTATAAAACTGAGCTACACTAGCGAAATGCCATTCCCCTAATATAACTAATTAAGGGGGACTTCAGGCACCATGTGTAATGACATGAAGGGGTGCTGCCCTGGAGCAGCACTGTCACTTTAAATGTGGGAACCAATATGGCAAAGAAATAAAGTCCAAGACACAAATGAATAGGATAAATCAAGAAATATATATATTTACAGGAAACCAAAGGAGAAAACAAAATAATATATATATATATACATACAAAGACAAGGCCAAAAATATATACAGTAAATCAAAAATAAGCATGAACTGTGCAGGCAACAAATACTGTAATAGTCCTTTGGTATTAGGGTAGGATTGTGCAGATACCACGGGTATCAGGTAGGGCACAGATCCAAAGTCACAAGACTAATGTAGTGACAACAAGAACGAATAAATCTGCAAGGCTGCAGGGACAGGATCGCTGGTAGTGAGTCAGAGGCCACGGAATCAGAGCACTGGATCGGAGGGCACAGCAATGAAGGACCAGGAGAACACAGAAACGCAGGATCAGGAGGACACAGGATGAAGACCAGGAGGACACAGGACACAGGACCAAGTCACAATAAGCAGGAGCCAGGAACACAGGAGACCAGGGAAACAGGAAACAAAAGTAATGATCTGGCAAGGAGTGAGGGGAGAAACCAAACTAAATAGGTGCTAAACAAGGACCAGGTGAAGTGCTTAATGAAAAGAAATCAAGAACAGTGCCAAACAGAAACAGTGGTGAGTGTGAGTACTGCACGAGGGCAAATCAACTAAGCAGTGTCGTGACACCATGTAACTCTAGGACAATAGTATATGTTGCATCTGCTATATTGATTTAACCAGATTGGCCAATGCGGGAGCCTTCCCTTGAAAGCATTTGTCTCAGACCATATCAACCTATCTAGCAGACATCCTACTGCGGCTGCAGATATATCTTAGCCCGTGATGGGCATGCTAGTTTAACCATTTCCTTAACTTATGCTATTTTCATATGCTCCTACACTGAGAATCGGACCCAGCAGCTACTGAGCTACAGAACTAACTATAAGTTGGCGTGTTACACTATTTTCTTTCTTCGACTGACATAACCTGTATAAGCCTGTTTATTACCTAAAAAATGTGCAGTTCTAGTTCGTGCCACAGTATTAAACCTCTTGAAATGCCTGTACTTAATATCGTGTCTTAACGAGCCTGTCTGTTAAAATTTTAAACAACAAACAAAAAAAAGTGTGACTATGTAATGTATCTAGGTCCAAAGTGACATTATAATAATGAATACTAGAAATGGATATGAATGGAGATGAAGAAGATTCAGAGGCAGAATCTGGAGATTTTTTTGTTTGTTTGTTTTTTAAATAAAACACAGATAATAGCTTGAAACTAGCTGGAACAAGGACTAAATAATGGGTTGAATGATGATATATTTGATAGTATAAAAGTAGATTAGAAAATGGTCTAAAAAAAGCTTGGCTTTGCTAAGCATGGCTTATGTAGTTTAGAGGCATTGAGGAAAAAAGTACTGGTTATACAAAGTATAAAACCTGAATTAGAAAGGGAAACTCTTACCTGAAATCCAGGCTGGGAGATGTTCATTTAAAAAGGGGGAGTGGGGGAGGGAGTGGAAGGGAGGCGTTTTGTTTCATATTTTAAGCATTAACACAATGGATTGAAGCAGGTGAGACAGCACCAAGCAAGGGAGAGTGCCGCCAGCACTCTTCATGCTGACAACAGACATAATTTTTGCACAGAATTGACATTAACAAGTTGGGAACAGAGTTTTCTTGCTGCCTACATCAAGTGTGCCAGGGGTGTAGCCAGCCCCTGGAACAAAAGTGCGAATATAGCTGTATGCACAGTGTTTCAGGCAGAAATGTTGCATATGCTGATTTCTATCACCATGACCACTTCAGATCATTGACGTAGCCCTGGAAGTTGGAGTAACCCTTTAATTTCAACCTATAACTCTCAAGTATATAAGCAAAGTTAACGTGTGGTGTAAGAACAGCACTCACGTGAAAACAATTTAGTTTTTGCAGATTCTTTATTTGATTCTATGGTTTCCCTGCTTAGAATAAGCTCATGATATTTCCAGAAGGTATCATTTCATTCACCTATTTTCTATTATTTCAACGTTTCTTTTTAAACCTTTTTGTACTTTAAAATTTTTATGTGTCTCCTGTTGCAAACGTAATGGATTGGTGAGAGTTTATTAAATCAAACCTGAATTACAAGACCACTATCTCTGGCTATATAATGTGTAAAGTGTAATACAAAAAACTCCAGGATATCGTTAAACCATGCTTTGGCCAGCTTGTTTTCCTTGTAAAGAAAGAATTATGATCATGTTTTGTAAATTGTGATGAAATGCTCCAGATCTCTCTTAAAACAGTATCTCTCCCCAGGGAGGAAATGGCTTAAGTGTTTCTGTAGCCTGTGCTCACAGAATTAATTCAGAGCAACTGATGGATATTCCAGGTTTCAAGTGAATGACATCTCAAGAACATTTTCCACTTACATTACACTGTATTGATGATAATAGGTTTCAGAGCTCACATTGCCAGAGACCAAAAGTAACAGTTCGACTATCCCTTGAGAAAAGGATATTCTTCATTGCAACAAGCAAAATAATATGGGGGTTGTTTAATCTAACAACATTTGCCTTGAACTCGTCTGTTGTGGACAATCAGTAACATCAAATTATGTGTTGTTAGAGTAATACGCATTTAGGACTGGATTTATAGGTATAAAATGCCTTTTCAAGAAACTTGTGCATTGCAGGTCAGAGGTAATTACCTTTTCTTTTTAATTTATTTATTTTATTTTTAAACCACTAAGACATTTATAAAATGATGTGAAAACATTAATATTTTGTACTTCACATTATTTATTCTTAAGTAAAATTAATCAAGATTGATAAAATCATGTTCCATTGTATTCTTTAAAATAATAAATAATCAATTTTAAACGGTCTCTGAAAACATCTTTCTCTAGTGATAATTTGTTTATTTTAGTGGTATACAATTTTTTGCGATTATAACAAGTTGTACAAACTTCTCAATCAACTTCATGCCTTGTGAAATTACTCATCTCGGGGTCAAATCTTTACCTATTTGCTAAAGAACAAGTCTGTCCAGACAATTTATTTTACCTTAAACTTGATTACAAGGGTTGGATACAGGAAGAATACAACTGGAGATACAGCCATCTTGCCACACAAGTGTACCAAGACAGTTTTTTCTTATACATGATCAATTTTAAACCATACCCTAAAACCAAGCAAGGTTGGTTGTTCAAGTCAACGATATCAAGTAGACTTGCGCATGGCGCATAAGTATAGTTTGGCCAAAAAAATTTTTTCCAGCATTTAAATTTCCTTCAGGATGTCCAATGCAGATACCATCAAATATCATCCTTGCAAAAATATTCAGGGAAATATTTGAACAAACCAAAAAGAGCAAGAGAATGCATCAATCAATGTACTTCAAAATATATACCTAATATAAGTATTATGTATATATTTTACAGTATACTGTTGGTTTACAGGTCAAGTGAGAATAAGTATCGAATAGAGAGAAAAAGACGAGCAGCATTACAAAAAAGATAAAAATGTTGTTATTTATATATTATATCTTATTAAATGTTTAATATATAAAAATAGGATGATCATTGATTTTTGAATTAAATTCACATTTAGTGGCTGTCCCCTAGCCATCAATAATTTTTTTTTATGGCGTCATGGACAGAACTCTGAAAACCAAATTTAAATGAACATGTCTAACCATCACACTAGTGTTTTTGCTCAGTTATAAGTCCATACGATTCTTCAGAGATACAAAATTCAGACGAACAGCTCTTCGGCCCAAATTCTGCCAAAATTTTATTCAGCTGAATCCGAAAAATTAGAATATATGTGGACATTAGTTGACCAACGTAGATCTGGAAACTATTTGAATATTTTGTTTCACATGGAACAATTGGAGAAAACACCAATGTCGATATGTGGTTAAAAGTATGGGAAGAATTATTCCTATTGTTAAATTAAAAGATATATGTAATAGGCACTGGGCATTTCCTAGCATTTAGCTTGAGGGCATTTGTCTTTTGATGAGTAAAAAGCTTAGGCATACGTTGGCCTTTGATAGCAGTAAAGAAGGTTTGGCACACATAATCCAGGGGAAAAAAGTTGTATTGAAGTCTCTACACGGATTTGCTGTTTGTTTTTTTATTTTATTTGTTTGTTTGGTTGTTTGTTTGTATCTTAGTTTTTTTAATGATGGAAAAGGGTAGCGTTAATACCGATGAGTGTCAGAGCATCCAGGTAGATCGCTCTGTTGCAAAATAGAGATAAAAACAGCATTGTGAATTTCAGTATTTCACTAAACTTTTCAGGCCTTATAAACACATATTTGTTAGATATAGAGGAAGCTCTAAAATTATATTGAACTTTCAAAGAGGGGACAGTTATTCTTTAATACATAAAATGTTTATTAAAAAGGGTTTTTATTCCTATGGATTTGTATGAATTAGAGTTGACAGCTCTATTTAGCCTTTTTTAACAAACTGACTAAAAAAAAAAAACAGTACCGCAAGATTACTTTAATGTGACTGAAGAAAATAATAATATAGACTGCGTGTTTTCTAATGGTAATTAAACTTTACTTATTTGTGTCACAAGTTTCTATTATGGGACAGGTTTTTATCTTTTAAGCTTGAACAATAAGCATGTTACAACCGTGTTTGTTGTTTCTATAAACCTCCTTAATACCTTACTTTTCTTCTGTCTTTTTACATTAATCTGCTCTGCTTGATCTTTGTAAAGTCATTTTGCATTAATTCTTAGTCACTTGCATTGTATTCTTTCACACCATGTTTTCAGCCTAATATTGAAGGACATTATCTCTGATGTTTTATAGTTACTTTTTGGGATATTTTATACCTTTGTTTTAATAAATACACCTTTTGTATACATGTTCCAAAGAAACATACCAGATGGTACATGTAGGATTTAACTCCAAACCTAACAACTTCTTGGGAAGACATTAGTCTTATGAATTACTCTCCCATACATTATGATGGCCAGAATCCAAAAAACATGGATTTCAGGTACATATTGTCTTGCCAAAAATATGCCAAGATCTCTCCTCAGTCAACTTAATTTTCAATACCCTTCATATATTACATGTATATGTTTCCTTTGGGATTTATTTCCTTAAATCGCATTGTCTTCTGGAGACTATAACCATCTTATTCTATGTGGATCATCTTTCCTTGGTGAGTCATTTTACTGCCACTTAAGGTGTGCCAATAGTTGACAGTCATACTAACATAATCCTCTGAGATTTTTTTTTACTCCTGATGAAGTGGCTTTGGATCGAAGAGTTTTATTCATTTTCAATTTTTGAATGTTATTTTTTGTGTGTTATTGTTCTGTCCTGGGTAATACATTTAGCTGTTCAGCCATAATCAACTACAATGAAGAAAACAGAGCCTGGTTTGAGATTTTGGTTTGGTATGTTACAAGCAAAATTATATCTATTCAAAATCTTTATTTATTTGAATTGAAAGAGAATACCCCTTTACAGAAAGGTAAATTTTCTTATTCATTGTGTAAAACTTTAAAAAATATATTTTGATTCTTTATGAAAAGCAGTATCAGAATTCATCTGCATGATGTTTTTAGTTCCTTAAATAACCTTTTTTTTTATCCAGGTAATATTCCGATGTTAATATTAGCAATTTCTTACCATACAAAATTAAAATGTTGTTGTATGGTGGGATGTGTGTTAATGTTTAGAAAATGTTAAGAGACGCCTTGGAAAAGTAGTATGAAAGCAAAATGTGCAACATCAACTGACTTTATTAGCAAATAAATACATTTTGCAGGTAAGGAATACTAAAATATAATAATAGACTGAAGAACCAATGAAACTCTGTGCCTCATTTTCTGTGCCTCTGTCTGCTTGTGGTTTTCCACTTATCCTTCCCAACGCTCATTCAGCATCTCCTTTTCTAATGGTACCTCCTCCCCTCATCCTGTCTCAGTTGGAGTTCCCCAAGGTTCTGTCCTTGGTCACCTTTTATTTTCTCTTTATACTCTTGGCAAACGTGTTGCCTCTTTTGGATTTCACTACCACCTGTATGCTGATGACAGCCCAATATATCTCTCCTCCCTGGACCTCTCCCCTACCAACCTGCAACGTGTCACTGCTTGCCTTTCTTCCATCTCTGACTGGATGTCCTCCCGTTTTCTGAAACTCAATCTCTCTAAAACTGAGCTCATTGTCTTTCCTCCTTCTAATACTGATCCTCCTCTTTGACTCTCTGTGATGCTTTTGTGTAATGTCTCTTTAATTGGAACTCAACTGCAGAAACAATAAGTTTCACCTCCTTTATTTTATTGAAGTGAACAAGGTAGACTGTATCTTTAAATACACATGCAAGGAAAAAATGCAATGCTTATTTGTCAACAGAGAGTTTAGAGAAATTAAATACTATAATAATTGATATGACTTGCTTTCCTTGACAAGAGATTTACTTAACTTAGAAGCACTCTTGCACTACAAGGGTTAATTCACCCAATGGAGGAAAAGGAAGGAGTCTCTTTTAACAAACTGCAGGTTAGTAGTGAGAGAAAGGAAGTCCGTTTGTCCAAGCCGAGGTCTGAGAGAGGAGAAGGTAGAAATCCATGTACAAGCCGAGGTCTGGGGGATAAGAAGGTAGAAATCCGTTTACAACCCGAGGTCTCCCGTAATTTAAGGAATAGAGAAGACATAAATTCATTTTTTGAAGTAACCGTGGGATTGGATGAAGAATTAGATGGGATGGGAAATGAGGACGGATGAAATCCATAGTTGGAGAAAAAAAGGAGTCATTTTCGTACTAGAATGAATGGTATTATTGTAAGAAAATTCAGCCATAGGTAACCAAGTGGTCCAGTCATCTTGCAGGTATGAACAATAACATCGGAGATATTGTTCCAAACATTGATTAACTCTCTCTGTTTGCCCATTAGTCTGGGGATGATAGGCAGAAGAGAGTTTACGTTGAATTTGAAGAGAGAGACACATCTCTTTCCAGAATTTGGAGGTAAATTGTGTCCCCCTATCAGAAATAATTTCTTCTGGAAGACCATGAAGCTTTACAATATTATCAATAAAGACTTTGGACAATTCTACGGAGGAGGGTAATTTTTTTAAAGAGATGAAATGGGACATTTTAGTGAAGCGGTCCACAACAACAAGAATAGTGGTGAACTGTCGGGATGGAGGAAGGTCAATAAGAAAATCCATAGAAATGGATTGCCAAGGTTTTTCTGGAATAGGTAAGTTAAGTAGTAATCCAAAAGGTTGATTATGTTCAGATTTGGACCTTTGACAGATAGGACAAGTTTTGACATATAATTCATATAATGGTTCTATCTTGGCGAGGCCACCAATAATATCGTGAAGTTAGTTCAAGAGTTTTCTTTATTCCAGGATGTCCAGCTAGGGGTGAATCATGAACCATTTTGAGTAATTTGTTCCTAAGAATGGGAGGAATATAAATCCTATTTTTAAAGTAAAATATACCATCCTTTTTTGTTAAATTAGGTGTTTTGGGAAGTTCAAGATCCTTTTGATTCAAGTTCCTTAAGTCATCCTGAAGAGAAGAGAGGATCCCTATTATTTTGATAGGAGGATAAACATCAATAGAAGTTTTAGAAGGAATTCGAGAAAGAGCGTCAGCCTTTTTATTTCTAGTTCCAGGTCTGTATATTAATTGGAAGTTAAACCGGTTAAAAAATAGGTTCCATCTAACTTGTCTAGCCGTAAGGGTTTTATTAGTATAAAGATATTCAAGATTTTTATGGTCTGTATAGACTATGATAGGTTGTTTTGTATCTTCTAATAGATGGCGCCAATTTTCAAAGGCAGCTTTAACACTTAATAATTCCTTTTCACCAATAGGATAATTTTTTTCAGCAGAGCTCAAGGATCTTGAAAAGAATGCGACTGGATGAAGTGGATCTTGAGGAGTCTTTTGCTGAGAAAGAACTGCTCCGATAGCTGAATCTGATGCATCGACTTCTAGGACATACAAGAATGTTGGATTAGGTAGCTGTAGAATAGGTGCAGTTGTAAATCTTTTTTTTAAACTATCGAAGGCAGCTTGTGCATCTTTATTCCATTTGAAAGGACGTTTAGTACTGTTAAGGTGGTTAAGTGGATGTGATACCTCTGAGTAGTTTCTAATGAATTTTCTATAGAAGTTTGCAAATCCAAGAAATCGTTGCAATTCTTTTGTAGTAGTAGGAACGGGCCAGTTAATAATACATTCGATTTTAGAGTTATCCATTTTCAGAGAATGAGGTGAAATAATGTATCCAAGAAAGGAGAGTTCAGTAACTTCAAAAAGACATTTCTCTGGTTTAGCGTATAATTTGTGAGTTCTCAATCTAGATAGAACCCATCTTACATGCTTCCTATGCTCATCCAAATTGTTAGAATATATTAGAATATCATCTAAGTAGATAATAACACAAACATCCAAAAGATCTCTAAAGATATCATTTATAAAATGTTGGAATGTTGCAGGGGCATTACAAAGCCCAAAAGGCATCACTAGATATTCGTAGAGACCATATCTAGTCCGGAAGGCGGTCTTCCATTCATCATTGTTTTATTCTGATGAGGTTATATGCGCCTCGGAGGTCGAGTTTAGTGAATATAGTTGCGGTTCTTAACCTTTCAATTAATTCATTTATTAGTGGAAGAGGTTTTTCAGGAAATTTTGGAGTAGTAAAATGTTTTCTCCAGTTAGACGTAGTAAGAACTTTTTCAGCCCTTCTTTCTCTTAGACGTCTGTCAATACTAATGGAAAGTTGAATCAAGGCATTTAAGGTGGGAGGAAGTTCAATACGAGAGAGTTCATCTTTCACAGCTTCTGATAATCCGAGACGGTATTGATTGCGTAGTGTGATTTCATTCCATTGGGTTTCGGTAGCCCATCTTTTAAATTCGGCGATGTAATCTTCAACAGGTCTGTTCTTTTGGTGGAGAGTTCTGATGGTTAAATCAGCAGTAGCCTGTTTATATGGATCTTCATATAATAAAGACATAGCTTCAAAAAATTCATCCAGTGAATCTAGTATGGGATCATCATTCTCTAAAAAGGAATGGGCCCAAGCCATAGGTTCACCTCTTAGAAAGGAAATTACTGAACAAACTTTTGACCTTTCAGTGAGGTAAGATCGAGGTTTCAAAGCTATCAGAAGTTTGCAAGAATTTAAAAACTCTCTGTACTTTGTTCTATCTCCATAAAATTTTTCTGGATTACAGACAGCAGGATCACCAGCCGATTGAAGAGCGGCATGAGGAAGATGGCCTTGCATGTCTCTAACATAGGTTAATATTCTCTCATTTGTAATTTGCAATTCCTGTAACCCTTGAGCAATTGTATCTACTCTATTGGTTAGGGCAGAAACTTGAGAGTTAATATCTGCTGGTTCCATTGAATCGGCTGGATTATTCTGTGTTGCTTTTGTGTAATGTCTCTTTAATTGGAACTCAACTGCAGAAACAATAAGTTTCACCTCCTTTATTTTATTGAAGTGAACAAGGTAGACTGTATCTTTAAATACACATGCAAGGAAAAAATGCAATGCTTATTTGTCAACAGAGAGTTTAGAGAAATTAAATACTATAATAATTGATATGACTTGCTTTCCTTGATAAGAGATTTACTTAACTTAGAAGCACTCTGGCACTGGAAGGGTTAATTCACCCAATGGAGGAAAAGGAAGGAGTCTCTTTTAACAAACTGCAGGTTAGTAGTGAGAGAAAGGAAGTCCGTTTGTCCAAGCCGAGGTCTGAGAGAGGAGAAGGTAGAAATCCGTGTACAAGCCGAGGTCTGGGGGATGAGAAGGTAGAAATCCGTTTACAACCCGAGGTCTGAGAGATGAGAAGGTAGAAATCCGTTTACAAGCCGAGGTCTGAGGGATGAGAAGGTAGAAATCCGTTTACAACCGAGGTCTGAGGGATGAGAAGGTAGAAATCCGTTTACAACCCGAGGTCTGAGAGAGGAGCCGGTAGCATCGAGTGGGGCAGCTGATCTTACTGCCGCACCTGAGTGAATAATCCAGCCCTTTGAATCTGGCGCGGTCTTCCTAAGTATCGTGGAAAGACCGCGTCAGAAAAAAGGGCGGAGCTAAGCGCCGTGAACCCGGAAGTGGGTTCCGGCGGCAGCATGAATGTTAGGTATACCTGACACTCTCCCTTCAAATTAGTGGTATCTACATAAGTCCATCCTTGCAAGCATGCTGTCTTGGCGTCATACTTGATTCTGGCCTCACCTTTGAGCCTCGCATCCAGTATGTTGCCAAATCCTGTAGATTCCATCTTAAAAACATAGCCCATTCTTGCGCAAGATGCTACCAAGGAGCTTGTCCATGCTCTAGTAATTTCCTGCATGGATTATTATAACCCTCTCCTAACTGGTCTTCCCAAAAGCCATATTGCCCCATTACAGTCTGTAATGAATGCTGCTGCCAGACTGGTTTTCCTCTCTAGTAGTAGTCAGTCCTCTCACACCTCATTCCAAAATCTCTTAGGTTTAACAGAGTGACCGGGTTCATTGCAAGGGTAAAAATATACCATGGGCTTGAACTCAAAACAAACATTTTGTGGCCACACCTATGACCCCTTACCACACTCACAGACAAACATAAAGACACACACTCATGGATACATACATAAAGACACACACTCGCAATTAAATACTTACAGGCAAACACAGATTCACACACAAAGACAAACACACACTTTCACAGATGCATAAATAAAGTGATAGATACACAACCACACACAGACATGAACAGGAACACAGATACATGCATTCACACTCAAGTATATTCAGTACACACAGGCAGTCATGCACTAACACAGAAGGTCACACACATACAGGCATGCACAAGCACATACAGATATGCACTGTGTAACGGCACCCCCAGGCATAAAAGGGTTAAACCGCCATTTAGAAGATCTTCCCCTTCCAGAGATACAGGCACAGCTACTGCAGAACACCAAACTCCCGAACTGCATACAAGGGAATGCTCTAAACTCCTGAACTGCATACAAAGTAGCACTCCAAACTCCCGAACTGGAACCTCACGAATAGCTGCTAGCAGACGAACAGGAAAAGGATCCAAGCGGCTTACACTCCTGGCAATCAGTCTCTAACAGCATACAGTAAATCCCCCCAAAGACGAGTGGTCTGTTTTATTGAGGGCTACCTGCCCGGTATTTATGCAGGTCTCCCACCTGGTGGACACTCCCCTAGGGGACCAAATGGGAGACTGTGACAAAGGACAGACATGAACCAATGACAGACACACAGAGGTAAAACCTCCCCACAATGCATCCTTACTTCCCTCCCTCTGTCCTGGAGATAATTGGGAAGAAATCCAATTATCTCCCAGGACAGAGGCAAAATTCCATTAACCACATGGCAGTAAAAGACAGTAAAAGACATAAAAATTTATAAAGTTACAACTGTTGCACAAAACATACATTCTACCTATCCCCAGATAGCTTAGATCTGAGCGCACAAAAGTACCGAATAGCGCTCAGATCCTATGCACACGGTCCAATCGCATAAAAATGTATAAAGTTACAACTGTTGCACAAAACATATACATTCTACCTATCCCCAGATAGCTTAGATCTGAGCGCACAAAAGTACCGAATAGCGCTCAGATCCTATGCACACGGTCCAATCACCGTGGAGTTGAAGTGTTCACAAAGTCTTTTCTCCATACGAATAGACTCCACGGGATGGCTATCTGGGGTAATGCTGTTCATACGGTTTAAACTACCGAATGAACAGGCATCCGGTTAAATGACCGAATGCAGAAGCAAGGAGGCTGACGGCTCAGCGGTGTTCGCACAAATAAGTGTCCGCTTTCAGTTCCATGAGTTGGGTGTCGAACACCGCGTGTTCGCGTGTTTAAAATGGCCGCGACCTCGTGTTCGGTATACGAATGGCGGCCACCCAGCATTCGTCAATTAAGCTGCGGTTAACCACAGCTTCTGGGATGTTAATTGCCGACACACTCCAGCTCCCAGGTGGTCCAGTCATTCGTGCGTTAGTTCGGTAGATTGAATCTACCGACCGCCGGGCAGAAAGGCACGAATAAGCCTTTTCTGCAGGGAAAAAGAAGGCTTTTAACATGGGGCCGTAGTCCAAAGGCAACAGGTGAGCAACCAGGCTTCTCCAATGCAATGTGGCGAGATTGGTCTCGTCACACACTGATACAGACACATATTCACAAATAGACACACACTTACAAAAAACAGGCATAGACACCCATAAACAGGCACACACAGACACACATACATAGGCACAGATAGACACAACATGAACATAGAAGGACCAGGCACACATATAAGGTCCAGGCAGGTTTATTGGATGAAATACAGCAATAACATGTCAGCTTGATAGCTTGATAAAGGCTGTTATTGAGCCTTTATATTATTGCTGTATCTCATCCTATAGATCTGCCCAGGACCTTATACCTGTGCCAGGCAGACACACTAACTATAAAAAGAAACAGGCTTCTGGTTTTGATACTAGTTTGGTGGTGAGGGGAAGGCAGGCAATGGTGAAGGTTAAATATTCCATTAAGAGCCTCACTCTGTGACTCAGGAAGCAGACTTGCCAGTTTTGCTGTTCACTCTGCACAACCTATCTCTTTGGTGTTGCCGTTCTTTTCTTAAGTATTTTCCATTTGAAAGACTTACTGAGCAGTCTGGGTATGGAGACAGAACCAAATCTGAGGAGGGGCAACTGGTGGTGGGCCATAGCGGGGTGAAAAGGGCTGCAGCAGAGGGATAGGGGGCTCTAGTGTAGGGGATAGGAGTCTGCACACATATGGGGATAGGAGTCTACACAGGGACATAGAAACTCAATAACACACAGATACACACATGTACCCACACTGACAAACAGATACACACACATACTCACAAATACATGCACACATACACACTGACACACACAGATGCATACTTAGAAACACACATACTCAGATACACACAGATGCACACATACTCAGAAAAACACTGGCACACACAGACACACACACATAGTCACAGATACACACTGATACACACAGAAACACACATTCTCACAGATACTGACACACACAGATACAGATACACACACACACAAAATCAGATGCAACATTGAAAATGACCATCCTCCCCAATTCCTTCTATATACTACAAGCCTTACCTATCAAACTCCCCACTCCCTTTTTCACACACGCAAAATGCCTGCTCACTACCTTCATATGGGTAGGGAACCACCCTAGACTCCAATATGAATGCCTGATTATGAGCAAGTCACAGGGAGACCTAGGACTCCCTGACCTAGAGTCCTACCACAAGGCAATAATGCTCATGAGGATCTACAAATGAGCATGCCCCCTAAACCCTAAACAATGGTTCCAGATCGAATCTAGCTTCTCCACAGCCCCTATCCACACAATACCATGGCACGAAAGGGGAGGCGACTTAACAGCACCGACTCTCACTCTGCATCCCACAATAACTCCCACCCTGAGGACATGGTCCGCAATCAGAAGGAAACATAATATAGCACCCCACCCCTCACACTATACCCACTCAAGCACAATCCGTTCTTTCCCCCAGGTGTTCACCACATTGCATTCCAAGGTTTCCAGGACACCGCCCACTCTCTCCGCTTAGGAGACGTGTTGACCGACAAGGGACTCATACCCTATATCGACCTAGTTCCACACGCAAAGCAGTCCGAATTACTCCGGTTTAGATATTCACAACTCACGCACTTTATACACTCAGACCCGACTCTCCTACTTAAGACATTCGAGACATCCAGCCTTCAACACACACTAAGGAAAGGACACCTATCCTCCTTCTATAAACTCCTACGTCAACGGCCTGACGACACCTTACCAGTTTACACAAAACGCTGGGAGGAGGAATTAGGCATTGTTATGCACTCAAAGGAGTGGGCCAAAGTTTTTACAAACATTATCCACACATCCATAAGCAACAATACACATGAGGGTAACTATAAGCGGTTGTCCAGATGACACTACACACCAACCCGCATCAACAGATTTTTCCCCAACTCACTCAAAACTTGTTGGAGATGTAAACATACTGAAGGCACCATAAGTCACATCTGGTGGTTATGCCCCATCATCCATGATTACTGGAAAAAGATAGTAAACCTCATCCACACAATCACAGGGATTAAAATCCCCCAGGAACCTAAAGTCATGCTCTTCATGTTATACCCCTCCCCATGGCTAAACACCAGCATATACTGATAAACCACCTGCGAATGGTTTAATCCCCACCAAGTGGAAACAAAATAAGGCCCCCTCCATCAGAGAATGGATAGCCAGGATGGACTCCATCAGATCACTGGAGGAAATATCATATTCCTTCACCCTGGCTACATTTCCTACACAAGACCGCCCACACAGGATAGAGACCACCAGACAGGGAAGAGAATAGAGGCCCGGGACCACCCGGTGACGTACTGGTACAATTCACACAAAGATCCACAATATATCATGAACCGCCCAACACATGGGTCACAAGATCTGGGCCTGACCTCGAGTCCCACCCCTAAAGTACCGGACAGACCACGAAACTCTCAATGCATAAAAGTAACCTAACGACCCGAAGGGGAGTGGGAAAGACCACTAGTCACTAATTTGTCTGCTAAAAAAAACCTTGCAAGCCATGTTGAGCCTAATGTTTAAGTATGTAAATGTTACAAATTCTTTACATTTGAATGTAATTTTATACAGATGCTCAATAAAATTTAAAACAACAAAAAAAAAAAAGATGCACACACATACTCACAGATACACACACAAACACACTTACACACACAAATACACACATACACACTGACACACACACAAATACACTTACACACACAGATACACACATACTCACATACACACATACTCACACAGATACACACATACTCGCACATATACACTTTGGCTAGTGTTTGTGACCAAGTGGTTACTAAAAAAGATTGGACATACCTCATTTGCAATACCTTGGGTTGTCTACTATTGCAAATGGTATGCCATAATGGGGGTAATTCTCATTCCTGGGCCAGGAACGTAACCAATCTGGCAAATTTCAATGTGAAAAAACTGAAAAATATAACATGCAATATTTGACCCTGTAACTTCCCAAAACACCATAAAATCTGTACATAGGTGATACTGTTTTACACGTGAGACATCGCTGAATACAAATATGTGTGTTTTATTGCAGTAAAAGCAAACAGTATTATGACATTCACAGTTTAAATGTCATGTAGAACTAAAAAAAAAAAAAATTCTTATTTTCTTATTTCTTTTTTTATATTTTATTCATATTAAATTATGTTTCATAGCTAAATATTTGATGTTGAATTAAAGCCCTGTTTCCCCTCAATAAAATGATATATAATAAGTGTGGGTGCACTTAATATGAAAGAGGTGAATTACGGTTGAACAGACATTTAGTCAAATTCCAGGTTTTGTTAACGTTTTGTTTTGATCACAATGTGTACATTTTGCTCAGTCCTTAAGGGGTTAGGCATAATGCACACATACAATAAATACAGTGAAAATGTAAATTTCTGAAAATAAGTTTTTTTTAAACTGCTACAGCAACCTTTATCACTCTCTGGAATGCTAATGTAATTCTAACAGTGTTCACTCTTTCCCCCACCCTGGTTGTAGGAATGAAATGGCCTATTGAAATTTCCTTTAGTGCTTGAAAGTAGGGTGTGAGCTGACATTTTCACCAAATGTGCAGGCCTTATGTTGGTGACCAGTGACTTCCATAGGCAAATAGGGAAATTGGGGGCACATATATTTTTTAATAGTGTGGCTGCCGTAAAGACCAAAATGTATAAAAAATACAGATGATAAAACTGTAATTGAATGAATTGAATGTACTTCAGTTTGTTATATAAGTTTAGCACTTGCATTATTTAAGTGGTAAGTATTGTAGTTGTCATGTTTGTCTCCTATGTTAAAATTAGTGAAGGTCCCAACAATATCACAGTACTGTGATATAGTGATGGGCTTAACACATTATGGCCATATGTTGAACTGAAACATATTTGTTTGCTGAGATAGGTGATTTTAAGTCGCCTAATAAAATGTAAAACTGTATTTTGTTTGTGAGTTCTTTTCCTTAATCTGTCATTTGACTAGTGACTTCTGGCAGAAGAAATTGTTCCACCACAGGTTGGTAATTATTCATAGAGTATAAATGAGAGTGAGTAAGGCTTTATGGACTAAAATTTTCATCTGCAAAATACATGAAAATAAAAATGTTAAAGAAGCTTCACACAGAATGTGTTTAGACTTTGCTTTGCATCGGCTGATATAGCTCATTACAAGTGATATAAACAATTGCATAGTTTATAAAGAATAAATTTGAAGACAATTTTATACTTCCAAAACCCAACTTGAGTATTGGTACTTTATACATTTTATTTTTGCTAATGAGTTATATTGTTTTATTATATATTTCTTTCAGCAATACACAATATTGTTGAAAATAATAAATGACCATAAAATTTTATTGGAAAAATACCTGTAAAAAATGTTTCTCTTATGTTCTTTAATCATTGCAATTATTGTATTTTCTATAAAATTAAAAGAAAAAGAATATTGGAAACTGATTGTTACTGTTAACACAAGCAAAGGAACTACCAAGAGTAAAAAAAAAAAGAAAGAAAGACAAGATAAACATAGCCCAAGCCAAAGAATTGCCACCATTATAGCCATAATGGATATTGTTGTACCACCCTCGGGGACATATCAAAATAATACAATGGATCTCTTGGGGTATTAACATGTGTGTGGTGGTGGTATTAAAATTTGAAAAAGACATATGTGTTTGCAGTTTACCGTTCAGTAGCCAGCAGAGCTAGTTAGCATGTTAAACCTGAATGTAAGATTAAATGTAAAGTATTTTATCATGTAAGGTTATAAAAGAAAGCATAATTTATAACCTATATGTGTATTGATCATGAATTCTCCACATGCATAAACAAATATAACAAAATTATCATAACATTATCCTGGAGCACTAAAGCAATTACAACTCTATATATCATTGTCAAAAACAAGCGAATCAATCTTTGCTAGATAAATGGTCCATCTGAGTAAAAATGTATTGCCACTGACACTACACCTTACGTATGTAGGGACATAGATAAATGCCCTCCGGATAAATAATAAGGCTTGCATCTCTTAACAAATGTACGGCAAGGGGAAATGTGCAAAATAGTTTTCATGAATTCAGAAATAACCTTTACCATGATTGTATTAAACTCTTAATGGAGATGCTAACGTACAGAATAGTGGCAGATTACTGTTCAATGTAACAAATGGGTCCATCGGAAACAACCTAACAGAAAATATTTTATATTTTAACAGTATCCTTTATTTTTTTTTCAACTTTCTATTAGTCATCAGGAATTGTACATTTTCAATGTAGATTAGTATTCATTTTTAGTGAAACTGCTCATTTAACATGAAGAATGTAAAAGCAAAGAATAAATTCACTAAAATGTACTATTATTATGTTTGTAATGTTCCTGCCTCAATTATAAAGTTGCTTAGGGCTAATGAAAAAATACATTTAATAATCGAAGTACTAACAGTACAAAAGTCCATTAATGCTATTATTTTCACTTATCGTTCAATACTGTCATTCAAATGCAGCTGACTCATACGGCATATATTAAAGGAGACATCTAAAATATATAGAAATAGTACCAGTAATATAGAACAATATGAACAAGTGCACATGGTTAGTTCATTAATAGTATTACATAGAAATTGGGATGTACTAACACTCTTCACTGAACTTTCAAGGGAAAAAGGGAATAAGAGAAAAAGAACAGGGGTAAACATACACCCCATCTTCAGACAAGTGCTTATAATATACATAAGGGTATAAAGACATATAAATTGATCACAGAACATGTTATCATATATTGTAAATTAAGAATACAGTTACTAAATAAACATGACATCTATATCACCAAAAATTAAACTTACTGTCCCACAGCTTTTAAATAACACTGTTGCATAAATGTGAATTAACGGGAGAAATGGTATCAAAACATAAATAAAGGAAGAAAACAAAATAAAGAAAAAACAACAACAAAAAAAACCTAAACATTTATATACCTATATGGTGGAGTGTAAATGTATACATATACCAGGCCTGTGATATTTTTTTTGTATTGGATGACCCAGAGTGCTGGTATGGATTGAAATGTGTGTGTGTGTGCTCACTGACACACACATACAAGCACACTCAGTAGCAAACACACACACATACACACGCAATCACTGTCATGGGCTGAAGCCTACCTGTCACAGAAGGCTGTGGGAGACAAGGAGCACTGGGAGGTGATGTCTCCATTTTCTGACCTGTTCCTTCCAGGTCAGCAGCATGTGTGGGGGTAGAGCTTGATTGTGGGAGGTGGGACTTGAATCCAGGAGGCAAGGTTTGAGTCCGGGGACGGAGAATAGAGAAACCAATTGCTGAAGATTCAGGATGGAGACTCAGAACTCCCTCCGGCCCCCTGGCAGCCTAAATGGGCCGCCCCAGCACCTCCCTCTAGCCCCAGATCCTCCTTCCCTTCTTTCCCTCGGACTGACACAGACTGTTACAGTCCAAGGGAAAATTATTTAAATTACACATCAGGGCTTCCTGCCAGCCTCAGGTGCTGCAACCGACCGGGAAATTCCCTGGTATCCCGGTGGGCGAGTCCGGCCCTGGTCAACGCCCATGTTTTTTGAATGAAACACATAGCCAGGGAATCATGGCTAATAGCTCAAAATCATGGTAGTTGTAGCTCAAAATATCTGGGGGGCCAAAGGTTGTGCAGCCTGGTATAAAATAACAGGTAGAACCAGCTACATAAAAAAAATCATACTTATAAAAAAACACTAACGATAATATTTATTATAAGAAATTTTGCTCATTTAATAGTATACCTTAAACTATGAATACCAAAAAAGGGAAGCAGCAACATGATTATAAATGAGATCGTATTTTCTTATTATTAACTCTAAAATGTTGAGTACATGGCAAAGCCCCAACACTGTGTGCCAGACATGCCATAACTTCCTTTTGCACAGTCGAGTACAGGTTGGGGATTGCCTTTTGCGCAAAGAAATTTTGGCCGGGTACCTTCCACTGCGGTGTCCCAATAGCTACAAATTTTTTGAACGCCTCAGACTCCACCAGATTGTATGGTAAAAGCTGGCGGGCTAATAGTTCAGACAAGCCAGGTGTCAGACGCCGGGCAAGGGGGTGACTTTCTGACGCTTGCAGACAACTAACTGCTATTCAATCTATAACAGTGAAAAAAGTTTTGAAGCCACAGTGCAGCACCAGAGGGCCTAAAAATTAGGCATGTACACATGCCTGAAAAATTCGGTATTGTTGCTGTTCCGGCTTTGCCATATACTCTACATTTTAGAGTTAATAATAAGAAAATACGATCTAATCTTAGATTGGATTAGGGATCTCCTAGTACGTGTAGGTTTCCATACCTACTTCTATCCATTTAATTTTTAAGAGCTTTTATGGGGGCTTTTCTTTACTAGTAGAGACCTTTTACCTACCTATTCCTATCCACAGTCTTCCCATTTTCTCCACTCTTTAGGGCTAGTTCAATCTACCCACTACACCCATGATTATAAATGAACATAAAGTATAACAATAATGCTAAATCCAATCCCACATTAGACTTATTATCACAATATCTGAATAATGCAAAACAAAAGAGCATATTACACCTGAAAACATCATTACTTAAAATTTTAAGTATGTACGATATCATATTATAGAAATTAATTTAAAAGCAAAATAAAGAAAATAAATAATATCACAACTTCAAAAGCACAGCAGTTATTAGTGTATTTTCTTCTGTTTTCTGGGAGTTTTTGGAACCCCAGGATCCTGTGATGATAAAGTCTTCAAAAATGCATGTCCTTCCTCTGGCAAAGCTATAGCCACAGTTTTCCCTTCATGTCTCACAAGTATTTTCGCAGGGAAGCATCATCTATATCAAATGTACTAGGCCCTCAGTTCCTCAGGAATAGGGATAAAATCCCTCCGTCTCTTTAAAATCTCAGGTGCCAAATCTTGAAAGAACTTGAGATGCTTAAGATCATCCATAACGTATCTGAGACATAAATTGTTCCTTAATATAAAAAAAAAAATGAAAATCTTCTGGGTGCAGAAGAAGGAACAGTAAGGCTTTTAAACCCTGTGACCCCTATCCAGTATCAGCTCACAGTCTTTAATTTTCGGGAAGAACCAACCAAATGATGTTTAACACATATTGTAAAAGGGCTTTCGGACAAATTTTCTCCAAAATGCCCAAAATGCAAATATTGTTAATCGTTCGCATTTTTTCCTTCATTTTGTCAGTTTCATCCATTTGTTCAGCATTTGTCATTTCCAGTTTACCGACACAAATGTTTATTTCAGTCAGATCTTCGTGAACAGCCTTAATTTCCCAAAGTAGGTAATTGCAAAGCAATTCCCGTAGTGAATGCAACATCTTCTCCATTAATGAAGGTGTAAGCCATGGCTCCGTTCAGGTCTCCAAAATCACTTGAGACCACAGCAGCTTAAGAATGGGGGATCTCTTCTTCGCATCCGGTCAGCCTTGCAAAGGTCCCTCACCAGCAGCAAGCCCCGTTCAGAGGATCGAACCAATTGAGGTCTTTTTCTGTGGAGCATCCATTCACAGCCTTGAGTCTCCAGAAGCCGAGGCCAGAGCTGGGTATTTCGTCATCAGCCATTTTGCGACAGTGCAGCAATTCACTCTATTCAGCCAATTTCAATCCAATCAAGGATTTAACTACTTTCTTCGATTTCTGCATGTTTCCGAAGTGTAGAAAGTGCAAATTGGCATCAAATGAAACAGATTAATCATCTCCCTAGCAGACCCTCCCTAGCAGACCCTCCCACCTCCTGGAAGGCATCCATTTTAGATTCATTCTCAAGCTGCATGCTTAGTGAGAGGAGGGAAAGTGTAGCTACTGTTGATTAGATAGGGAAATGCATAGCTAGGTTAGGGT
>OW240917.1:80945024-81047457 GCA_933207985.1 Pelobates cultripes
GTTTTTTTTTTTAAATCCAAGCTATTGTGACACCAGGTGTAATTGGTGGCACTGACTGGGGAAATGGGCACAGTATGCACTGTGAGCCTGACACAGAAGCTGGCAGCAGTGGCAGATAACTGACTGCTATTCAATCTATAACAGTGAAAAAAGTTTTTTGTTTTTAAATCCAAGCTATTGTGACACCAGATGTAATTGGTGGCACTGACTGGGGAAATGGGCACAGTATGCACCGTGAGCCTGACACAGAAGCTGGCAGCAGTGGCAGACAACTGACTGCTATTCAATCTATAACAGTGAAAAAAGTTTTTTGTTTTTAAATCCAAGCCATTGTGACACCAGATGTAATTGGTGGCACTGACTGGGGAAATGGGCACTGTGAGCCTGACACAGAAGCTGGCAGCAGTGGCAGACAACTAAGTGCATTTACATTACATAGAAAAAAAAATTCCAAAAAAAGCATACCCTTATCCCTAACCTAGCTATGCTTTTCCCTATCTTATGAACAGCAGCTACACTTTCCCTCCTCTTACTAAGCATGCAGCTTGAGAATGAATCTAAAATGGATGCTGTCCAGTAGGTGGGAGGGTCTGCTAGGGAGGCTGTGCTGCTAATTGGCTGGAATGTGTCTGCTGACTGTGAGGTACAGGGTCAAAGTTACTCAATGATGACGAATAGGGGGCGGGTCGAACCGCGCATATGTTCGCCCGCCGTGGCGAACGCGAACATGCTATGTTCGCCAGGAACCGTTCGCTGGCGAACCGTTCGGTACATCACTAGTGAGGCTTTGTTAGGTTCTCTTTTTTCCCAAGGGTTGATAAATGCAGGAATAATTGGGATTTATATATAATATACTATTCTGGGTTTGGGTTCTATAAGTAGAACAAGTATTGCAAAAAAACAAATTTTCCGGCACGTTATCCAACATTTCAAATGTTGACCTAATATTGATTATTATCAACAAAATATATTTCCTTGATAATAGTTGATAAAAAAGCAATTAATTTGGGTACAGTAATCACTGAGCTATATTCTCTAGATATCCCTGCTTATTTTAATCTGTTTTGTAACTGATAGTAGTGATATCAGAATTCTCAATTTATACATGTACCAGAGGGCGTAGGAGCATTGTATTCATCAATCCGCTGACACTCAAAGGTTAATATCACTAAAGGATGCAGCAGGGAGACTATGAATAATGCCGAGCTTGCTTTCCTTACTGGATATCTTTGGTTTGAAATGTGTGTAAATCCTCTTCTTCTGTGGGTGGAAAGATGAAGCACTGGAGCGATATGCATTTTATTGAAAATTGGGATTGTGCATCTGCTGAGAGTGACTTTTTTCTCCTTAACAAGACACATCTCTGGACTTTAACTGCATGTGCAGAAAAGGCTTTTAATCTGCTGAGGGATTTTTTTTTAACCAAAAGTCTGGTGTTTTAAGAAAAAAAAAAATCCTATTTTGTATTCTTAAAAAAAACAAAAACTGATTAACCATATTGATTTTTGTGTAGCAGTTCTTATACTGAACCTTTCTATTCATTTGCTTAAGGGGTAACAGAAATTGTCTTTACTTTTTTTAAAATTTAAACGAATACTATACACACTGCCTTTTCTCAATAAAGTGGCTATAGTGTCTGGAGCCCCTGAAGCCCCCCCTATCAGTGTTAAACCATTTTTTCCATTTTTTATACTTACTGTTAACCAAGCGTCCCCAGTAGTCCATGCTTCCTGTGCTGCTTGGACTAGTGAGGGAACATTACCCTGAATAGCAATGAGTGGTGGCGCTTGGCTGACAGTGTCTGTGGGATGCCAGAGACCCTCATTCAATGAATGAAAATGTTTGAAAATAAATATATGCACTGTATTTTTTCCCAGTGTGTAAACTGCAATATTTATGCTCTTATATGAGGCTTATAAAGATGCTCAGGATACTGGTATACTTTAGTTGATCATGCAAACAAATATTAATCTTGTGCAAACATACAGCAGGAATTCTGTCCTTCAGCAGCAGACAGGGGCCGGCAATAATGTCTGAATTTGACTTATTTTGATTGATTTTTTTCCTTGAATTTGAGCGGTCTGTTTTCACTTGGTCTGTTTTTCTTTTATCAGGACTGGGATATAGGTATATAGGATTGGGAAGTCAGGGAAAAAAATCTGGCTGTGACAATGATCATGGATTGTAATGGATGAGACTATTGAGAAACATAATGTATAAGTCAAGTATGGAGTTAATCAAAGTGTGAACAAGCACAGTTGCATTAGGCATTAGGAAAGACCAGATAAAAGCTGTGATTTTACGGTGAAAAAGGCAGGAGCTGGAGATTGATTGGATGTGGGGGAGTGAAAGAGAGGTCGAATAATGTTACTGTTATATATGGGAACCCACAAATTAAGCTATGGAGAATCTAGGTTTAACAGCTAATTAACTGGGCACTTGAAACAATGCTTTTCTTGGTTGGGGGGATTGATATTAGCTATAAACTCTTCCTGTCTGACTCATTGTTTTCACAATCCTTTTTTTTTTTACTCTTCTCCTCCCACTTACATGATTTATACATTTATTACATATAACTCATAGTAAGGATTCAGACAGAGATAATAAATATTGTGTTAAAAAAACCCCAAGAAAATAAAATAAAATAAAACTAAACTAAATAATAGAAAATTCACAACTTGTCAACTGCTATTACAAAACCAACAGCTTTGATTAATTCCCAAGTCGCACAAAAATACTTTGTTTTCCTATATGTAGTTGATCTCTTCCATGTAGATTACATATTCATTACATACTTCTGTTCTATATCTTGTCTCACGGTTTTATAAACATTGTCATTCTACTGAGCAGCCAAGCAATGGTATCACTCAGGAGAAACACCTGCTAGCTTGTTACTTTATGTCATTCACAATACTATGTGACAATGTTCTTATTGAAGAAGAGCTATGTCTATGAAATTATTGTATCCATTAAAAACTTTATAGTTATAGAGAGTATCCAGAAGGGCCTTAAGGTGAGCTTGCACATCTGGTACAGTAGAGAGATTTAATGAGACATTCAAGGGTCTGCTCCACTTACTTGTACTCTAGGACAAAAGGCTTAGGTTAAGTGCATTCCATTTTCTTTTTATTTTTAAGTTTAAATGGAATTTAATTCAAAGTTGTGTTCACAGTAAAGATCAGTTTAGGATTTAAGCAAGACATCATCTTTTCCTGAGAATATAGATTATTCGGCATTTTGTTACAGACAGAATTATGGGATTCCATATCTTACTCGTATGCGAAAGGAATTTATCAATCTCAGTGCAACTTACCGTCTTCACAAGCACATTGCTAGAAGCGTGAAATTGCAGAAATCTTTGAGCTGGCGTAAAATTGCTCAACAGGTTCCATATTACTAGCACACAAAATAAAAAAAATGTGGCTTGCTTACTATATATATATATGCATGATAATCTCCATGTGGAAAGCGTCTTACGATATACCAAAGCTATCCAAGAGAATATAGAATGGAAAATGCTAGTCTACTAAGCTGCACGACATTCGTAGGATGTCATCATTTTTATTTTGTTTTATATGAATAACTCCTTTTTCCTTATGGCGTGAATAGTAATAATAATAATAATAATAATAATACAATTCCAGTAATTAATAAAGATTGCAAATAACACAATCCCTACTGAGTTATGATGGCAAAGTATTGCTATGATCATCATAGATTAACTGCCGTTTTAGTATGTTGATGTAATTAGGAGGAACTGCATTGTGCTATAAGCTTTGATAAACAGTCAGATGATAAGAAAATTCCAAATGTCAGTACATTAGAAAGTGCTGAACCAGATAAGCCTATAGACAAAAAGATTTATGAACAGCCTTAATATTTCCTTATGATTATTCCGTTTATGCAGTTGAACAGTATTATGAATATCACTGAACAAGGCTCCACTGGAAAAAAGTGCAGTGACTGAGCATAAAATGTGTGTGAACTGAATTAAAAAGCAGTATTAGTCATACTTCATTAATTGGCTTTAATATTAATACAAGTTTTTTAACAAACGAAAAAAATCTTTCATTGGGATTTATTTTAAGACATGGGAGGTTTGTACTTTTCAGTACGTTTAACCTGTTACACATTTTCTCATGCGCAATCTGTTATTTTTGTCTATTAAACAGAAGCTATTGTGATTAGACTTTAATAAGGTCAGCAGCTTTTAAATTACTTTTTTGCTTTTCTTTTTAAATCATTTATGGTTTGTCGGAAAAAAATAAATTAATATAATCAAGTTTTTAATATTTTTACATGTTTTATTACTGAATTATTCACCTTTTTCTCAAATCGTATTTAATTGTCAAAATGATGTTATGCAAACATCAAAACAAATTTTATTTTTTCTGCTTGTTAAAGTCACTACCACTTGATCTGGGAACGGCTTGGTTCTGGTTTAAGTTCAGGCCCAGAAAACTATCAATGAAGTTAACTAAGGGCTCTATATCTTTTGGACTTTAGTATTGGACTTTGTTTCTTACGTTTTATAATACAACATATCCCCTGAGGTTAAAGAAGACTGGTTTGATAAGAACTAGGACTAGAACCATTCCAACTAAAGTTAGCAAGCCCAGCTTAAAATTCAGACCTCCAGGCAAAAAACAAAATTAAGTAAACAATATTAAAAAAAATATATATAAAATATATTTATAAAATATAAAAATGACAAAACAAAGTTAAATTCTACATTTTATTTCCCTTCAAGGTTTTTAAATTTACAGAGTTAAAAACAAGGACAAAGGCAAAAAAATGGCTTTTATTAAAGAAAATGAATTCTATTGATTTTG
Organism: Pelobates cultripes; assembly: GCA_933207985.1. Taxonomy (NCBI): domain Eukaryota; kingdom Metazoa; phylum Chordata; class Amphibia; order Anura; family Pelobatidae; genus Pelobates; species Pelobates cultripes. Next base: position 80,949,857 of record OW240917.1, read on the forward strand.
TTTCTTGTAGCCAAATTGAGTGCACTTATTTTACACCAATTCCATGCTGGGTTTATACCTTGGGAGGGATGATCAATACATCCATGTGTTTCTGCACACTGGAGCTTATGACCCTGCGAATTCATAGCTGGGAAAGAAGAGTGTAGCTAACCTAGTATAGGTAATTGGTCTTATTGTGGTAATCAGATAAAGAATATATGACATCACAAAGTGAATGGAGGTCGTGGCATTGTTATACATTATTACTAAAGTAGTCAGCAAAATATTCCAGGGTTATGTAATACAGAAAAGTTAAACTTTACACTGCAGGCACTTAGAGAATCTAAGTAATTAAAAAATGGCTTTTCTAGCATAAATAAGACAAATAACTGCGTGTAAAGTAATTTCCCCAAAAACTTTATTAACCCCTCATTACTTCCTTTATATTTCTGGTATCCACATATGTTACCTGATGCCATTGTTAGTCAAAACATGAATATGGTATTCTCTTTTTGGCATCCACGTGAAGTCAATTCTTCTGAGACCTATCAGGCACTATGCAAGGGGAAGGCCTTTGAAAAGGATGTGAGAAAGAAGATTTACAACAATATTAATTATATTTCTGTTGCTTTTCAATGTTGCAGGGAGATGATATTTGCTTGCGTAGCATCTACAGTTTAATACCTATTGTTGGTGCCATTGTGACATTACAGTATCACTTCCCTTTGTATGAGGGACTTTTGTTCTATTCTGCAAACACGATCAGACTTGCAATATGTTTGTCAGTGCTTCTAAAACTCTTCATGTGAGTTAAGGTTTTTTTCATTGTAAAATGAAATATCCTCTGGTTATTACAATTTTCAAAACAAATAAAAAACGTTATTTGCACACTACCGCCAACTCCAATAAATATTAAAATAAGATAAACTCACCTGCTATCATGAAACTTTATGTAACGTGCCATGAAGGTATGACAAATGTTTTTTTCTGCTATGCTGCATTGTCGCTAAACTGTGAATATCTGAATATATGATAAAAAAAAAATCTAAAGTGTGTTGTAGTGGTTATGGTGCCAATAGGTGCTTAGCTTCCCCCTATCTGTCAGGTTCTGTTAGAATGATTTGATTTGTTGCCTGGTGTGTGTTAGGGCACCACTCTTCGACTTCCCTACAGCCTTTCTGTAGGAGGCTCATGATGGGACACCATGTCAAGCAGAGAAGCAACATCAACAGTTTACCTACTATCTAGACCTGGTGGACTGTAAACAGCCCAACAGCATCTTAGATGTCTCGACCCCACACTCTGCAGACTGGCGTTTGGCATGACTGTGCGGGAGGACTCTCTCAGCCATTTTTGTCTGAAATGCTATTTTTGCACATGTCTTCACTGAGTGTCCATAATTGTTTGTGAGTGCTATCTTTCTAACAGTGTTGTTATTGTATTGAATTAATATACTGTGCCATTTTCTTCTTCTTTTTTTTTTTTTTTTCTTCCCTTATATTTTTATTTTTACTTCCTCCATCTAACTGGTGTGTATTAAGCTGCACTGGGATTCGGTGCACTCATTCATATTGATTTTTTTTCAAATTGTAAAATCTTTCAGGGATCAATTTCAAGGGTAGTTTTCTTTTACTTTTTGATGAAAGACCAGTTTTGTTTGATGTCATTTTACACTGACATAATAAAATTCCATGTTTTCAGTATTAAAGGAACATGGTATTTAGAGAGTTTTCAAGACACTGTGTATATGGATGAAAGTGTTACTACTTTCTTCATACTAATGATTGTTTTAAGAAGGTTGTTTTTAATTGTGTGAGTTTCTTTGCAACTTACCTATACTACTGGTAAAGATAATATATTAAAACAACATAACTTGAAGAGGCTTGGTGGCATAGTCAGGTGCAATATTACATCTTTTTTTCACATTTTTACAGAAAGTGTTAAAGATGTATAAATAGACTTCAGTCACAGTTCTCACCGTGACATCCAGACAGTCAGACGTGGTCGCCCCAGAAGTGCCCAACCGGGAATCCTTCTGTGTCCTGGGCCTGCTATACTGCCTCTAAGCCACAGCAGATTCTGTTCTTTTGAATATGTTCTATCTTTGTTATTCCTGGCTTTGTCTGCAGCTCTAGGGAGCTGGACTCCATCTGTGGCTGATACCTGTGCTTCACCTGAGGCAGATCGCTAATCAACCGGGTATTTAAGCACTGCCTTGCCCTGGGAACTTTATCAGTTCTATTATTCTGGTGATCGTGTGTTGTACCTGTTTTGTCTCCTGATACTTGTTCTCCAGATTGGCTCCTGACCTTGACTTTCCTCCTTGTTTATCCTGACCTCTGGCATCCTCTGACTAGTAGCCATTTGAGGAGTGGCCAGTGCCGGTATTCCTAGGCTGAAAAGTCAGTGTTTACTGCAATAGGCATCAAGGGACTGATTCTACTGACCAGAACAAATACAATAACCTGTAATGTCCCTTTAAAGGATCTGCTGCTCATGTGTTGGTGCCAGGGCTTGGACTGGACTTGGTGCCATGTTCCGTGTCCATGCAAGTACAGTTTTGTGTCCAGTCTAATGTGTGCATGTGGCAAAAGGCAGCTCTGTGCCAAACAGATGGTCTCATGGAACCATGTGACTAAAATACCAGAGCTTTACTGTGCTATTTTACAGGAGAGTTTCTAGTGGCTCTCATAATGACAGACATCAGAAGCAGGTTAACTCTACAATGTAATCATTGCCGTAAATGCAGAACTCTTATTGAGATGAAGTGGTCTTGGGAGTCCTTTATTAGAAGATCTCAGTATCCTGACTCACATTTGCATGCTGGTGTTAAAAGCTTAATTATAACCACAGTGTTTTGCATTAAGAACTCCACTAGTTCCTCAAATGTCAAGTTAATTTTGCCTGAAAGCCTCTCCTGTTCTCCAAAGTTTTTATTTGCACTCTTATTCACATCCTCTTGACACTAATCTGGCTTAGTTTTTGTATGTACATATTACTGTAACCTCGCTATCATGATGTCACTATTAAAAGGAAGGACAATGAATGAGTTTCTGGTCCTTCATGCAGCAATGTTTACAAAGCTTCCAGTTAGTGTACCCAAGTGTTTGGAAAAATACTGGACGCTGCCCTTTTTATACCAAAGTTGACAACCTTGCCACTCACAAGTAACAAAATTCCAATATAAATGGCTGAATGCGCAGTTATGTATTTTGCACGGATCACTTTTTTGGGGGGACATCCCATGCTTGCCCATTTGATGGTTTGGCTCTGTGGAATATCATCAATCAAACAAATATTCAGGGAAGACAAAAAAACAATAGAAAAAAAGTGCCTCTTAGTGTACTGCAATTCAAAAATGGCTACAATATTGTCTAGGCTAATGGCTAGGCAAAATTGTTTATATTTGCAATGTAAATTCTGAATGATCATCTAGTCATAATTACATCAGGGCTAAAAATTGTATTGGAATCCCATTTACTAGCCAGTTTTAAAAATGCATTTGCCATTACAAATATGGGCAAAACCATTTTTTTTTAAATTATATTTTTGTTAGTAGCATGGAGTATCCATGGGAGTGTATTACTGGAATTGGTTTGATGTATGCTGGGCTAATGTAGCTAACATAATGTAGTCCACCCCAAGAAATCCCCAGGAGTTTATACTCTTCCTCTACTGTGTGTGAGATGGGGAGGTACTAGTGGATAGTAATCACATTGTATGGAGACTATCACCTCCTCCATTCAATAACACGTAGGAAGAAAAGTATTACAAAAAGTATGCTAAAACATGACATGCCGTGCCTCTATTATTGGATGAGAACTTAGCTAAAAAAGCTTTATCTATACATTCAGGCAAAATGAGGATTAAATGACAATTATTAGTTACATGCCATACTCAAGATAATACCTTATAACAAGAAGCTAGCTTTGCAAATTGCTGTAGGCTTACAAAAAAAGGTCACTTGTTAAAATTAATTGTTATGAAAAAAGGTGTGAATAAAAATGTAGCATTTTTACAAGTAATTTCACAGTAATGTGCCATAGCATTACATTAATTATTTCATTTGCTTATGAATTAGTTAATTTGCATACCTACTTATATGGCTACTACAAAGGTATGGATGTGATACAAAGCGATGTGTTATTAATGTCGTGAACACATAATAACTGGAGTTGTACTTTAGGTTCCTAATGTTCTTCTAAATTGCAAAATGTGATTCATAATGGTAATTCAAGTGTTTAGTAATTTCACCGTCTTGTCAGATACACTGAATTTTACTGAAATACAATCTAGTGAAACTCAGTGTCCACAAAACCGAACAAGGTGACAATACTTCAATAATATAGCAATTCAGACATTTATCAAACACCACTTTGTACTTTGGAGGTACATTTAGAGATTTCTGCTTGTTTACTTTTTGAAGATGACTATTCTCTTATATCGAGGTGTGAATTATTTTTCAGTGGGTCTTATGACCCATTATTATCTCTATCCCATTACCTACGTGCATTGGATTAAGAGTAAGTAAATAATATCAACCAGAAAGACCTATCAAGTGGTCTACCCATATCTTCACCTAATTGTGTGGGTAAAAGCCTGGGCCCACTCCTGTCCAGAAGAACTTGCTGCTTGGTTTTTACTTACTTCCTCACATATGTAAGTTTGAGTGGTCCAAAATGTGTTCATATGGAGGTTCAGTTCAGACCAATTTCATCCATGTGATAGTTTCAGGGAAAAACAATTACAAGTAACCAAAAGGACCCAAAAGGGCTAATCAGTGTACTGAAACATGTAAATATTTTTAAGTACATCGATAGTGAATTTCCCTGACATTTGTTTTACAGACCAAATGAAAAGAACTACCCAATAGAGGGAATAAAGAAGGAGTGGTAGGACCTCTTTCTCCCCCTCCACCCCCCTCTGTTGGTCACTTTTAACTTGATGTGTGAATAGAATGAATAATGGAACTCTGAATCACGAATCAAATGAAATGTCTCATCCATTGCATGTTTTGTTTGTTTTGTGATTCGGTCATATGTCGATTCAGACTCACAGAATTTGGACGACCTGCCGATTGCTCAAAATTCAATTGAAAACAAATCCACAAGTCTAGAAATCATTTTCACAGGTCTTGATATCACAGGTCTTGATATTCCCCCTTGATAACCAGAAAAGTGTTCTGAGCTCATTGTTGCTCTCACGATACATGTGTGTGGGTCTTAATTAAAGCAACGGGAGAATCCTTTCATTTCTATACACCTATGGCCTGTTCACATTCAATTTACGACTTGTTCATCTCAAAGACTTTTACAGACTAAGATGCCAGTACTATAAATCATACACATTAATGATTTTTCCTTTTCGTGGATGCTGAAATAAGTCCTTGCCATTGGCTAAAATCTATATTATCTTATGAGTCCTGTTTTCATTGTAGCACTGGCTTTCATTCATTGTGCTGTATGTTGCCTACTAATATTTATTGTAATGCTTCATCCGATCATATTTACCTTGTGAAAATAACAGACAGTAGATTTAACTGTAATGGTAGTATAGGCTCCTCTAACATGGGTGCATTAATGCTGGCTAAACCACCATAAAACCGATAATTTCACCTATAATAAAATAATTCTATACTGACACTGCTTTTACCTTCAGTGTACATGAAGGGATGATTGTTATTTACTAACCCCCCTCTCCACCCCCCCCTTTTTTTCTATTCTCTGTAACCATTAAACCTGTCAAGATCAATGACGTGTCACAAGAAAAGTGATTCATCCAACCTTGGGGTTAAAGAACACCTAATTTTCAGGCAAATTCATAGAAACCATGTTAATCAAAGTACCTCAAATGATAGGATTAACAATAGGATCAAGTAAAGCATTATAATTTTCATTTTCTAAGTGAATGGCCATTTGCACAAAACGATTACTCTTGACAGCAGTACGATTCTTTTACTTCACATGCTGAAGTTCAAATGCTTTCCCCCCCATGTCTTTTCTGCATAACTGTAAAAGTTAATGATATGCAATGTCACACAGTAATCTTCAATTATCTCATCAATTTATTATTAAAACAACATAAATCTAAGAAGAAATCAAAATATATTTCTAAAATAATTTGGGTTATTTATGATAACTTTTGGAATCATGGTATTTGTAATATAGTTACATAGTCCTCTCTATTGAAAAAAAGACTATAGTCCATCACATTCATCAGTGAAGTCCATTCTTTTATGCTGTTTATCCAAAAGATGGCAGAAAAACACAGCCATTTCCAATTATGCCACCTAAAGGGAAAAATAAATTCTTCACTCCATAATAGCAATCATATTTTTCCTTGCATCAGCAACCTTTTTTACATTGGCATTTATTTAGCACCTACTTATTCCGCAGTGCTTTACAATATCAATTATATCCTTGAATATTCTGTTTATGCAAAAAAGCATCAATGCGTTTTTTTTAATGTATCTATAGAATCTGATAGCACAACCTCGTTAGAAAGAGCATTCCATATCGTTATTGTTCTTACTGTAAAGAATACTTTCTGTCTTTGAGTTACGAGTTAACATAGTAATAATAATATTTTCTGGTGTTAATTCCATATTCATATTGTTATTTGATGGCATATATTTTGCAGCCCACCAAGTATAATTCATTAATACGATGTGGATGCCGAACTCCTACAAAAATAGCCCGAAAGTCACAATCATTACATAGAGGTCATCAAAAGACATGACACTATATTTGATAATAATGGTGGGCTATATGAAAGGCTTTGCATTGATAAGGATAAATTAATTAAATTGTGCTACAATTTCACACACCATTAAATACCATACCTGTGACAGACATCTGTAAAACACAAAACTATTTCTTAGCATAAGGACCTAGCTCACAATAAGTATGTTTTTAGTTAAACCAGTAGAGGGCAGTAAGAGACAAATGGAACTGATTTAGACTCTGCAGTAGAAATCTAAGTAGCTTCATTTTTCAATCAGACTGCTTTAGTGGATGGGACATATTTTAAAACATTCCTGCTTTAGAGTTATATAATATATATTGTCAGGTCAATGAAATCCTTTGTTAAAATATATCTAGCTTCTTTGGATGACAGTGCAGAACTTAAAAACATGGCTATTACTCATTTCTAAAAAAGATACTTGGAAGTGATGAATTCTACAGCTGTAGTGGTTAATTTGATTTAACTGATTTAAACTGATCCTACTTTACACAGAGTTTCAAAGTCCAATTTCCTGCTCGAAATTGCATTATATAATTAAAAATAAATGGAATAAAATCTCTCCGATCTCGACTTGTTTCATAATGCAAATTAACATAAAATACTGAATTTACACGTCTTTCCATGTTTTTTGTTTTTTTTAATATATACATGCAACCCTTTTTTACTGCATACTGATGTCCTGGGATTATGATCATCAAGTCTTTTGATATAAGGCATGTGAGTCTTGGCCTTCTATTAACATGGAAGATTGGACCTTTTTTTTTTTTTGATTCTCACTGACTGAATGGAACCCAGTGCACTATGATATGAAAATATAGTGTAAGATATGTTAAGATAATATAATGAGTTCATGATAATAACAGTTAAAGACAGATTTCACACAATAAAAAGGTAAGCAGTTTGTATTCATTGGCTGTATGTAAGTTTAGAGTTGGGTTAAATTGTATTTGTGCTTTAGGTTATTGCAATAGGTAGATGAAACAGCTTACATTAGAAAAAAAAGGTAATTATACTGAGCTCTAGTTCCTTTGGAAAACAAATATAGTAAAAATATCATAATTTGCATAGAGCGTGCACACACTTAAAGTTTTGCTTAATTTAAAACTTTAGATAAACACTGTGAAACCTGTCCCAAATAATTATTTTGTTATACTCCTTCTCAAATTCACTTTCCCTTCAGCCCTTCTTCTCCTCTAGCCTAAGCTGACTTTTATCCATTACAAGTTCCTGTTTGACCTTTTTTCTCACAACCACCTTCTGCTCTTATTACCCTATTTCCTTAATTATTATTTAAGTTCCCCTATCTCTTGCTTGCTCTGCCTCTTTCTAACATATTCAATCTCTCTGTCTTCTCTGCTCTTTAACCGTGTGACTCAAATCCTACAAAAGTCAAAGCTTGACTCAACTCTCCATCCATCCATCTGCCTCCATTTCTACCTACAACTATTTGCTTCCATGATCCTTGAGTTGTGTATGCCAGAATGACTAACTTACGCAAGTCTGTCTACTTGATCCACTTTAGTCTGGTTTCCACATTAATCACTCTGTTGAAGCAGTGACCAACAGAGAGGGAAAAAGGAGGTGGAGTAAAAAATATTCTATGTTTATATATTATATATTATCTAGTTTTTTTTACTGCTCCTCCTCTTTTCCTTCTATTGGTTACTTCTTCTCATTTGATCTTTGAACAAAATGCACCTATCAGTGTACAGCAAAATCTATAAATAATATTTATATTAGTTCTGTGCCCTTTTAGTTTGTCCAACCCCCTTTCTCTGTAGCGATTGCATGGTTGAATTTAAAAAAAAACAAAAAACCAATAACAACTTTTTTTCACCATGTCTTTTATTCATCAACATCTTCTTGTGACCCTTCATAACCTCAATCTATATAGACAACCAAAAATTATTGGAACAAGCACAACAAGAATATTGAAATCCATTTAAATGCTGGACATTTTAATGAAATACACAAAAACAAACACACATTTAATTTAAACTAACCATTTGTCAGTGTGTAATGTCCTTAACAATACAAATAAACATACCCTATATATATATATAAGTAGAAATAATCCACTCACCATGAGCACCAAGCAAAGTGACCACAGCAAACATTAGAGGCTTGGAATGCCCAAGCCCACCACAGATTGCCACCACAGATTGCACCATTGCGTCACTCGTGATCTCCGTGTTACTGTGGCAACCGTATACAGCAATCACAAATATAACAAAGGATAAAGGAAAACAGTAGTGCAGTATGGTGTCGAGGTAATCTAAGGGAAAGCCTTTTGAGTTTTTATTAGGTTTGATTAGATTCTCCAATATCCTACTTATCTTTTCCTCTTACCTGACATATACCTACATATATCTACCTATGCATTTAGTCAGTTGCTAGAGGGAAGGGGGGACTTTAGCATCATAATCATAGTGATTTTTTTTAGACTATATTCAAGAGCTAATAAGTGCAATGATTATGGCTTACAGCTCATGAAAACCCCAAATCCACAATCTCAGTAAATTAGAATATTGTGAAAAGGTGCAATATTCTAGGTTCACAGTGTCCCACTCTAATCAGCTACGTAAGCCATAACACCTTCAAAGGGTTCCTGAGCCTTTAAATTGTTTCTCAGTCTGGTTCAGTAGGAATCACAATCATGGGGAAGACTGCTGGCCTGACAGTTGTGCAGAAAACCATCACTGACACCCTCCATAAGGTGGGAAAGCCTCAAAAGGTAATTGCGAAGGAAGTTGGATGTTCCCAAAGTGCTGTATCAAAGCACATTAATAGAAAGTTTTGTGGAAGGGAAAAGTGTGGAGGAAAAAGGTGGGATGACCCCTGCCTGGAGAGGATTGCCAGGAAAAGGCCATTCAAAAGTGTTGGGGACTTTCACAAGGAGTAGAATGAGGCTGGAGTCAGTGCATCAAGAGCCACCACACACAGACAGATCCTGGACATAGGCTTCAGATGTCGTATTCCTCTTGTCAAGCTGCTCCTTAACAACAAACAGCATCAGAAGCGTCTTACCTGGGCTAAAGAAAAACAGACCTGGTCTGTTGCTCTGTGGTCCAAAGTCCTCTTTTCTGATGAGAGCAACTTTTGCATCTCATTTGGAAACCAACTATCCAGAGTCTGGAGGAAGAATGGAGAGGCACACACTGCAAGATGCTTGAAGTCCAGTGTGAAGTTTCCACAGTCTGTGTTGATTTGGGGAGCCATGTCATCTGCTGGTGTTGGTCCACTGTGCTTCATTAAGTCCAGGGTCAATGCAGCTGTCTACCAGGAGATTTTGAAGCACTTCATGCTTCCTTCCACAGATGAGCTTTATGGGGATGCTGACTTCATTTTCCAACAGGACTTGGCACCTGCCCACACTGACAAAAGCACCAGAGTCTGGTTCAATGACTGTGGGATTACTGTGCTTGATTGGCCAGCAAACTCGCCTGACCTGAATCCCATAGAGAATCTATGGGGCATTGTCAAGAGAAAGATGAGAGACATGAGACCGAACAATGCAGAAGAGCTGAAGGCCGCTATTGAAGCATCCTGGTCTTCCATAACACCTCAGCAGTACCACAGGCTGATAGCTTCCATGCCTTGAGGCAGTAATTGCTGCAAAAGGGGCCCAAACCAAGTACTGAGTCCATATGCATGCTTATACTTTTCAGAGGTCCGATATTGTTCTATGTACATTCCTTGTTTTATTGATTGCATGTAATATTCTAATTAACTGAGATTGTGGATTTGGGGTTTTCATGAGCTGTAAGCCATAATCATCGCACTTATGACAAATCACGGCTTGAACTATCTTGCTTTGCATGTAATGCGTCTATCTCATATATTAGTTTCCCCTTTTACATTGCATTACTGAAATAAATGAACTTTCCAACCCCTCAGGTTGTTTTTTTTCAAAAGTGTAATACAACTTCAAATCAGATTAATCTTGATAAAGACCCAGGAGGGTCGAAATGTGGATTTTGTATTTCACTTTTAAAACAAATCTTGTGGAGTGCTCTTTTATTTACTATATAGATATAGATATATGTATGTATGTATGTATATGTAACCCACGGGGCACCACATGTAAACCTACACATCAAAAAAAGGTATATGCAGAATTCAAGTATATACATTAAATTAAGGTACATTTATAACAACATATATAAATCAAATGTACAATGAATGATAATACAAAATTAAGTACAGAGCTAATCCCCCAGACTAGACAGCAGTGACTACAGAGAAAACACAAACACAACATAATACAAGAGGGGAACAGCAATACCTGACAATGAAAGCACGGACAGAAAGGTAATGGGACAATCTATGTTCATACTCTTTCAAGGTTCACCTCCACTGTCTCCTAACACTCATTTAGTGTATTCTAATACACCCTTTGCTCCTCAACACCTCCCTATCAGTTTTCCCCAAGGTTCTGTTCTTGTATTTCTACTATTCTCAATTTATATGACCTTTTTTGATAAACGTATCAGTTCCTTTGGTTTCTAATATCTCTATTGTGTATATATGTTGCCCTTTTAAAAATGAATCAAATATGCTTGCATTAATTATCATTTAATTTTTCAATCACTTTTCAGATTTATGAAAGGAGGATTTTCAAACAATAAGGTGAGTATAAAGATAATTAATTAAATAAAATTGACTTTCTCTAGTGAGTTGACCTTCACTCTTATGTAAGAAATCAGGATATGAAAAGTTAACTGAATGTTCTAGCTTCAGTGATGATATATGCTTTGAGTGCCCCAAGACATTACGTTCATACTTATCGAGACTGACAGCTGGTGGGCTTTTGTAACTCATGACTGTACTGCTTGAGCTTTATTGTACCTTAACATAGTCTTATTATCATTCCATTATGCTGGTCATGTGCTATATGAGTCACTACTTTCTGCTTCACTAACATTCTTGTTTTTCTTATTGTGTTTTGTAACATGGCTTACTTTATGTATTTTTAAATCTGAAAATAAAGATTGTCTAAAAAAATAAATAAATACATTAATGCTTCAAAAAGAAAATTATCTCCACAAAACTGATTCATTTTAAGTAGTGTATCCAATGAACAAAATTACCAGAGCAAAGTGGCACCGATGGTGCACGCTATTTAACAGATTCGTGACATGTGTCTGTGTCTCTTATAGACATAGTTCCCCAAAAAACATTTTAAGAAATATGACATCTTTGACAATCCGTTTTATTTTGACAATACACAGGTCCTGATTTACTCTGACCTTTCTTTATCCCTACTTGAGTCTTGTCTCTATTTACCTTTCTGCAGTGGCGTACACACAATCCACAGGGCCTCGGTGCAAAACTGATCTGTGCCCCCCCCCCTCTGCCCCAGACACATCCATACATGCAGACACACACACCTACACACATACATATATACAGAAACACACAAACACAGACAGACACATACGTACATACACACATACATGCATACAGACACACACACACACACACACACATACATATAGACACATACATACACACACACACACACACACACACACACAGACACAGACACATACATAAACACACACACATGCACAGAGACACATACACACATACACACACACACACACACATACAGACACATACATACAGAGACACCACACAGACACACACATACACACAAACAAACACACATATATACAAAATGTTTGCTACCTTTTGCAGGAGAGTGACTTTCCCTAGGGTCCAGTGGGGGCTCAGCTTTATGGGAGTCAGAGTTCCGGGGGCAGCAAAACATGGTTGTAGGTACCCGGTCACAGGGGTCCGCAGGGTGGCCGGGCCCCCTGGAGTGATGGGTATGTACGCCACTGCCTTTCTGCCATTTCACACTGGATGAGAGGAAGCGTTTTTATAATGTCCAGGTGCCTGGTTATAGCACTTACTGCTGTACATGGGCATTTTGTATTATACAGCATAAAATTACACCCTGGATTCAATTTCCAGCTTTTTCCAAAATAATGTCCAGGACTGTTTTGATTTTCGATGGGTAGGGTGTGTGATATGTCAGTTTGGTTAGGGGCATGACTTTACCAATGAATGGCAGTGTCTAGTTGGCTATTTTTGTTTGTAAAATGGTGATATTTAAGCACCAGGAGGCAAATTCAAACAAATTAAGCTGCTGTTTAGATTAGTGTCATGCCTCATCTTTTTTAATTTAAAATTATATTACATGTTAATGCTATTGTCTTTCAAGTTAACATTGTTCTAGTTTATACTGCTCTCTACCTCTTGCTATCCCTGTTTCTCACTTGCCTGTTTAATAATAAATACTAAATAATAAATACTACCCAAACCTTCTTTCACTAAATGTGACCAGTAACCCTAAAAACTATCTCAAGCCCTTATTACTATCCCTAACTTTTATCCATAAACATCACTGTTAACCGTAATTGCTACCCCTATCCCTAAAAGTACCCCTTCACTTCCTTCTTTAAATGCCACTGTTAACCAGGTAAGTGTTACACAAGCTAGACTTATGAAAGCTCAGGGGGAATCTGAGATCCCCCTTGAGTGAGGTTGTGTAGGCCAAAATGTCAAGCTTTGTATATCTCCAGCTCTAGGTTAGTAGAACTGTTGTTACATTGGTATATGGGTTTGCATTGTTAGCACTTTATATTAAGAGCACTTTATGTTAGAACTTATGCATTTATATCTATGCTTTGCATCTTTTGCATGTTAATTTTGCACATTTGCACTTTGTCTTTATGCATTTACTATTTCGATATATGAATAAAATCTTTTATGTGCAATAACTTGTGTGCTTTGCTGTGTTTCCATGATGTTTATAGACCTGGTGGGAAACAGGTATTTCTCATTAAGTACCCTACACTTTCATAACTGCATGCCTCATTTTCCCATATTAGTTGAGCATTCACTATAATTATTGTATGAAAACAACTCCGCCTGCCTAATAGTACAATACTTCGCCTATATAATTGAATTGTTCCTGCACTATCACAGGTTACATGACCTTGCAGTAGTACAATGAAGTTAAACAACAGGCATATCCAATTTTCTTGTATTTTAATCTGCACACAACAAGAGATCTTTTGCCTTTTTTTTTTAATGAATAGCAGTTTGGGACACAGAAAGGTATACCAATGACTTGGGAGATATCTTTATCATATACATATACTAAATGTCTTGATGAAAGTTCTAAATTTGAACTGAAACATTGAATGTTAGATTTATGTTGGAAGAATACTTTTTCCTAAGGTCCTAAGGTGCTGGTTTATCTTGGATTTGAGATATATATTGATTAATACATTGCTAAACACAAATACACACTGTCACGTATTGAGATATATATTGGTTAATACATTGCTAAGCACAAATATACACTGTCACGTATTCATCCGCTTATAAAAATGTGGTTAATAGCATTCACTGTTCACACATGAAAAGTTGTGCAGAGCAGCAACAAAATCCACAGAAGGGTTAAGCAAATGGGAACCTGGTACCTGCCTTTGGGGTCAAAGGCCGGTTACAGCCTATCAGATCTAGAGGAGGGGTATTTAGGCTCAGTTCTCATCCTGCTAAGTGCCCTGTCATGGTTTCCCTTGTGGTTGTCTGAGAGTGCGTTATTGATTTTGGTTATTCTGGTTATTTGACTTTGGCATTGTTTTTGACTTCCCTGTTCTCTGGCATCACTGACTCCTGGCTTTTCCTTATCTTTGTGTCTCTTTCTGTATCCCTTGACCTCGGCTATTTCTGACTATTCTTTGGTACGTTAGCCCGGCCATACTAAGGTCCGGTATACATTACCTATCAGTCGTCTGTGTTACACAATTCTACGTGCTGGATCATACTCTAATCCTGACACACACACCAGTCAAGCCATAAGACTTGCTTTTCCAAGAGAAATCTCACTTTAACAGTGCTCTCACTACTGCAAGGGATTCTGGGTAGGCACATGCAAATGAGCTCAACAAAGAACCCATTTTGTTTAGCAATATATTAACTATCCACTTACTTCAGGTGGAAGGGGTTTTCATTCACACTTTTTTCCCCACCACAACTCTTTTGGTATATATGTATATGTATATATAAATATAAAACCGTTCTGAACAAACCAGGAAAATGGCAAACCCTTGTCCTGACACTCAAATTCTTTTTTGTTGCACATCTTACCCACACTCTAGGGCTTTACATATGTCCTATTTTTTTGTGAAGTTTGTATATATTTTTTTTAATTAATGCAATGATTTTTTTTTTTTTTAATTTTCCTCTAGTGTGTGATGACTGCCTCATGGTTAACAACTGGAATTTAATAATCTCCTTATCAATCTGACATATAGACTTCAGGAAGGATCATTCCTCACATTTCATTGTGAAAAGGGATTTTAACACTCACAATTATAACATTCAGAATTATTTTTCTGAGATGGTTATCAAATTCCATTATAATGGTTGTAATCTACAAATTCCAGCATATTCAGAAAGCCAAGTGCATTTATTATTATATTATGCTATATGGCCAATCCAATCTACACAATATTCTGCTATTTACTGTATTCATTTTTAATGAATGGTGCTCCAACTGTATGTAAAAAATTATGCTTACTGCAAAAATGCCAAAGTGCATTAAGTGTTCAGATCACTCTATCTATCTATCTATCTATCTATCTATCTATCTATCTATCTATCTATCTATCTATCTATCTATCTATCTATCTATCCATCCATCCATCCATCCATCCAACCATCTTGATTTTTCAGTTTAAGAAATACCTTTTATAAAAAGCGTACTTATACTTTTTTCCTTTGTTTTTACATTTTGGGCTTGTCCATTATATTATTTTCGTTTTCTTTGCTAATGGCAAGATCTACACTGAGAGAATTTCATCTAAATCAGGCATAGCTCTCCTTTGATAGTTACTATCAAACAGTAACTTGTAAAAATAGTATTAAATCTAATAAATCTTCCACTGTCCTAGAAATTATTTACTGTGGTTTTTCTAATAATGGTATTAGCATTTTATGGCTTGTAGATGCTTTGAGAAATATGAAACATTTGACACATTAAATCAGAATGCTGACTTTACAGCAATATTATTTACTACCTTGCTCTGTTCTTTATTATCACATCCCCTGCTTATATGTGAAGCTTGTCCTTACACTGGCGTCTACTTTCAGATAATAAAATCAAATCGCAACACACATATCTAAAGTAATGTGATTAAAGAAAATTAATAATTACAATATTTGAATTAATGGAGTATATCAAATAAAATAAACCATTTTCCTTTTTGTTCCAATACATTTTTTTTTTTGCCAGATTCACACAATAAACCATATTTTTAACAAAGGTAGAAAGGAAGGAGAAAAAAAAAGTAAAATGTTAACACATAAACACAATAAAAATATTATTACCAAAATATCATTACCAACATCTACTAGAATTGCTGTAAAAAGGTCACAAAATGATACGGTGTAAATATTAAAGAACTGTTTCAGCAAGTTTCTGGATATTTTGCCTCTTGGAGATGTCTTCACTTTAACTGCACTGGTTGGGACCACTTAATATGGACAGTGGCATAATTGCTTGAAACTCAAAATAATATATTCATCTAATAAATAACAACATCTGCAGATGCTATATCTAGAGGGTGATATGGTCCAATAGGAATTCAGCCGGTTACGTCTTCACCAGAACTCTGTACTTCATCCCATGGATCAGCAAATTGATGCAATGCAAATACACATAGTGGGCTTAAATATAGAAACAAAATATACATACATTTGCAATTTATATAAAATTCTAGATAAAACCCAAAGCCTAAATCTAATAAAAAGAGAATTATTTAGCAATGAATAATGTCATAACTCTCCTGCTATTTTCTTTAGAAGAGATCAAAATAAAATGAATACTGGTAATAACAGATTCTTTATCCGTCTTTTTACACATCCACTATCTTATATCTAATTTGAGGTTTTAATGAATAATTTGTAGCTGCAATTACAATTATTCTCCTGACACTTCTCTAGATACACTGTCAAATCTCCCAGGTTTTGTATAGTCCCTGTAACTTAGGCATTTCATGCCATTCCACTCACTAATATTTCAATTGCTCTTTTTGTATATGTAAGTCTTACCTGAATACACTATTGCCATATAAATGATGATAACATTCATTGTTCTGTGTGGTCAGTATTTAGATGTGATTCACAGTCTTATTGTAATGCATTTAAATAGTTCTAGATGCGTTTTAACTATCAAATGAAGCTCAAGTTCCTTTCTCTTTTAACTGATTATTAAATATATTAAATTAATGGAATATATATATCAACAGCATGGAAGAGCAAGGGGAGAATGGTCCATTCAATAAATTTTGTTATTGCTTATTTTAACACCGCATTTGACACACCATAGAAACATTGTTTCTACATTCCTTCATGCTAATGTAACAGTTAAAATAGTCAGATATTGAGGAAAGAGAACAAATGCTATAGAAACATCAGATATTCAGATTTTTCTTCTTTTACCCTTTTTTTGTCACTGTTTTGGTAAAACACAACCTAATAGTTATATAGTATTAAGAATACAAACATGTATTCCTAATGCTATAGTTGAGTGTTGAGTGGATAGACTCAATCAGAATGGAGTAAAAAGGCATTTTACTAACCTTTTCTCCATCACCTCAGTGACATCACCCCAGCTGGACCCACTTCCATGGCTCAGATTATTATTATTATTTTATTATTTATATAACGCCATCAGATTCTGTAGCGCTGTACAATGGGTGGACTAACAGACATGTAATTGTAACCAGACAACTGGACGTACAGGAACAGAGAGGTGGAGGGCCCTGCTCAATGAGCTTACATTCTAGAGGGAGTGGGGTATAGTGACACAAAGGGTAAAAGTAGGGGTACAAAGTAGGTTGTTAGAAAAGTATTCACTGAGGGGTAATTTTTAACAGTTGCAGGAGAGGAGTCAATTGGGGTGGGGGATAAAAGCCTGCTAACAGTTTAATTGATAGGCTTTCTTGAAGAAGTGAGTTTTCAATGATTCTTTGAATGAGTGGAGACTGGGTGAAATTCTTACGGAGAAGGGAATGAGTTCCACAGAAGAGGTGCAGCCCTGGAAAAATCTTGGAGGCAAGCGTTAGCGGTGGGAGCTATGAACTATGTCTTGGATTGCAGTAGGGAGCTTATAAAACCCAGACTTGCATAAGGCACTGGTTCAGTTGGAGATGATCTGAGCTATGGCCTGGATTGCCGTAGGGAGCTTTTAAAACTCAGACTGTGGAATCTTGATGATCTCAGCCAATGCCATGCTTTCCTATCCTCATAGAGATGCATTGAATCAACAATTATACACATACATATTAGAGAGCCTGTATTGGATTTAAAGGTTTCCCCTTCCTCCCACAGGATTTCAATTCAAACTTTAGAACACACATATTAACGGTGATGGAGTTTCATTGAAATTCCATTAAATGTCATTGAAATTCCATTGGAATCAATATATTGTAAGACCAACTAGGAACAACTTTGCCTTATAGGTAAAATCAAGGTTGGATACTTGACTAAAAGTAAAAAAAGATGACGGTGCCCTAAGGAGAGCATCAGGTAAGTATAACTCAGCTTCACTCTCATGGCCTCTGTGGTTGTCAAGGGTGACAGAGCTATTTAAATGCTACTTTGTGTTGGTACTTTAAGAATGCAGTAATTATTTTAAGTTCAAAGCTGAAATAAAAGAATGTAGTCAGTGAACAGCATGTTCAATTTAAAAACATTATACAGAAATGAACAGCTTCTCTATAAAAGCCCTTTAGATTTAGTAGATTCTGTCATCATTGAAGTATATATATTAAAAATATATGAAATTAAACACATTTATTTTTAGGAGTTTCTTTTTTTTGTAATGTGAACAGAAGTAATTAGATGCATGTTCAAAACCAAATCTATGTAATTTGCACTTTTACAATAGCTAACAATGCTGCAGATTGAAGAAAAAAAAATACAAATTATATTAGGAAAAGAAAATTATACCAAAAATAAAAAGTAGACAGAATTAATTTTGGCTTCCTGACCTTTTCACACAATCAGCTGGTCTCATGTGGTATCCATGAATAAAAAAAAAAAAAAAAAAAGACATTATAGTTCAATAGGGTCAGAATAGCTTTCAGGAACAAATTCCACCTGGGTGATTTTATTTATTTATTTATTTTTATGTCAAAAATTAAAATGGTCTATCAAGGACTAGTAATTGGCCATGCTAATATTTCTTGTTAGTCTTTGCTTATATACGCAAATATAATAGCTTCTGACATCTCAGTTCCTAATCCAAAAGATAATAGAAGCAATTCTAGTTAATCTAGTGTAAAACACTAATCTAGTGTAAGACAGTTAAGACTGGTTTCAACATACAAGTTGCAAATGGGTGAAAATATTGACAGGGTTCAAAGGAAGTGGGCTTCTGATGTCCTTAGTTTATGGTAAGGCCCTGGTGTTCATGAATACATTCAAAATATAGAACCACTGCAGTAGTGGAACTAATGAACAAAATGCCCTGATGCAAGATTTGTTTTGGTCCTCCTACTTCTCCAGACAATTAATCTCTAAGTCTCAAAAGATTTCCACACTTGCCACTGCCTAATAACCAACTTTACAAGACCCTACATCCCCATGCCAGTTCACCTTCTCCCTCCGCAATTTAGACTGCCACGTTTCCCTGTCAAATAACCCTCTTACTGTCGAAATTTAGCCACATTTGCCTACCTATGAACCCTCCTTATTTCCCCATTAGAGTTGCCACAAAGACACTAATCTCTGGTGGGCTCTGGCGCCATTGCACCTGTTGCACCTATAGTACTTCTGCCTTTGGATCCCTGTATTTTTCATTATTCTGTCATTAAATTGGTCTTGATTTCCTTACTGAGCTTAGAGTTTTCTTAGAAATGTATATCTCCATGAGAGGACTCAGTTCTGCTTTGAACTATAGTTCCAAATGTGTGAGAAAGGAAACTGTCCCAGCTATTTGCTTGACATTCCGATATATTATTAATGGGATTTATAAAAGTGGCAAATTCTCTGACTGGAGAAAGGCTAGTTAATACTACTTAGTTTGGTGTGATAGGTGTTATATTACCCCTGTTTCAATTGTTCCAAGCATAAAACAGCAGTAAAGTTAATCCCCAGCCTACTTTATACTAAGGTTCTTGGTGTGTAAACTTTGCAGAAACTTGTATTGAATGTAGAGCTTTCTATAAAACTTCCTCGACTACTACTGAGAAAGTTGAAGCCTTTATTTATTCATGAGCAGGATCACCTTGTATTGCCAACCAAGTGACTGAATTGAAACTCAATCAGCACACAAAATTGATTCTTTTATTACCATCCATTTACTTTGCAAATCGATTGTGCAGATTACACAGAACATAATTCAGTAGCGGACTTAACGGCATCTGCATAACAAGAGATTTGCGATATTTAGAATATAAATTTCCCACTTGGGGATTTAGTATAAAAAGAGCCTACAGTGGATAAATATTATTTGCTATGATTTGATCACCGTTATTAATGACTATAATTGTTTATATCAATGTTTGCACCATATTTGTTATAGTGCTCAAAATCCCTCCCGTCCTTTCAACACCTGTTCTACCAATGGAAAGATCAAAGCAAGCACTAATAAATTACTATGACTATAATAATTTAGAATATATCTGTTTGTGCAATTATTCTCAGTTAATCTAAAAAAAATAAATAAACATTATTGATTTAATGTGGAATGATGAATTAAACATACTCAGTGGAAAGCAAACACATTTCGGCAGCAATATTTTATTATTATTTCTTTATATGCACAACGTAACCCTTTCTCTCCAAAGAACATGTAGACTTGGTCTAGCATACATTTTGCATTAGAGAAAGCTAAGTAGGGATTTAATTAATCCCTACTTAGCTTTCCTTTACCCCTTCAATGTTTTCAACCTAGAAGAACACAGCCCATCACTAATCATTTAGCCTAATCTTTATCAGATTTGGTGTACAGGGCATGCACATATATTTATTTTAATATAAAATATGGCTTATATACATTTCTGATGTATTTGTGTTTTATTTTGTTGCATGTACAGTAAAAAAATATAGCAAAAATACGTCAAAATTATACAATGAAGAAAAAAATATTCTACTGAAAAGAAAGAAAAAAATAGATCTCTATAAAAAAAAAATCTCTTAAAAAGTAAGTGGTAATGATTATAATAAACAACTCCTTAACAATTACTCTTTGACAACTAGCTATTTTAACAACATGCATTGCAATTTACATTGCCAGAGTTGCTATTTATAAATATAGGCGAAAAGAATAGGTACTTATAGTGAATCAGCCTGACTCAAGCAGTCAAAATAATACACAGTCCATTCCAAACAAGCGTTAATGCTTTTAAACTTTACAAGATTACTGATCTAAGGTAAAATAATGGGTGTTTCATTATAAATAGTAGAAATAGTAAAAAGAAGGTCACTTCACTGCTCCTCTTAAAGGCACATTTATTGGAACCAGGAGAACCTTGCAAAGTTTCGACCAAAATAGGTCTTTGTCAAGCTTGGCTCGAGCAGTGGAGTGATTAGACCTTCTTTCTACTATTGGTATTTAAACTGAACTGGGCTTGTGCTGGCCCTGGGTCTGGTTGCACTTATGTTTCCTTTTTGTTTTTCTGTTACATGAACATTACAAATATTACAACATATGATCATGCATTGCATGAGCCTGCCACACATCCAATGACCCTATTTTTTGCTAACCAAAAGGTTTCTACTTTGAGATTAAACCACCCTATGGGACATTAATCCTAATGGGAATTTGGCAACTCAATTCACCTGTAAAAGAAAGTGGTGCTTTGATCTGAAGTTTGGGCAAACTGTTAATATATTATATAGAACAGAATGTTTGTTCTGCAGGGCATTCCATTTTCAAATTAGTTTTAAAGCTTGTAAAATATGTTATATCACCTATCTAAGGTTAAATATCAAGGATTTATTTACAAAATATCACTGTACAGTGCATACGTGTGCCACAGCACCAATGTTCTTTATTTTGACAACTTTTTCCTAGAATAGTGAAATAGGAATTACAATTCACAGAACCTTTAAGGTAGCTACGCTCTGGTCCAGGGGTAGGCAACCTTCAGCTCCCCAGATGTTACAGACTAAATTTCCCATAATTCTCTTACAGCCAAACACTGGCAAAGCATCTGGGAAGATGTGGTCCACAACATCTGTAGTGCCAAAGGTTGCCTACCTCTGTTAGCGCCTTTAAACTAAAACTCCCATATCTCTCTAAACACCATCAAAGCTGCTACCTAAACACCAGGCATCAGCAGCCCAGTGTTATCCATCCCTAACTCAATCCTCATTAAAAGGATACTCTCTCCCTAACCCCTCCTCCCAAAGAAGAATCAATACTTGAAAATTAGTTTATCTTCAACAGATCAAGGTTATTTATCTGTAAGATCTACCCTCTGATGCTCTGCAGGGTGTAACGAGATGTATACATTGAACATTTTAGAGAAAAGTTGGACTTTTCTGGTCACTTGAGATTTCAAAGAGCTAGGTGAAACAACATTTTCAAAGCTCTAAAGCATACTACACAATCTTTTAGGCAATTTAATAATTACATCTTTAAAAAGAGGATGTAATCATTTTAAAATCCTATTTGCTTGAAAGCATTAATTCACCGTTATTATTTTTCATGGTGAGTAGGGATACTTTGGCTATTAATGTTTGTAAAAGACTGTCCATTACAGATAACATTGTTTTTTTCAATACACAGAAATATCTGCAGGTGCTTAGTTCATTGTCCCGTGTAGAGGAAGCATTACTTTAACAACCGCAATGACAAATATTTTCACTGTGGCGCCAGCAAAAAAAAGATTAGGTCTGAAAAAAATAAATGAACATACAGGTGCTAGATATTATCTGTGTCAAAGCCACAATTACAATACATTTATGCAAATCACAAAGAACATTTTTTGGGAAAACATCTATCTGGTTTCATAATACATTAAAAGTTTTTTTATTATTTTCTCTAAACATATTAACTAGAAAGGATTTTATTAAAACTAAATATGGAGGACATCTTTGTAATGTGAGTCTACATAGGGCACCAATATCTTTGAATTTGGCTATATATATATATATATATATATATATATATATATATATATATACACATATATATATATATATATATATATATATATATATATACATACACAGGGCTATGAGAAATTTTGGGGGTCCTTAACCTTAGGTCTGGACCCTCGGGGCATATCCCCAATCCTCCCACATGGCTAACCCCATCAACTTCCCCCACCTGATTTTTTTGTGTCTTTTAACACAACTTAATATATGAAGGTAAAAACTGTATTCTAAGTCAGATAATGATCAGTGGTCTCACTGGTTAAGAGTAAGGAAATATTTTTTGCCAAAATATATGAAGCCTGCCACCATGACAAGGTAGACTCTTTTGAGCAGGACCCTACACTAACTGCACTAACATAGTCGTTAACAATCCAAAATTAGAAGAAAGAAAAATAAAGTGGACAGAAAAAAATGAAGACAGAAGTAAAGAAACAAAGATTTGTTTGAAAATAATACCATTGTAAGTTCTGGTTCAAAGGCAGCCTGGTGAAGCTCCGCAATCAGATCCTCTGTATAAAAGCCGGAATCTCCACCCCTGTAAGAAAGTATAATTCCGATCATGTAGAAAACAGGTTGAGACCAATGAATCCTTAGTGTATAGTAACAGTTAGTTGGAATATATATATATATATATATATATATATATAAATAATAATAATAATAATAAAAAACATATATATATATATATATATATATATATAAAAGTATATATATATATATATATATATATATATACACACATACCATTCTCACAGGGTATTATAAATATCTCGTTGTGGCGAAAGTAACCCCATCACTGGCTTTTGGAGGGGCCTGTTTGCCAGCCTCCTACCCTGTGATTATGGCCCTGTGACAAACTGAACCTGGTCATGGGTTCTTGGAGGGGCCTGCTGGCCAGCCTCTTGCCTTTAGGACTATGGGCCCTGCAATATACTTTGCCCAATACACTTTAAAAGGCTCTGTTCATGTAAAGTATGTACTTTTGTACTCTAGACAGAGAGACCGACCATTAGCCCTAATTCTCTGGAACTGTTTTAGGCATGGGACCATGTGCACGGTGGGTCAAAAAGAGACTTCCATGAAACCTTTAAACCCCTGCTCGGATCTGGGTGATTTTTGGATATGTTGTTCACCCAGATCAGGGCTATCCAGGGATGTAACATTTTTGGGGGTATGTGATTGTAACGGATCACCTGGCACCCCGTCTGGGTACCTCCGTTGAAGGATGCTCCTAGTGCTTCCTAAGAACTCCAAGCACTGCAGCAGACACCACAACCACCGAACCAGAGAAGCATATGAATGCTCTCTAGCATATAAATGCTGTCAGCAGCTGAACAGGAAAAGCATACAATCAGCTTACACTCCTGGCAATCAGCATACAATCCAATTCCCCCAATAACGAGACGACACTTCGTTTTGAGGGCAAGCAGAACTCGTCCAGACAGGTATGGAAGGCTCTGGCTCTGAAGATGATTGGCTGGCCGAGGTGAGGCAGCAAGTGGCCCAGTATAGGGATGATGTACCCATGGAGATACGCTGGGTGATCTGGAACCAGGTCATGGCCGAGCGAAACACAAGGCTTGCCCGAGAATTCCGGCTGGCGAAAGAGAGAGAGTATGCTCAGCAAAAGGAGTGTTACAGCAGCCGAGTAGAGGATGCATCCGAGGAGGCTAGACGTCTCCCCCTGAGGCAGCCGCAGGAACCCGAAATAGGGGTCCTCATAGACTGGTCCTGTGAGGAACCACAACAGGCAGGTGGAGATGGGTCCGAGGTCTCTCCACCAGGCCCACCGGGATGCTGGGCAGCCGGCCCAGAACCCCAGCAGCAGCAGGAGTTGCCAGGTGTGGAAGCAGGTGGTCCTTACTCGCAAATGTCGAGGGACCTCACAGATTGGTCCTGGGAAGACCCACAGATGGCAGGTGGAGATGGGACGGCGGTCTCTCTACCGGCCCTACAGGGATGCTGGGCGGTCGGCCCAGATCCCCAGCGGCAGTATGTATCACAGGGAGCTGAAGGTGCTGCCCTTCCTCCCCAGCGGCTTAAAGTGTGTAAGGGAGAGGAGCTTGTTACCCCCCCTCCCCAGCGGCAGCGTAGCCCACCAAGGGGAGACACTAAGCCCCCCACCAGCGCAGATGGGACCGTGGTCTCTGCGCCCAAGCTACAGGGAATACGGACAGTCGGTCCTGCTCCCCAGCGGCAAAGTATTCTACCAGGAGGGGAGAGTCTCATTCCCCCTCCCCAGCGGCAGCATAGCCCACCAAGGGGAGACACTAAGCCCCCCCATCAGCACAGATGGGACCGTGGTCTCTGCGCCCAAGCTACAGGGAGTACGGACAGTCGGTCCTGCTCCCCAGCGGCAGAGTATTCTACCAGGAGGGGAGAGTCTCGTTCCCCCTCCCCAACGGCAGCCTAGCCCACCAAGGAGAGATGATAAGCCCCACATCGGTGCAGATAGGACCATGGTCTCTGTGCCCAAACCACAGGGTGTAGGGACAGTCTTTCCTGTCCCCCTGCAGCAGGGCTGTTTATTCAAAGGGGAGACAGCCTGTCTTCCCCTCCATCAGCAGCCCCAGGTCCGGAGTGAGGAGCCTACTACGCCGTTCCCTCACCTGGGCTCCAACCAGGCTACTCCCGTGGTACCGCTGGCACCAGGGCAGAGTACTGCTGGTCTCTGCCCACCCAGCAACCCACCAATCCAGAGTGCTAGTACCCCCCAGAGCCAAGGTGGAGCTCCTGGACCTGGACAAGCGACCCACTTCTCCAGGTGTAGTAACCAATTTTCGTGGGTGGGTTATACTGCAGATTCTGTTTGACCCTCAAAACGAAGTGTCATCTCGTCTTTGGGGAGATTTACTGTATGCTGTTAGAGACTGATTGCCAGGAGTGTAAGCCGCTTGGGGGCTTTTCCTGTTCGTCTGCTAACAGGTATTCGTGTGTCTCCAGTTCGGCTGTTTCCAGTGTTCGTGTGTTTGCAGTTCGGGAGTTGGTGAATTCGTGGGTTTCCAGTTCAGGAGATTGGTGCTTGCAGTAGCTGTCTGTGCATCTGAAAGGGGAATATCGCCTAAACGGTTTTTAACCTCTTGTGTGCAAAACGGTCCGTTACAGTTATGTTTTGGGGTACTTTCTTAACTTTGTGAAAATGTGTTTTTTCTGCCTGTAGATAATTGAGTTATTTACAGGACTTTACTCAATTATCACCCAAGCAGAGGGGAGGGATTGTGTGCTGTACATGGGCATGTCACAGACTGTATGTTTGTTCTGATTGGTTTATGTCCTTTGTGTTCCTGTGCCCCATCAGGTCCAGGGGGTGTTCCTCTGGCCTGGAGAATTGTATAAAAGCCAACCTGAACCATTAAAGATCAGATCATCTTGGACCTTCATGAAGTTTCGGCTCATGTTTGGGGGATTGGAGAACTACTCTGGGGATTGCTATAATCACTATACTCCCCTGAGTATAATCACTAAGCTCTTGTAAGAGCTGTTCCTGCTGTACTCTCTGGAGCAAGAGAGGCTCACCCACTGGAACCTGGAGCCTTGTCGTAGGTCCAGGGTGGGTAGGAGACAGTGAGACCCCAACCAAGCTGCGGCGGTTCATGGGGTTTCCATTGGCTATGGTGCTCCAGTGCAGTGCTTATGGTACTCGTCAGTACTAGGAAGCAGCGTTTGACGGAGGTACCTAGTCGGGGTGCCAGGCGGTCCTTCACACTCATTTTAAGATCACAAAGTGAGTGGAGAGAGAGAGAAAAAAAGCAAAAAGTGCAGAATAGGCGCTTGAAAAAGGAGGGTAAAAAAAAAAGATTATTAAGAATGCATGAATAAAAAGTTCACAAAAAAACTAAAAAATAAATCTCATCTGAATTGTTTATCTTAATACTAGTTTTGTTTATCTGAATTTTATTAAATGAATACAATGACCAACCTAACCACTATAGTATGCTGTACTACCTATATGCCCTTGTGCCGTACCAAGGATTATTATCAAAATAAACAAGGGTTTGACATAAACCAGGTAACTTGATACAATAGGGTACAATAAAATACAAAAACAATATTAATACACAGTATATACATAATTTAACATAGAACAGGTAGGAAATATATAATCAACCATGACAGGTGCGTTCTGTTTTTAAATATGTAAACATATTTCTTGTTTACATATATGTTTACATATTTAAAAACAGAACGCACCTGTCATGTTTCATTTAAGGATTTTAGGCCTAGGGAAGATTTGAAAGTGTGCGGGAGGTCGTTCCATAATTGCCTTGCTCTATAGGAAAAAGAGTATCGAGTCACTTTCTTTTTGTATTGAGGTAAACTAAATAAAGTGCTGGTACTGGATCGAAGGTTATAGGAGGTGGGAACAGCTGGGGAAAGCATTCTGCTCAGGTAGGGTGGGAGCTTCCCAGAAAAGCTCTTAAACACAGGGCTGGAAAGATTAAGGGTGTGTCTGGATTCCAGCGATAGCCAGTTTAGCTCTTCACAATGGTGGGTCATATAATTACATTGTAGCACAAAGCTATGGGGTAGTTCTAATGCGATCTCAGCAATCGTCACGCATGCGCATTAAGTCCCTGACGTCAGCCAACTTCGGGGGAGGAGAAGCGTAGGTGGGGCCTAACCCAATGCTGGTTTCAGGTAAGTGACAAAAGAGTTTTTAACCCTAAGTGTACAAAGAGATAGCTGGTTGTCTCCTCACTAGGTAACTAGGTATAAATAGTCAGAACTGTCTGTCTAGTGAACATTGTTGTAATATTATTGACAACATTCTTTAAAGCAAACTGAAAGCTGTCTCTGACAGCCCAGGCAGCCTTTCCCTGACAAATGAGGCCCCCGGGGGCCATGTGATCGGTCTCAAAGAGGCTGTGGATCTGCCAGCAGGGGGACTGTTTGAGACAGTACCCCTGCTGGTGGGAAATGTAAAAAAAATGATTAAACATGTTTAAAATTAAATGTATTAATTAAATGTATTAATATATAAATATAATGTATATATATATATATATATATATATATATTATAAATATAATATATATACATCTTATATATAGGTAACATCATACGTAGTGTATTTTAATATTAATCTAAGTATATATATTAGTATTAATATACACTTAGAATGACGTTACACATATATAAGATATATTATATATATATATACTATATATATATATAATACATCTATATATATTTTATATATAAACGTATAATTACAATAATAAAATAATAAAATAAATAAAATAAAATATATTTAAAAATTTTTAAATAAATTATAGATACATACGTAATTTCATTCTAACTGTATTTTGTTATTAATATATATATATATATATATATATATATATGTAACAAAATACACTTA
The DNA here is from genome assembly GCA_933207985.1 of Pelobates cultripes. Taxonomy (NCBI): domain Eukaryota; kingdom Metazoa; phylum Chordata; class Amphibia; order Anura; family Pelobatidae; genus Pelobates; species Pelobates cultripes. The sequence continues at coordinate 80,978,133 of OW240917.1, forward strand.
GAATGACATTCTATATCTATCCATCTATACATAAAATACAAATAACTGCAAATATATATATACAGATAAATATATGTAATTACATAAAAAACTTCATAAGTATACACGTAGACTTTAAATACATATATATGTATATATATTAAAATTCTACATGTATATTTAAGTAATATTTTCACATAATTATAAGATTTAATTAGTTAAAATTTGATTGACATGCCTGACAACCCAGGCAAAAAGTGCAGAGAATTTAAATTGCAAGCACTATATTTAACCCTGTAACTTTACAAGACACCATAAAACCTGTACATTGGGGGTACTGTTTTACTCGGGAGACTTCGCTGAACATAAATATTAGTGTTTCAAAATGGTAACTTGCATTACAACAATGATATTCTTAGTAAAAGTAAAGTTTTTTGCATTTTTCACACATGAATGGCACTTTTACTGACGATATTATTGTTGTAATACAAGTTACCATTTTGAAATACTAATATTTGTGTTCAGCAAAGCCTCCTGAGTAAAACAGTACCCCCCATGTACAGTCTATAGTGTTTTGGAAAGTTAGAGAGTCAAATATAAGGCTTGCATTTCATTTTTTTTCACATTAAAATTTGCCAGATTGGTTATGTTGCCTTTTGAGACCATATGGTAGCCCAGGAATAAGAATTACCCCCATGATGACATACCATTTGCAAAAGTAGACAACCCAAGGTATTGCATACAGGGTATTTCCTGTCATTTTAGTAGCCACTTAGTTACAAACACTGGCCAAATATTAGTTTTTTGCATTTTTCACACAAAAAGAAATATGAACGCTAACTTTGGCCAGTGTTTGTGACTAAGTGGCTACTACAAAAGAATGGACATACCCCACTTGCAATACCTTGGGTAGTCTACTTTTGCAAATGGTATGCCATCATGGGGGTAAATCTCATTCCTGGGCTACCACACGGTCTCAAAGGTAACATTACTAATCTGGCAAATTTTAATGTGAAAAAAATGAAAAATGGAATGTGCTATATCTGACCCTTTAACTTTCCAAAACACCGTAAAAACTGTTAATGGGGACTACTGTTGTACCCGTGAGACTTTGCTGAATCCAATTATGTGCTTTTTTTGCAGTAAAAGCTAACAGTATTATGACATTTACAGCTAAACTGTGAGGTGGAACTACAAATTTTTTCTCACAGTTTTTTTTATTTTATTCATAATAAATTATGTTTCATATATAAATATTTGATATGAAACGAAAACCCTGTTTCTTCTGAACAAAATGATATATAATAAGCGTGGGTGCACTTAATGTGACAGCTGTGAATTACGGTTGAACAGACATATAGCGCAAATTCCAGTTTTTGTTTACATTTTGTTTTGATCAGAACGTGTACTATTGACTCCGTCCTGAAGGGGTTAACATTGTATTAACAACTCAAACCCCTTGCAAATAGCCGAGGATACGTTTAGTTTCAATCTACCAACAAAAAAGTAATAGCCATTTTTATTTACCATAAGAAACACTTACCTATTTCCGTTTCTTTTAACATGAATTTAGGTTGTGCTATTTGCTTTTTATAAGGTTATAGCATAAAACAAGTATGTCAGTGAGACTTATTAGCTCAGAGAAAGAGGAAGCAAGGCAAGATTTAAGTGTTAAAGACTGATATTGATTTAGATATAGATGGTTGCTGTTTTTGATTTGATTTTCAGATGTTTCATTTTTCTCATTTAGCTAGTGGAACAAAAGCCTTTTGGAAAATATAAACTATTACCTTAGGGTCAATTTTCCATTGAAAGCTTTATTCATTACTTTTTTTGTAGATGAAAATTATGATCTTTGCTTTAAATGTCTATTAAAGTGCATCATATTTATTGTGCCCTGTAGTTAGCCTACAACAAAAAAAGTGGTTCATTTTGTTATTGCAGTATTTATTTTCTACATTTTATGCTCAGAATAAGGTCACCCTATTTCACCATATAAATTATGCTAAGTAATTGCTCCGTTATTTTATTGCCCAGCCATAATACATATTTTCAAGCATTATTAAACATTTTTATTTTAACATTACAAGGTACGGATACTATAAATCACGTGGGAGCCTACTTTTGAAACCAGGAGTTTAAAGCGTTATGTGTCTTTGATGGAGATTTAATAAACAGTCTAGCCAAGGCACAAGTTCCCTCTCAATTACCTTCCCACATGGGCATTAGTTCACACTGTTTATTAAAAAATCTTTCTCTGGTTTGTTTTAATGAAGTGTTTAAGATTAATGGCCCCTGTGGAGTTTAACTGCATTTCACTTCATTAAAGTGAGATTGGACAAAAGGTTACTTCAATTAAATCCAAAACGTAACCTTAAATCTGTATAGATTTTTTTTAAGAAAATGTGATAAAATTGCCCGCCGTATCTTTTGAGATTAATAGGTGACATCCCTTTTTGCTTATCTTACTGCCAAATATTTGTCTGTTCCAAATTTATTCACAGATGAATAGTGGCATCATGTGGGTTTGAAAGCCAATTTCCACTTGTAAAAATGAGATGCATTAATACTCCATAATGATGCTTATATGTATATCTTATATTTGATAGGTATATATTTATCACATATCAGATAATCTTTACTAACTGATAAGGGTTGGGAATTTGCAAATGTAGACACACATTTTTGGGGGCTTAGTAATACTTTCTAAATATTTGTATTATTTATTAATTTTTTGTAATTGTATAATCTTCACTCATTATTTTATCCAAAATTATTTATTCTAATGATTAAGAGAATGCAATGTCAGTGTCAATAAATTAAATCAATAACAACACAATACTAGAGGGGAGCTTTCGTGATAAATTACCTTTTATCATAATTTGAGAAAGTGTTAATATATGTTACTGCCATGCAGCAGGTGGGGATATGTCTATTAATTTAAGGGGGAACATGGCTGTCCAGTTGCTTGAAAAAGCCCCATACAATGGGGATGGGGCAAGTGAAACAATGGGAGGGAGGGGTATCACCCCCCCAGGGCCGCCATCAGGGGTGACAACCATAACGGTTGTCACGGGCCCGGTAGCCTTGGGGGGCCCGGCCGCCCGGGACCCACGTGTAGTGGCGGAACTGCCGCCGGTGCAGTTGCACCAGCGCCCGCACGCTGATGGGGCCAATCGGGTGGCCCATGCATTTAGGGCCACCCTGTGGGCCCTATATCTGCAAGGGCCCAGTCAGCGCTGTGGCCTTGGAATAGTCACTTCCTCCCAGCTCACTCCGCCCGGCAGTGAGGGAGAGCCAGCCAACTACTTTCATCATCCCCAGCCACCCTCCTGCAAAGACAAGGTAAGAGACAGGAGGGTGGCTGGAAAATGAGCTGTGTGTGTGTCTCTATGAATGTCTGTATGTCTGTATGCATGTCTGTCTGTATGTCTGCATGTCTGTATGTATGTCTGTATGTATGTATGTCTGTCTGTATGTCTGCATGTCTGTATGTATGTCTGTATGTCTGTATGTATGTCTGTCTGTCTGCATGTCTGCATGTCTGTATGTATGCATGTCTGTATGTCTGTATGTCTGTCTGTATGCATGTCTGTCTGTATGCATGTCTGTATGTATGTATGTCTGTCTGTCTGTATGTATGTCTGTCTGTCTGACTGTATGTCTGTATGTATGCATGTCTGTATGCATGTCTGTCTGTATGTCTGTCTGTCTGTATGCATGTCTGTATGTATGTCTGTTTGTATGTCTATGTATGTATGTCTGTATGCATGTCTGTATGTATGTCTGTATGTATGTATGTCTGTATGCATGCATGTATGTCTGTAAGTATGCATGTATGTCTGTATGTATGCATGTATGTCTGTGTCTATGTGTGTCTGTCTGTTTGTATGAATGTCAATATGTGTGTATGAATGTCAATGTACATATGTCTGCATGTCATTATGAATGTGTGTATGTATGGATGTCAGTGTCTGTATGCATGTATGTCTGTCTGTATGAATGTATGCCAGTATGGATGTATGTCTGTATGTCATTATTAATGTATGTCTGTGTATGTACGTATAGATGTCAGTGTCTGTATGCCAGTATGAATGTATGTATGTCTGTCTGTATGTCATTATGAATGTGTCTGTGTCTGTATGTCCTTATGCATGTGTGTCTGTATGTATGTTAGTATGTGTCTGTCTGTCACTATGTACGCCTGTGTGTCTGTATATTTGTGTATGTCAGTATGTATGCCTATATGCGTATCAGTATGTGTGTCTGTTAGTATGTATGTGTGTGCGTATCTGTGTCCTCAAAGCAGGAAGGGGAATTGGATGTACTTGTCCATCTAGGGACAAATGACTTGGCTTGCAATGAGGTTTCAGAGGTTAAGGAAGTTTTTAGTGTTTTTGCCAATGATATACGGCAGGTTGCTTCCACACTGTCATTCTCTGAAGTTCTGCCTGTGAATAACACTCAGAACGACAGGGACTTTAATTTGTGGCTTGGTGAATGGTGTCGGGAGCAAGGATTTGGCTTTATTTCTCATGGTAGCTCTGTTTGGAATGGAGATAAGCTGTACAAAAAAGATGGTTTGCATCTTTCTCAAAAGGGAACAAATGTTCTCAGTGAGCAGTTCAGAGGTTTTGCTAGGATGTATTTAAACTAGGAGGGGGGGGGGGGCAAAAGGGTGATGAATCATCAATCTAATTGTCCCCCAAAACAAGGACAGAAGGTGCCTGTAGCAAGTGTGTTAAAAAATGATAAGTTTAGAGTCATGTCTACAAATGCTCACAGTTTAGGGAATAAGATTCATGAACTTGTGGCAATAATGGCAACTGATAGTGTAGATTTAGTCGCTGTTACTGAGACATGGTACAATGAGAAAAATGACTGGGACATAGCAATACCAGGGTACTCTTTATATAGGAAAGATAGGGAAGGCAAGAAAGGGGGAGGGGTGGCCTTGTATGAGAAGGATAGCATAAAATCTAGCCTAATAAAAGTTAGTGAGGCAAACATAGAGTCCGTTTGGGCTACGTTAGAATTTGGTAATCACACAGTAACTCGTGTAGGTGTGATTTATAGGCCCCCAGGACAAATTGAAGAGTTAGATAATCTACTAGTTGAGGAAATAGCTAAAATGACAATGAAGGGGAAGTTATCATCATGGGTGACTTTAATCTTCCTGATGTAAATTGGAAAACCAAAATTGCTACTTGTGCCAGGAGCACACATATTCTAAACTCCCTACTGGGATTGTCTCTAAAACAAGTTGTTGAGGAGCCAACTCGTAAAGAGGCCATTCTATATTTAGTGTTAACAAATGGAGATTTGGTATCAGATATTACTGTAGGTGAAAGTTTAGGATCCAGTGATCATCAGTCAGTGTGGTTTAATATAAGAACAGTAACTGAGTCACACCACACAAAAACAAAAGTTTTAGACTTTAGAAAAACAGACTTTTCTAAAATTAGAATATGGGTAGAGGAGTCATTATCAGACTGGAGCAATTTAAATGGAGTCCAAGAGAAATGGGATTATTTAAAAGTTGCACTATTGAAGGCAACAGAAAACTGCATTAGGCTTGTCAGTAAAAGCAAAAAATTCAAGAAACCACTGTGGTACTCCACAGATGTGGCCAAAATAGTTAAAAACAAAAAGTTAGCATTTAGGAATTATAAAAAAACCCAGAGTGAGGAAGACAAAATGATCTATAAGATTAGGCAGAAAGAGGCTAAGCAAGTTATAAGAGCTTCCAAATCACACACAGAAGAGAAAATAGCACAGTCAGTAAAAAAGGGGGATAAAACATTTTTTAGATACATAAATGAGAAAAGAAAAGTAAAACAAGGATTAGTTAGATTAAAAACAAAAGAAGGAAGGTATGTAGAAGAGGATAAAGGTCTAGCTTACTGCTCGGAGTAGTCCCCGATGATTGGAAGTTAGCGAATGTTGTGCCCATTTACAAGAAAGGTAATAGGGAGGAGTCGGGCAACTATAGGCCAGTAAGCCTTACTTCAGTAGTGGGGAAAGTGATGGAAACCATGTTAAAGGATAGGATTGCTGAACATCTAAAAACACATGGATTTCAAGATCAGAGACAACATGGGTTTACTTCAGGGAGATCATGCCAAACTAATCTTATTGATTTTTTTGATTGGGTAACTAAAATTATAGATCAGGGTGGTGCAGTAGACATTGCTTACCTAGATTTAAGTAAGGCTTTTGACACTGTTGCACATAGAAGGCTTATCAATAAACTGCAATCTTTAAGTTTGGATTCCAATATTGTTGAATGGGTAAGGCAGTGGCTGAGTGACAGGCAACAGAGGGTTGTAGTTAATGGAATATATTCGAAGCTTGGACTTGTCACCAGTGGGGTACCTCAGGGATCTGTACTTGGACCCATTCTCTTTAATATTTTTATTAGTGATATTGCAGAAGGTCTTGATGGTAAGGTATGTCTTTTTGCTGATGATACTAAGATATGTAACAGGGTTGATGTTCCAGGAGGGATAAGCCAAATAGCAAATGATTTAGGTAAACTAGAAAAATGGTCAGAATTGTGGCAACTGACATTTAATGTGGATAAGTGCAAGATAATGCATCTTGGATGTAAAAACCCAAGGGCAGAGTACAGAATATTTGATAGAGTCCTAACCTCAACATCTGAGGAAAGGGATTTAGGGGTGATTATTTCTGATGACTTAAAGGTAGGCAGACAATGTAATAGAGCAGCAGGAAATGCTAGCAGAATGATTGGTTGTATAGGGAGAGGTATTAGCAGTAGAAAGTGCTCATGCCATTGTACAGAACACTGGTGAGACCTCACTTGGAGTATTGTACACAGTACTGGAGACCGTATCTTCAGAAGGATATTGATACCTTAGAGAGGGTTCAGAGAAGGGCTACTAAACTGGTTCATGGATTGCGGGATAAAACTTACCAGGAAAGGTTAAAGGATCTTAACATGTATAGCTTGGAGGAAAGACGAGACAGGGGGGATATGATAGAAACATTTAAATATATAAAGGGAATCAACACAGTAAAGGAGGAGACTATATTTAAAAGAAGAAAAACTACCACAACAAGAGGACATAGTCTTAAATTAGAGGGACAAAGGTTTAAAAATAATATCAGGAAGTATTACTTTACTGAGAGGGTAGTGGATGCATGGAATAGCCTTCCAGCTGAAGTGGTAGAGGTTAACACAGTAAAGGAGTTTAAGCATGCGTGGGATAAGCATAAGGCTATCCTAACTATAAGATAAGGCTAGGGACTAAAGAAAGTATTTAGAAAATTGGGCAGACTGGATGGGCCGAATTGCTTATCTGCCGTCACATTCTAGGTTTCTATGTTTCTATGTTTTTGTATCAGTGAATGTATTTGTGTCTGTGTGTGTGTATTCCTGTGGGCGGTCTTAGAGGCGGGCCCCCCGGGGGCCCAGACCCTGAGCTCAGTTAGGGGCCTCAAATATTTTTGGGCCGGCCCCGCACCCCCCCATAGGCATCAAGTAAGAAACTTTTAAATGGGGATGGGAAAATTACTGTCCACCCCATGGGGATTTGTCGTAAAATAAAGGGGAACATCACTATTTGCTTCTATAATATCCAGTTGCCGAACCTACTTCCCCCTCACGCTCAACCATTGGCAGGGGGTAGGGGCCCTAATAACTAATGGAAAAAAACCCATAAAAACCTGATTCACAATAAAAAAGACAAGAAAAATTTAAAACATGCAGAAATAAAATGAATCAATCTTCATCCATTTAAGACTCCGTACAAACGGAGGCTTTCCCGTGCTATGCCAGTAAAGCCAACTTACCCGCTCTTCGCACCATTGTTGGGGATCAGAACGCTCCACATGGCCACGCTGCTCCCCTTCTTATGCTGCATGGACTGAACAATCCACATGACCTTGCGAACTGAACCGCTCCTCCCGCTATATTCCCTCGGATGATGCCTGCTGTATTGGCTTATCCATTTATAATTTGAATAGCGTGAGGTCACGCCCACCCTTAAAGTGGCCGCATCATGTAAGCGAACCCATATTCAATCATTTTGGATTCTCAGAGATGACCAATCAGGACATGTGTTAGCCTATATAATGCTAATTTGGGCCCTGATTCAGTGCCTTGTCGTGGCTTCTGCCTTGATGCACACTAAGTGCATATAGTAAGTCTCTCTTGATAGTCTTATACTGACCTTGGCTTGTATTGACTTTGTGTATTTCCGGAATTCTGACCTGGCTTGTTTATTCGTATATCCGTATTTCTACATCCCTGACCTTGTCTTTATCTTATTAATGTTAAGTCCAGCCACTCTAAGGCCCAGTCATAGGTCTAGATTCGAACCTCTATTTGTGAGATTTGCCATTTTCTGTAAGTTAGGATAAAAATGTCATGAAATTTGGCTGCTGCAAAGCGTGATAAAATTTCTCGCACTATGCAATCTGAGCAAGAATGTTCTGATTGGTTGGGTAGTAAGCCAATCAATCACAGTGCTCTGACAGGCAAGTCTTGAGAAAAGTGAGACATCTATCAGGTCTTCGCTGTAAGAGTACTGTGATTGTACTAGTCAACCAATCAGAGTGCTCCTACACATATTGCATATCTTGAAAAATATTCCCACACTTTGCAATAGCTGACATAGTGTGGTAAAGCCTTTAATAGAGCTTTCCCCGCTATCAGAGCTTAGTCTGCGCAGAGCTCTTAATGGGTTAAGATGGATGCTTTGCAATAGGTGAAATACCATTGGAAAACCTTTATAAGGGGTTAAACAGTAGTCCCCATTTTAGCTGGATTATATTATTTTACAGGCCTCTTCCCATTCGCTTGGTTTAAACACTTAGAAGATTTGCCCCCACCTTAGTGGAGTTTAAAACCTCCCTTTTAGTATTGTAATTGACCACACACAATTTTTATTTGTTAATCTATCCTTTTTTTTTTTTTTTTAAATATGCGGCAGCTGGCCATCAAGCGCTGGGCACAGGGATGTATTTACCACAAGGCAAGCAAGGCATTTGCCTAGGGCGGCACTTTAAGGGGGGTGCCAAAAAATGCTGTAGCAGATCACCTGGCACACCCGACTGGGTACCTCTGTTGAAGGTTGCTCCTAGCGCTTCCTGAAGTCTCCAATCACTCCAGCCGACACCATAACCACTGTAGACTCCTCCAGAGAGCAAAACCGGAACAAGCTCTTGCAAGAGCTTAGGAGTGATTATAGCAAGAGAGTATGACTAGCATAGCAATCCCTTGTAGCAGATTCCCCCAATAAGAGACGGCACTCCAAATTGAGGGTGAACTAGAACTGAAGTTTTAATGAAACACTCTGCTTTTATGCACATTTTGCACACATAGTACCGCCACAGGGTTTAGAAGAGCAACCAATCAAACACATAATATATAGTAAAACACTCCCATTCATTCCCACAAAATCCTCCCCTCTGCCTGTGATATAATTACCGAACACAATGGGTTAAAGTAATTATCACAGGCAGGAAAAATATACTTTTTACACATATACTGTAACTTTAAAACTATACGTTCAATCTTCATAAAAATCACATATTCTTAATCAGCATACTTCAAATACGAACACTCTTAAAATCATACAAATCCCTCCAGTAGATAAAAAGTTAGACGGAAGTCCTTTGTGACCGACTGGTCGGTCAATTTCACACTGAAAAATGGCTAAGTCCCATTCGAATGCACGAACGGGGCCGATCGTGCAAATAGCTTAGTATAGCTGTGTGTTCAAATAGCCGAACGGGACTTAGTCTCTGTGGCTGAAAACTCAGTGGAGGAGAAGGTAAGGGTCAGCGGTGTCTGTTCAAATGTGCAGCCGATTTCAGTTCCATGAATTTGGCTGCACACACCGCTGACTGTGGGCGAATGAATAAAGATGTCCGCCGCCACGTGCTCGTTTGTGCAAACGGCGGCCACCCAGCGGTCGGTAATTTACCTACCGCAGCCTCCCAGCCTGGGAGGTAAATTGACGGCACACTTCCACTTCTGTGTGGTCCGCCTGTGTGGTACTTGGTTCAGTAAGCCCCATTTACTGAAATGAGTGGGAGAAAGCCATGCACCAAGGATTTTAAAGGTCTGGGGACATAGTCTTAAAGGGGCATTGTCACAAAAAGTCTCAATATGTCCCCAGACAGTTCTTAAAGAACCATACACAGTCCAATAGAAGTCCATAAGCCCCAAGACTGTTGTTAAAGGGCACAATATCCCAGGGGCCATAGTCAGAAGGTAGAAGGCAGGCAACCAAGCCCCTCCACAAACCAGTGGCGAGGTCGCTTTCGCCATAAACACCACCCAAGCTCCAAGACAAATACCTTGTTTGCTTCGTGTTCTGGGACTGTCCACCTTACTGTGAGTGAGTGTAGCTGTCAGTGTGTGTGTGTCTGTGAGTGAGTGAAAGTGTGTGTCCTTCAGTGAGAATGGGTGTGCCTGTGAGTGTGTGTCAGTGTGTGTATGTCATTTTATGTGTATCTGAGAGTGTGCCTGTCAGTGAGTGGGTGTGTCAGTCAGTGAAAGTGTGTGTTATTTAAACAGTGTGTGCCAATGACTGTATGTGTGTGCCAATGACTGTGTATCTGTCAGTGAGTGTATATCAGTGCCTGTATCAATGAGGGCATATGACTGTCAGTCAAAAAAGTGGCCTTGACAAAAGTGCCCGAATTTAGTCATGCCTAGGGCAGCACAAATCCAAAATACACCACTGGCTGGCCAGCCACGAGATTATTAACTTTCGTGCTGCCAGCAGATAATAGTACCTAAAATGACTATTCACTTGCATAACAGCAAGTGAATGATACATTGCAAAAGTGCATTCTGTTGGAGGTATTTAGTACCAAATTATATTAAATCTGATAATTTGTCGGTTTTCGAAATCCTTTATTTTTTTTTAGAATTCGGATGTGAAGGCAGCGATTTTAATCTGGACACTGAATACATGTGGCGATCACATCAGATTCACTCGAGCTGACCTAATTCTGACCACATTAGGTTTTAGCAAATATGAGATTTCCAAATGTGGTCAGAAATTGTTCATTTTCACTGGACTTTGTCCATCTGGATTAAATATCGCTGATTAGTGAATAACCCTATTAGTGTCTCTTTAACCCCTTAAGGACACATGACATGTGTGACATGTCATGATTCCTTTTTATTCCAGAAGTTTGGTCCTTAAGGGGTTAAAGCAGCAAGAGAAGACAGATTTATGCTCTAGTTGTATTATGATAAATTCACAGATTTTATGTTAAGAAAAAGAAATACATCTGGGTTGGTGGAGGAAAAATGAAAGAGAACATGGGAAAAACATTGCCTTGGGGGAATCCTACAGTTTCAACTATTGCTGATAATAATGACCCAGTTATTATATGTAAACTTTCATATATAAGGAAGCTGATATGGTGTATTATACATGGATATAAATCACATCATTTTATTTCAATTTAGTGTAACAAAACTCTGTACTGTACATGCCATTTCTGCGTGTCTTGGTAATTTGAACTTGCCCATAATTATTTAATTATTTAACCCCTTAAGGAGCAAGTTTTAGATTGCTTGTTTTGTACTTAAGGACAAAAGCAATTTTTGCATTTCTGCTGTGTGTGTTCAACCACAATTTCACCTTTCCCATTTATTGCACTAACACATATAATATATCGTTCTTTGTAAGGACAAACGGGACTTTAATTTCAGGTGACATATAGATATATAAATCCTCTTTTATTTAAAAAAAAAAAAAGCATGTTTTTGATAGTTTTGGTACCAATAATGTGTGCATAATTAGTACGGCTTAAAGGGTTTATCCAACCCTTGTTTTTCTTTGAATAAGGCCCTGTTAAGCATTATTTTTTAGGTTCCCCCCTAAAAGATGCTTAAAAATGTTTTCAATTAAATTAAATTTAAATTAAAATTGGAATGACTTTAATTGAGCACAGGGTGTAGCTTCTAGCACTGATCTGCACAACCCCCTTGTGACCTCACAGGAATCTCACAGGGAAGCCTTTAATTGGACCATTTTGCCAGATCAGAGCTCTTCGCTGTACAATGATACCCCCAATGTATGCCTTTGTCAATATCCTGTGAAGCTAGAGTGTCTTATGTGAGACCTGACCATTTCAGTTTTTACACTTAAAAATTTGATCTCTATGTCTCATTTTGAGACTTTATAGCAGTTTGACTGTTCAAATAACCCACAAAGGCCTACCATTTGTGAAAATAGCTATTCCAGGGTATCACATATGGCATATATTGTGCCTCAATGTACTGACATTTTGTTCACCAGTCTGACTTTGTGGAAAACACACATTGTAACAGAATTTATAATTTTCCATTTGGTATATAGGGTGCTGTGCATCTCTCCCTGAAACACAGGCTGCCGCTGGAGAGGGAAACCGCCTGTCTCCACTCCCATAACATTGTCCTGCTGTTGGAGAGAGAGACCAACTGTCTCTGCTCCCTGTAGGACACACTGCTGCTGGGGGGGAAGGACGACACCTTCGGCCCCCTGGAATTCGCACTGCCGCTGGGGAGGAAGGACGACACCTTTGGCTCCCTGTAACTTGCACTGCCGCTGGGGAGGAAGGACGACACCTTCGGCTCCCTGGAACTTACACTGCCCTGGCGGTACCTCCAAGGTATACAGGGACTGACTGCAGCTGAGTAGGTACTGGTAATCCTGCTCCAGTTCCAATTCCTGGATGGCCAATTCAAACAGGTCTGGCTCTAGGTCTTCATTCATAGGGAGATCTAGAATGGTTGCCCTGGATTCATATATGTCCCATAGCCGTGACTCTGCAGTATCCCCGAACCTTGGTCCGGTAAAGGCGTACCATAATACGCCAGGGCCATTGTAATCCTCGCCCTCTGGTCTGTCGCCCTTAGCCATCCCGGGAACACGCTGAACTGCATACCAATGTAGCGCCTGGTATGCGTCTTCGAGCCCCAGTTCCCTCCATGCCAGAGAATTAAGCTGCATTACCAACTCCCACCTGGGCTGTTCTCCCATCATATGCATTCATAGGGCCACTCGGGCCTGTAGTCGCTGCTCCTCGCTGGGGAGACGCTCACCTCGCCAACGCTGGACACCCTCCAGGGCTTCATCCCACATCTCTTTCCTGGCGCCCTCTCTGCAGTCCAACCTGGTTGCCTCTGATACTGGCTCACCCACTGAGGCCAAGAGGTTCTGTAACCTCCAGTCGAACTCATCCTCCACTTTGAGCGCTGTCCAGGGACTTGCTGGCTCCATATCACTCCGTAATAATTCCGGTGTCTCTGAGCTGTTTCTCCTCGCACTAGGACGCCATCCCACTGCTGCCACCAATGTAACAGAGCTCCTTGTACTCCGACTGAGTACCCTCCGTTGACGGATGCTCCTAGCGCTTCCTGAGGACTCCCAGCAGTGCAGCAGACACCACAACCACCGCAGACTCCGCAACCACTGTATCTTGACTGGAGTCTCCCGTCTTCCTTCCACCCTGGATCAGCTTCTGTCCTCCAGGACTCTGTGGGAAAGAACTCTTCCTTCCACCCTGTATGAACCTCCAGCATCCAGGACTGTGTGGTGAAGACCCCTCCTCCAAGGAGAGCATGTCAGGAACAAGCTCTTAAAAGAGCTAAGTGATTCAAGCTCAGGGGAGCATGCAGAGCATAGCAATCCCCAATGTGATTATAACAGCTCCCTCCAATAACGAGACAAGGCTACGTGTAGAGGGTTTAAGAAGAACTGTCTAAACCTTTATTTCCCTTGGGACCAGCCCATAGGTTCACCACAATAACATTGTTGTGAAACCTCAATAAAATCAAAAACAGTCAAACCATAGCAGGCAAGACTCAGTGACTTATCACAACACAATGGCACATTTTTAAAGTGGTGGGGGAGACAATATTTAACAGTAAATATCTCACCTGCCTGCAGAATTAGCAATATGCAAATATACCCGAATATGCAAATGAACCAGTCTTGCAATTCTTGCATATTGCTGTTGCTACCAACAGAGGGCACTAGACAAGCTCCATAGCCAAACCCACCTAGTTGGTAGCAAACCTCAGCAGTGCAGGAGAGCAGGCAATACATTTCACAGTACACACACACACACACACACACACTATAAACAATTACATTACACACACCCTGCACCTATAATGGGTACAGGGTGACTAAAACATAAGATAAATAAAGCAGCCTACATAAATAGTCTGTCTGAAGGTAGACTAGGGGCTTTAAAGCCAAATACATGAAAGCGTCATAGTCACAGGGGAGGAGGCTGGCAAGCAGGCCTCTCCAGGACCAAGTGGTGAAGGGCACTTCGTCACATTGACACACTACTTTTTGGTGCCTGTGGGAGTATTATTGACTGAATATTTCCTTACCAGTTAGGAGACTCCCCCTTGCTTTTGGTGGGGAAGTGGAGGGGTTCTTCTTTCATCTATTTTGATTACTTATACTAAATTAGTCCACCCCCAGATAGCCAGGTACTATCCACACTGCCATTTTCCCATTGAACTTGCTTCATTGTGAAAATGTAGTTGGTTATATCTCCTGTAAACCCTTGCCAGATTTTGTGAAAATACAGAGCTGGATTTATAACATGTTCACTGTATTTAAAAAAAATGACAAATTGAAGATGGGTCTATAGTGCATTTTGGGGCATTTTAGTAGCTCACATGTTTAAATTACTCAATGCATCCATATCATTTGCAAATGTGGACACTATGGGGACTCTGACATGATATATTGGAGCTTTATTGGGGTGCTATTTTTTTCACCATTTTATTCAAAGTTTGTGGTATTAATTTCTTTCTGTTGTCTACATACTTATTGTTAATCCTAACCCTAATCCTTACCCTAACCCAAACCCTAATCCTATGCCTAACCCTAATCATAACCTTAATCATAACTCTAGCAATAGTGTTAGAATGATTCTTTCTGCTGATGTCAGCAAAAGAATTCCCTAGCTAATTTCAGCAAAGGGGTCGCCTTGCAGTCCTTAATCCTTATTCGAACCCTAATCTAAAACCTAACCCTAATCCTAAATCTAATACTATCTCTTAATCTAATCCTAATCCCAAGCTTTTCCCCTGCTAATATCAGTATAAGAATTAGGAAAAGGGATTCTTAGCTAAAACAGTAGAGAGCGGTATGTTGCCACCACCAAAAGCCTGCACTTGAATTACAATATGATGGCATAGAGAGTCTCCCATAGGGAGTCTCCCATAGACAAGCTGCAGCCTAGAATCAATGTGGCTGTATGCAGATTTCGATTTGAACACTGTATACTGCTCATCTGTCAGTCTGGGCACACTAATTGAGGCCCCAGGTGACAGAGGAGATCCCCAGTTTTGGTTGGTACCTGGGTCTCTCTGGTGTTAGCCAAATTGTAGGGGGGATTTGGGAAATTTAAATGCCCATTTAAAGAGATGAGTGAAGCATATATATATATATATATATAAAATACCACTTAAGGGAATTACCATAGCAACTGCAGCCCATGCGCGGTGGCTGGTATGTGTGGAGAGCAGAAGGACCACCTTTGGGAGCTCTTTTTTGCTCACCCTTGTTATTGAAGTCTTTGGCATAGAGTCTATGCAGAAGAAATGATTTACAGTAAGTAGAAAAAAACCCCCTATATTTAAGTAGGTTTATTCTCCCAAGCTATACAATTGGTAGCAAGTCTGCAGGCACCATGTATAGATCAAATATAAAATTTTAAAAAGAGCCAAAGTTGTACCTGGCATGCAAGGTACCCTTTAATGGAAGCCCCTGCGTGGGAGCTCTCTGATGACAGTAGTGAACATGGGGATGCACTCCTGTCAGACTCGAGGTAAAAAATGTAATTGTTCTAAAACAGTTTGACAATTTAAAATATGTGTGCACATGTGTGGGGGATTCCAGTGGTGCCATCCCACTACAGGACACACTCATTTTTATACTGCTTGGAGTGTTTCTTTAATAATACTTATTTGCTTTTCCCACTTTAACTGGTTTGTGTTAACTTTTAAAACATAGATGGCACTTATTTTCAGCCTTAAAAGAAGAACCTGAGAAGGACAAAAATTATTTTGTTATAAATGTTATATGCAGCATGTGGCAGACCAGCTGTGGAAGCTAAAAACCTTAATGACACATGCTTTCAACACTGGCTAGATAAGCAATATTCATCTTCATATGAATCTTTGGAAGTGTCCATACATCCTGATGGAGTTTTGTAGCTCTGTAGAGGAAAAATGGAATTGATGCCATTTGTTTAAATTGCTTCCATTTTCAGCTGCATAGTCTAGAGACGCTTTGGGGCTATATCTTGGACAGCTAGAAAAAAGTCTGAAAGTATAACTTTTACATTTTAAAGAAGGAAAGATGTTTAGGGATGGATGCTTATCTAATCACAAGACTTGTCAACACAGAAGGTGTTTAAGATAATGTTCTTTAATGGACAGTACCTTCATACTTTATTTAAAGTATTTGAAAGACTCATAATACCTTATTGCTCAGTGATACAACTTGACTTGCTCAGTTTGTGTGTGTATTATGGAGTGCTTCCCCTGCTAACTACTAAATACTGGGTGTCATAAATTCTAAAATAACAATTTACCATTTACAAAATGTCCCTAAACTAAAAAGTCACTGTCAGAAAATATGGATTTTAACCCAGTCCATGTATTTTGTAGTCTGACAACATATTTCATAAGAAATAGCTACAATGCTGTCCTCACTACCCTTTAGCTAGACAGCTAGATAGTAAGCAGACAGACAGACATAACTGTGTGTTAACCAATACTGAGTTTATCCCTGTGCTTAGCTTGGAAAAACTGCAATAAAAGTAAAGCAAAACTGGTATCAAAATCTGCATGCATTTACACATTTATATGCACGTCCAATAAAAGGTATTCCAGATACGACTCTACATGAAAACTTAATCAAAGCATACAAGAATTTACATATTCAATCTAAGTAAATGATAGGATAAAATCATATAACCAAACAGCCATTTTGAATTCGCCCTCCATTTTGATATTCACTGCTCAAAACTGTTCAAAATATGATCAATATAAGAGAAACATAAACATTACATAAAACACATTTTGCCCAAATCTGATTGTAACATATGCTTCCTTTAGGATTTTACAAATACCCAGCTACATGTACATTAATACTCTCTACAAAAACATGCATACATTCAAACGTACAAACACTGCTCACAAATACAACCCTGCAAGGATGGACAGATGGTAAATCCCCAGCTGGCATAGCATCGTTGGAGTTGTATGACAGATGGGGATATACCTTGCAACCCTTGCACTTGAGGGGGGCCCAAAAACCTTTCTTGCACCAGTGTCCTCTCTATGTAAGTTCCGCCACTGAATTAATTAATAAATACTATACATGACTGAAAAGTAACCTACTATTCAATGAAGAATAGTTGAACTGTCAATTACATTAGTAAATTCTTCAGTGCGCTTTTTACAGCAAAATATAACAGCTTCAGGCAGCAAGTGATTTAAAAGTGAAAAATGTTGTAGAATATATGTATTCAGGTTTTAGTGTTCTGAGTTTAGATGAAATATAATTGTAATCCATCAACCTGAATCTCTTATTTTATTAAAAAATGCAGTGTAAATTAAAAAATAAAACCGCAAAAATCAACATTAGGAATATCAGCAGATGGCATCAGAACTCATTTCTATATAAACCATTTATGTTGACAATAGACAAGATGTTTTTTTACATCCAAGGAACTCTACTCATTAGATTTTCTTAAAAGTCAAAGCACAGCAGGAATCCTAAGAAAATGAATGGACTGTAATGTATCATTCCACCTCTTCAATATTCTGTAGTCACGCAGATATGATTACGAAGTGGATGTGTTAGACCTGTGTCAACCAATACCTTAAATACATTGCATTTACTTTGTAATTTGCACTTCCTATGGCAATGATCGTATCTGCATTTGTAATACTGGATAAATGCTTCCTTTGAATACAAAGGAAATCTGAAAAGAGATGAAAAATATCTAAAAAAAATTTCAATTCATCCTTTACATGGCCCGAACATAATAACTCCTTTATTACCATGTGCATTTTTTTGTGGTTTATATGAAACGTGTGAGGAATAATTAGCACATTGAACTAAGTAGACTTGTGCACTGCGAGGTTTTCAGTTCTTTTGAACAAAATTTTCAAAATTGAAAATTTTGTTCAGGATATCTGATGTTTGGCACTGTGCTGGCTTGGTTTAGCCAAAAGTTTGTCATAGAAACCAAAATTCAGCTGAACATGACACCATAGTGCAATGGTTACTCATATAGAAGCTGGTCAAAAATAAGCCTTTATGGATCAGTATGAGTATGATCCCCACATTAATATGAGATTATTTTACCTTTTCCATATCCCACTTGCCATGCCTTGAGTGGGGCATGTCTGCTAAACAGTGAGCAGACTATGGCTAAAAATAGAAGGGACGAAATGCCATGATCCACCCCCCAAAGAATGAGTTACACAACTTATCCTCCTTGGTGTCTAGGAACCCATAAGCCCATAGCTGCTCCCTACCATAATTAACCATATATCTCCTCAACCTACTTATAGAGAAGGTTGCCATTCAAACTAATAGCCATGGAAAAAAAATGTACTTCCTATTAGATGTCTTCTTTCTTCTTCCATATTCTTTTCTTCCAAAAGACCAAATAAAAATCCATATTCTCCTGGATCGAAAAAGAGACAGAAAATTAAAAAACACAAAACAATAAATATAACCCATGTGAGCCCCGTGGAGGCTCGGCTTATAATCAACTTATAAGTAGCACCTTATAAGGGTTTTTCAACGCTATGCTATAGATATTGTTCATATATCCTGGAAAGTATCAGTTCCCCTTTAAGGCCTTGTGAACAGTTGCAGAAGCAGTGATGCACAAAAGAAAATGCATTGTTATGGATATTGTTTGTATATCTCAGATAGCAAGACATATGGCACACAGTCTCAAGAATGACAGGGATCATTTTTACTCTAAATACATACATCATGAATAAATTAAAATCTCATTAGTGACATTTTAAAATGTCATATTGATATAGTGATGCATTTTTCTTAAATGTGCACAGATGCCAGAAAACTTACACACTCCATTTAAAGAAATTATGAAAAATAATATTAAGTGTCTGACTACAAATAAAAAATAATATATATGTATATATATATATATATACATATATATATATATATATATATATATAATATATGGAAAGTAAAGGCAGTAGTTTTTCCAGTTGTGATAGGATCACTCAGTGCTGTGACCCAAAGTTGGGGAAGTGGCTTCACATATCCCATATGGGACATCTGAGAATGCTGTCCAGAAGAGTGCCGTTCTAGTTAGTATGTTAAATGCAAAAGTTCATGAAAGTAAAATTAGAAAAACATTTAAAAAGATTGCCAGAAGGAAGCCTCTTCTCTCAAAAAGAAGATGGGAGCACAGCTTATGTTTGCAATGTTACATCTAAACAAACCACAAGACCTCTGGAACAATGTTCTTTTGATAGATGAGACCAAAGTGGAGATGTTCAGTCATAATGTACAGTGCCACATTTGGCACAAACACCTCATACCAACTGTCAAGCACAGTGGTGGAAGGGTGATGATCTAGGCTTCTTTTGCAGCCACAGGACCTAGGAACCTTGCAGTCATTGAGTTGACCATGAACTCCTCTGTATACCAATGTATTCTAGAGTCAAATGTGAGGCCATATGTCCAACAGCCAAAATTGGGTCATGCGACAGGACAATGATCCCAAGCACACCAGCACATCTACAATAGAATGGCTATAAAAAAAAAAGAATCAAAGTGTTGCAATGATCCAGTCAAAGTCCAGACCTCAACACGATTGAAATGTGGTGTGGTTGGACCGTAAGAGAGCTGTGCATAAACGAATGCTGCAAACCTCAATAAACTGAAGCAGTGTTGTAGAGAAGAGCGAGTCAAAACTCCTCCACAACAATGTGAGAGACTGATAAAATCATACAGAGAATGATTACTTCAAGTTATTTCTGGGCGGTTGTGCAAGCTGTTAAAAACTAAGGTGTACTACGTTTTTCACACATGGCTTCTCCATTTGCAACTTTTTTATTTTAGACCTGCTAACAAACAAATGATTTTTATGTCCTGATATGTAAAACCATAGAATGCCATGAGGGTTTACTTCCTTTTTCTCATGACTATATACATAGTACACTCACATACAAGAACCAACACACTCAATCATTCACTAAAAAGCATTTTGAAAACTCACTGATTTTAATAGTTAAAAAAAAAACACATATATGATAGTTACAGGATATGATCATACATTTCATAAGCCTGCCACAACACCAATGTATCCCATTTTTGGGAAGGTTCTATAATAGCAACATAATGCTTGCTCTTATGAGATTAACTCACTTACTTTAGAAAGATGTCTTCCTGGGGTTCTCTGCAATGCAAGGTTAAATAGGGAACTGCAATGAGGCTCCTGTAACAGGGAGGGTAAAAACCCTCCTAAAGAAAGTTCTAAAAAGAACTGAAATGCTGATTTCTATTTGTTGATAAGATAAAGAGGGCATTATTCCTAAAAAGAGGCATAGTGCTGAATTCATATTGCAATATATATATATATATATAAAAATCCTAGACTGCAGGTTTCAGAAGGATAAGTTTGCACAAACGTCCAGGGCTGCCATCAGAAATGTTGGGGCCCCTGACACAGCTCAAGGTCTTGGCCCCCCGGTGCCTGCACCCGTGTCCGCCCAAAGTGCTGCCTACCCCCCCCCCCCCGAGTATGCCCACAGGGATGCAGTGTCTGCAGGGCCGATGCAAGGATTTTTGCCGCCCTAGGCAAAAGTAAAGTTTGCCGCCCCCCCATGTGACATCACAATGCCCCACCCATATGATCTGCCATGTTAAAGGACCACTCTAGGCACCCAGACCACTTCAGCTTAATGAAGTGGTCTGGGTGCCAGGTCCAGCTAGGGTTAACCCATTTTTTTATAAACATAGCAGTTTCAGAGAAACTGCTATGTTTATAAATGGGTTAATCGAGCCCTCAATTCCTCTAGTGGCTGTCTCATTGACAGCCACTAGAGGCGCTTGCGTGATTCTCACTGTGAAAATCACAGTGAGAACACGCAAGCATCCATAGGAAAGCATTATGAATGCTTTCCTATGAGACCGGCTGAATGCACGCGCAGCTCTTGCCGCGAGTGCGCATTCAGCCGAATGGGAGGAGAGGAGGAGGATCGGAGGCGGAGAGCTCCCCGCCCGGCGCTGGAAAAAGGTAAGTTTTAACCCTTTTCCTCTCCCCAGAGTCGGGCGGGAGGGGGACCCTGAGGGTGGGGGCACCCTCAGGGCACTATAGTGCCAGGAAAATGAGTATGTTTTCCTGGCACTATAGTGGTCCTTTAACTAACACCAGTGCTGCAGTGCCGCCGTGTTTACATTAAAAGGCCTTCAGGGACAGGATAGACACCAGAACATTAAGCTGCAGTGGTTCTGGGGACTATAGTGTCCCTTTAATGTGAGGTAAATTAGAGAATAGTGCCACGAATAATATACTAGATTGCCTACTTACAACCAGATGAGGATGATGATGGGCTCTAGCTGCCGTCTGGCTCCACTGGTCTGGTGTAGAACAGGCTCTCTGGAGGCGGTTTGTAACTGAGGTCACAAAAATCAATGTTCTGGGAGAACGGGAAGCAGCTCCATTTTTTTGAGGGCCCTTTACACAGCTCAAGGTCTGGGTCCCAGGGTCCACCTTCATGTTCCACCAATGAGTTTGTTCACAGGGGGTGGAGTGTGTGTGTGGGGGATGTCCTGATGTGTGTAAGGAATGCATTGTGTGAATTTGTGTTTGTATGTGTAAGGGCTGCAAGGTGAGTTTGTGTATGTATGGGATGCAGTGTGTGCGTCTGTAAGGGCATCTTCTTCTCCCCCTCCCTCTCCCTCTCCCTCCAATTTCCTTCTTCTCCCCCTCCCTCTCCCTCCAATTTCCTTCTTCTCCCCCTCCCTCTCCAATTTCCTTCTTACATAGTTACATAGCTGAAAAGAGACTTGCGTCCATCAAGTTCAGCCTACCTCACATTTGTTTTTGCTGTTGATCCAAAAGAAGGCAAAAAAAACCAGTTTGAAGCACAATTTTGCAACAAGCTAGGAAAAAAATTCCTTCTTGACCCCAGAATGGCAGTCAGATTTATCCTTGGCTCAAGCAGTTATTACCCTACATTGAAAGATTATATCCTTGAATATTCTGTTCTTGCAAGTATGCATCTAGTAGCCGTTTGAACATCTGTATGGACTCTGATAAAACCACTTCTTCAGGCAGAGAATTCCACATCCTGATTGTTCTTACAGTAAAAAAACCTTTCCTTTGCCTAGACGAAATCTTCTTTCTTCCAGTCTAAACGCATGGCCTCGTGTCCTATGTAAAGTCCGGTTTGTGAATAGATTTCCACACAATGGTTTGTATTGGCCCCAAATATATTTGTATAATGTTATCATATCCCCTCTCAGGTGACGTTTTTCTAAACTAAATAGTTTTAAATTTGTTAACCTTTCTTCATAGCAGATATGTTCCATTCCTTTTATTAATTTTGTAGCCTGCCTCTGCACTTTTTCTAGTGCCATAATATCCTTCTTTAGAACAGGTGCCCAAAATTGCACAGCATATTCAATATGGGGTCTTACCAGTGATTTATAAAGAGGCAAAATGATATTCTTGCCAACAAATTAGTATAGTTTAAAAAACATATACCACCGGGGGCGCCACAATCACACACGTGTAGTTATATTTACCAAATGGTAGACACAAATCATCATGTAAAGAGATAAAAATAGAACAGTATATAGTGAAGTATTTAATGATACAGATACACATGATAAAAGATAAAAAAATGCACTCACAAGAGTATTGGCACAATAAGGACATACGTCTAAATTGTGCTATAAGAGCTTGTCAGCCCCTTCCTGGGCTAAATACCCCTTTTCACAGTGGATCCGATTCTCCAGAGTCAATGGTGGTCAGTCCATATTTAGCTGAAGTCCAAGTCTGTAGTATGGTCCAATACAAATCTGTGGGGGTGCTGGCAAGCTTCAACCTGCTCGACGCGTTTCGTCTCACCGACTTTTTCAAGAGCTGTGTATAAGTTCTTTCTTCCTGCTTTTTAAATCCTGTATTTCGCTCGTTCCTCCCGTTACACGCATGCACGCTACGGCTAGTGTGTCCATACACATAGCTGCGCATGCGCGTGTATTCCACCTTGGAACGCAAATAACTTATGCAATATGTGGTTTTGAAGATATACAAAAGTCTATGTATGATAATATTCACATCTCCAGAAATGATGACATTGAGGTCACTTTTAGAGAATTGGAGAAAATTTTAGCTAAAGAAATTAAATACAAATGGGAAATTGCTACTTTAGAGAGATATCTGAGGGATAAAATCACCCCAAGGGGCCTCAGATTCTCCAAAACTCCTACATTTGAAAATGAGAAAAATCAGAAGTATGTAAACATGTGGAATGATGCCCTTGAAAGATTTTCAATGGAGATGATGAACATAGTTATACTATGTAGAAGCGAAAATCTGACAGATTTAGATAAAGAGGTTAAGGAAATTCAGAAAGTTTTAGAACCAGCAGTTGAAACTAAAGATTACGAGGAACTAACTAAATCTACTAAAGCTAATCTAAATAAATTGGAAGAACAGGTAAAACAAATGAAATACAAAAAGTATAAAAGAGACATGGATGATTATAAATATGAGAAGGTTAGGAATTACCATCAGAAAAACTATATGGACCGTGAAAATAACGAATACAGCAGTAGGAGATTAAACAATTATGGATATAAACATAATGGATACAATAGAAGAAGAATAGACAGTTACAATACTCCTAAACGTGATGCCCCTAAGTGGAGAAATTCAGATGCAAATAAGGGAAATGAGTGGAAAAAAGTGGAACCTCGTAATAGGTACTATAATAGATCGGAAAGAAATAGAAGTCCCTTATACAAAAATAGAGATTTGACATTATCAAACAGATATGAAGTTTTATCACGAGACCAATCAGATTCCAGACAGAATGATTTTTTAGGGAAAACGAGGGGAAAGGTTTCCTTTTCCCCCCTGAAAAGAAGGAGAGACAGAGAGGATGCAGAGGAGGAACAAGGTTACAACAGCGAAAAAAAAGGAAGAATGTCCAACTGGAGGGAGTAATTAATTTGTCCAACTTTGTTCCGAATAATGACGAAATTAGAACTCTTAATAAGGGTTTGAAATTTGCCCCCAGTAGAAAGTTTAACTCCTTTTCAGCATACATTGACATATTAAAATATTCTAGAACACTTACTTTAAAACATTTTTTTGAAATTAACAAATATACAGATGTAAAGAAAAGTGATAATCATACTGTTTTAAAAAATAAATCAAACTTTTATCCAAGAAATTATCGAACCAGTGCTATAGATATGTTTGAAAAATCGGTCATTGAAGATTTTGATAAATTAGGGAAAGGTAAGCAGAAATACGATTTGAACCTAAACTATAATGAGCATAAGGCCCTACAAAATTTGAGAAAGAATAAGGAAATAATAATAAAGCCTGCTGATAAGGGGGGCAGTATTGTGATCCAAGATACCTCTAGTTATTTAAAAGAATGTCATAGACAATTGGAAGATAAAAAGATATATAAGATATTGGTAAGAGATCCAACCACAGAGATTAAAGCATCATTAGAGACCCTTTTGAAAAGAGGTAGAGAAGAAGGAATTTTAAATGAAAATGAATATAAATTTTTACTAGTTGAGTTTCCCAGAGTACCTGTATTTTATACCTTACCTAAGGTACATAAAAATTTAGAAAATCCTCCAGGTAGGCCGATCGTGTCCGGCATTGGATCTGTTTCAGCCAATCTTTCTAAATATGTTGATATTTGGCTACAAGATTTAGTTAAAAATATGCCATCATATCTCAAGGACACTACAGACGTAATAAAAATTATAAAAAACATAAAATGGGAAAATGGTTACTTTTAACGGCACTTTACACTTCCATTTCTCATGACAAGGGATGTAAAGTAATTCAGGAAATTTTGGAAAACTCAGGTAATTTTACTAAGGAACATGTTTTATTTTTAACTGACAGCATTAAATGGATTTTAGAAAATAACTATTTTAATTTTAATTCTAGATTCTATTTACAACTACAAGGTACTGCTATGGGGACCAGGTTCGCCCCCAGTTACGCTAATTTGTTTATGTCGAGCTGGGAAACAGAAGTTATTTACACCAGCCAACACTGGGGGACGAACCTGGTCTCCTACCATAGATATATAGATGATATATTTTTTATATGGAGAGGCATACAACTGGATTTAGAGCTTTTTTTAGAGAATATTAATGTAAATGACTGGGGTTTAAATTTTAGTAGTTTTTTTAATAATCATAGTATTAATTTTTTAGATTTAGAAATTTATGAAGAAACAGGCATTTTAAAAACTAAAAATTTTTTTTAAAAAGTAGATGCAAATAGTTATGTATTGTATAACAGTGGGCACTATACTCCATGGCTAAATAATATCCCAAAAGGTCAACTACAAAGAATAAGAAGGAACTGCCCTGAACAACATGTCTTTGAAGAACAAGCAAAGATAGTGATTGATACATTTTCTAAAAAATTATATCCCACTAATATCTTAGAAAAAGCCTATGATGAAATTAAAGAATATCATCAAAACGAATTAGTCTTCAAACAAAGTAACCATAGGGACAAACAAAATAAATTTGATAAGGTACCTTTGGTTTTAGACTTTAATCAAGATTCGAATAAAGTTAAATCTATTATTAAGAAACACTGGCACCTTTTAAAGAAAGACAAAGAATTATCGACAATTATCCCAGATATACCTTTTATTACCTTTAGGGGTGCGCCTAGTCTAAAACAGATTTTAACTTTTAACCATCCAAGAAAGGAGATGCCCGAAACTTTTTTAAATATAAATAAAAAAGGTTTTTATTCATGTGGAAAATGTGCAGGTTGTAAGTGTAGCAAGAATAATACCTTGAAAGGGATAAGTAAGTTTAAGACGAAATATGCTATAGAAGAATATACTATTAAAGATTTTATAACTTGTTTTACTAAAAATATTATATATCTTTTAATATGCCCATGTGGGTTGCAATATGTGGGGAGGACTATTCGTCCCCTACATAAAAGAATTTATGAACATGTTAATAATATCCGTAAAGGTTTAGACAATCATAGTGTATCTGCCCATTTTAAGAAGCACCATAATAGCGATCCTAGTGGCCTTACATTTTTAGGGATTCAATTAGTTAAGAAATCATGGCGAGGAGGAAATTTTATTCAACATTTGGGAAAAGAAGAGATGAAATGGGTTCACACATTAAATACTCTTGAACCTAAGGGCCTCAATATTGAATTCGATTTGTACAACTTTTTTTAATGATCCCCTTTTTTTTCTCTTGTGCTGTCTTTTAGATTTTTTAGAATTTTTAAAGATTATTAACTTACTTCCTTCTTCTTCCCCTCTATAGAAGGCTTTCTTTGGTTTTTTACCTAGGTTTTTTTATATAAATTTTATATATAAAAATATATATATGACCTATATGTGTATGTATATCCCCTTTTTTCCATATATATGTATATATGACTCTTTGTGTGTATATATATATATACACATTTTCTTCTTCTTGTGGAATTATATTAAGACGCTAACAAGAAGTATTTATGTGCAATCTATGTGCTATTATTATTATTACTACTATCTACTGCTGTTTTATGAATCATTTGGATGAGTTATCTTTTAATTAGAAGATCAGCTTTATGCTATACTTGTTTTTCTTGTTTTTCTTGTTGTTTTACATGTCATGGACTTTCTAAATATAGACATTTATAAGATCTACCCCTAATTAGTTTATGGGGAGTTTCTATAATGATTGACACAAACCACACCCATGTATGGGCTTTAAAAGGCAGGACTAGCTACATCAGGATGTGATCTGAGGAAGCCGATTGGGCGAAACGCGTCATCACGTCGATTACGTCATCACGCCATCACGTGACCGGACGAAACTCCGAGTTCCAGGAAGTGAAGCCTACAATACCGAAAGTCACCAGGGACTGGTAGATATATACTATACAGTACTGGCAAAAGGTTATTTGGCTGCTATATGGAAACGGAGAGTGTGGATTCTACTTATTTTCAATAAAGCTGTTTTTAATTTTGGAAGCTGGTGTCCTGCCTATTTACACCAACATTGAAGTCCTGGTTTTTGGATTTAAAGCTGGATCAGTTAGAGCAGGCTTTTACTGCTCTCCTTTTGTGAGTGATATTCCTAATTCTATTTGCTGGTTTTTATATTTATGTAAAACAATATTATACTATGTTTCTCCATTTTATATCTCTTTTTACATATGTTCTTATGTGATTTGGAGAATTTAAGGAGACATATATTTCCCTTGTAAGTTATTTGTTTTGGATATTGAATTTTTACACTATCACATTTGCATTTTGCACTTATGTCACATTGTATGTGATTATATACACACTCTGTGTTTTTGCACAAAATATTTGCACATATTATTGCACATTTGCACTTTTTAACATTTAAAGATACAGCGCACCTATTTTTATTGTTTGCAAATAACTTTATTGGTAATTTGTGCCGGAACACACTTCTGTATTAGACCACCGGGTCTTACGGATTAGTGTAAGTGCACTCAGGAACAATTACATATGGGTGATTATTTCATTCAACATTTATAATCATCATTATAAATAGCTAAAAACAACCAGTTTAATTTCTCACATATATATCACCAATGACCAGTCCATTACATTATACATCAGTGGTACAAGTGACATTTAAAAGTACAGATCTCAAAAAAGAGAAGGACAATGGTACCTACTAATATAATATATATACAAAATAAAATTCCAATTTTTGGATGTCATATAGAATCATCACTTTTCTATTTTTTTGAGTTTTTTTAAAAGAGGTATGGCAAAGGCACCATCGGATTCTTTTGAAAATCTTTCAGAGTCTAGGAATGAATATTCTAAAAATTCTAAAAATTATAAAAATATAAAAAGTCCTGTTATTAAAAAGACAAAGGTAGAAGTCAGCATAGAAAATAAAAATATGAAAATGAAAATTCAAGATTACAAAATACATTAATTCATACCTGAATCAATCCATAAAAACTAGTACATCTAGATCTACATTTAGCCCTTTTGGGGAAGTTGTTTTAAGTCTGTAGATCCACTCAGTTTCTTTCATAGCCTGCGCCTTTTCTATATCTCCCCCTCTCCAATGTGGGGTTATGGTATCTATCCCTATACATCTAAAATCCTGGAAGCTAAAGTCGGTACAATTAATACAGTGTCTAGGGACACTATGCTTTATATTTCCTCTTTTTATCCCATTAAAATGTTCCAGAATCCTGATGTGTAATTTTCTTATTGTACGACCTACGTATTGTATACCACATTTACACTCTAATAAATAGATTACATTTTTTGTTTGGCAATTTATAAAGTTCTTTATTTTAAAAACTTCTTTTGTGGCAGTGCATATAAATTCTGTTGTTTTTTGTTTTTGAAACTTACATGTACTACACTGTCCACATTTAAAAAAACCTTTTGGTTTTTCTTTAAGAAAATTCCTTCCTGAAGTTTTTATTTTCTCAGAGGTATCTACACGTGGTAAAGCGCTGGGAGCTAAAATTGATTTAAAATTCTGAGTTTTTTTGTAGATGATCTGCGGTTTACTTGGTAAAATATTAGTTAAAAGTTGATCCTGTTTTAAAATAGGCCAAAACTTTCTAATAATTTTCTCAACAAGGTGTGCCTTACTATTGTATCTGGTTAAGAAGGAAATACTATAGTCTTTGTTATCTTTTTTATTTTTAAATAGACCACGAAAAAGGAATTAGAGCCATTAAAGAGACTCTAGAAAAGGATGGACATATGCACGAAGCACAAGCCACTTTGATTTTAAATATCATTCGCTTTATTCTTTTCCACAATTTCTTCTGGTTTGAAGGTAAATATTACCTTCAGACATGTGGAACTGCCATGGGCACCAGGTTCGCACCGAGCTATGCCAATATATTTGTAGCGGATTGGGAAGCCAAAAACATTTGGAACAACAATCCCCACGGTGCGAACCTGGTGCTCTGGAAAAGATATATCGACGACGTTATTATTATTTGGGAGGGAGAGAGACCACTTTTAGAAGAATTTTTATCATATATTAACGTTAACACTTACGGATTGCGGTTCACAGCGGAAACCCATACTGAAAATATCAACTTTTTAGATCTCTCTTTTTTGTCTCTTCGGGAGTCGTTTGCAATAAAACATATTTTAAGCCAACGGATGGGAACAGTTTTATAGAGTACTCTAGCTGCCACCATCCTAATTAGCTTAACAATATACCAAAAGGACAACAAACGAGACTCCTTAGGAATTGTACCAACAAAAATGATTTTAAAGAACAGGTCAAAGTATTAAATAAGAAATTTGAAAAAAGACACTATCCTCAAAAATTGTTGATAAATGCGGAAAAACAATTAGAAAATAAAGACAGAGTGAAACTTTAAAAAAAAATAAAAAATAGGGTATTTTGACTCTTTTTATGAATATGCAAACATTTTACCACCAATCTATGCCAAATTTAAAAACAAAATAATAATTGGTGATTTTTTGACACACGTAGCAATTTAAGAACACATTTACTAAGAACTTTAAGGGTTACTGCCAAAGAACACCCCAATATGTGTTCAGCAACATCTCCTTAGTACAGTGATACCACCCATGTATAGGTGTGTCGGGTTCTCTGGGGTCTAAAAGACCTTAGTTGGAGGGTGTGCATTCCAGTTTTCCAACTTGGAATTTTCACAGCTGGTCATCATGCACCCATGTCCTATTTGGGACATTTTTGAAGCCGGCCAATGTAATTTATTCCCATCAAACCATATATTTTTGAAAAGTAGATAACCCAGGGTATTCAATATGGGGTATGTCCAGTTTTTTTTTAGTAGCCAAAAAACAATTATGAACGCTAACTCTGGCCAGTGTTTGTGACTAAGTGGCTACTAAAAAAGACTGAACATACCCTATTTGTAATACCTTGGTTTGTCTTATTTTGCAAATGGTTGCCATCATTGAGGTAATTCTCATTCCTGGGCTACCATTATTATTGTTATTATTATTTTATTATTTATATAGCGCCAACAAATTCCGTAGCGCTGTATAATGGGTGGACTAACAGACACATAATTAAGATCAGACCACTGACGTATAGGAACAGAGGGGGTTGAGGACCCTGCTTGATGAGCTTACATGCTAGAGGGAGTGGGGTATAGTGACACAAAGGGTTAAAGTAGGGGAATTAAATAGTTTGTTAGAGAAGGGTTTATTGAGTGCTTGGTAGGTCATTTTTGACAGTTGCAGGAACGGAGTCATGGGGTGGGGGATGAGAAACCTGCTGATAGTTTAATTGATACGCCTTAATGAAGAAGTGAGTTTTCAAAGATTTTTTGAAGGAGTGGAGGCTGGGGGAAACCATATGCTCTCAAAGGCAACATAACCAATCTGTCAAATTTCTATGTGAAAAAAAGGCCTTATATTTGACCCTGTAACTTTCAAAAACACTATAAAAGCTGTACATGGGGGGGAACTGTTATACTCGAGAGACTTCGCTGAACACAAATATTAGTGTTTCCAAACAGTAAAACATATTACAACAATGATATCATCAGTGAAAGTACCGTTTGTGTGTGAAAAATGCAAAAAACATGACTTTCACTGACAATATCATTGCTGTGATATGTCTTGTGTTAAGCGAAGTCTACAGAGTAAAATAGTACCCCCATGTATAGGTTTTAGGGTGTCTTGCAAAGTTACAGGGTTAAATATAATGATAGCAAATAAAATTTTCTAGATTTTTGGCCTTGGTTATCAGGCTGGTCCCCCAAATTGCAATCAATAAAATTACTTAATTACATAAAAATATTACATAAATATACAAGTAGAATTTTATATATACATATTTATATATTTGAAGTTTTTATATTAATATATGTATATATATAGAAGATGAGTATGACATTATATAGAAGATATATATATATATATATATATATATATATATATATGTATTATATATAGATATAATATATGTATGTGTATATATATCTCATATAACTTTTTTTTAAAACTTTTTTTCACCAGCAGGGGGACTGCCTGCTCTTTTAGAGGGGGGACCTAATGTCCCCCCTGGTCCTAACCCATGAGCGGCGGGTGGGGACCCTAATGAAATAAATAATGGGGGGGACCTAATGTCCCCCCCAGGTCCCCACATATGAGTGGCGGGTGGGGACCCTAAAATAAATAATGATGATGTCAGCCAACCCCAGGTCCCCATCTATGAGCGGCGGGTGGAGACCCTAAAAAAAAAGGGGGGACCTAATGTCCACCTGTCCCCCACCCATGAGCGGCGGGTGGGGACCCTAAATAATTCAATAATGGGGGGATCTAATGTCTCCACAAGCGGCGGGTGAGGACCACAAATAATAGGTCCCCAAGCCCCTAGTCACTCACCCCCCCAATAAAAATACCCTACCTACACCCCTCACCCTAATAATAGTGAGGCGAGGCAATAAACTAAACCTGTAAAATAAAATTTCTTGCTTACCATTTGAAGTCTTCTTTCTTCTTATCTATTATATGCGTCGCAACTGTAAAAAAAAACCCGAAAAACAAGCACAAAAAAAAAATTGGCGAAAAAAAATAAAATCCAAACAGTAAAAAAAAAAAATCCTTCTTCACCCATGGAGGGCATGGAGCAGAATGAGCTCTGCAGGGCTGGAAAGGCTTATAAAGCCTTCCCGCACCCTGCAATTAGACTCAGAGCGCTCTGATTGGTTGCTTTCCTTTTTTTTAATGTCCCCCCATTAATTATTTCATTAGGGTCCTCATGGGTGGGGTACAGGGGGGACATTAGGTCACCCCTTTAATTTATTAGGGTCCCCACCAGCAGCTCATGGATGGGGACCAGGGGAGACATTAGGTCCCCCCTTTAATTAATTAGGGTCCCCACCTGCCTCTCACAGGGGGGACATTAGGTCCCCTGTTTATATTAATAGCCCCCCACCCATGGATTACGGGTGGGGGCGCGTGGTGGCACTATGTCCCCTTCATTTGAGTTCTGTGTGTTGCCCTCCATGGGGGTACAGGGGGACATGGACCAGGTCTCCCCTTATTTTACTAGTGACTGGGCAATATAGGGGTCATAGTGACCCCCATACTGATTTATATTAAGTTTAAATGACAGCGAGCAGCCACTTTTATTAATATGGGGGTCATAGTGACACCAATAGGTTTTAATGCAGGGGGTGGGGTAGGGAGAGTTATTTATTTATTACAAGGAGGGAGCTGGTAGCGCTGTCGGTTCCCTCCTTTTGTTTTGCGCATGCGCAGTGCTGTTTTCGTCCTAAGGGACAAAAACAAATTATTTT
The DNA here is from genome assembly GCA_933207985.1 of Pelobates cultripes. Lineage (NCBI taxonomy): Eukaryota > Metazoa > Chordata > Amphibia > Anura > Pelobatidae > Pelobates > Pelobates cultripes. The sequence goes on from OW240917.1 coordinate 81,010,683, forward strand.
TTAACGAATTTCGTTTGAAAAAACAAATGGTTTGTGGACGAAATTCGGGATTTGACAAATTAATTTTTTATTTAGTACGAAATCATTCGTACGAAACAAAAATTTCACTGGTGCACATGTCTAGACTGTCAGTCGTTTCCATTACAAATGATGAATGTATATTGCTATGATTACTATTCATATATGGTTTAACTAGAGTTTGCAGAATTAAAGATATTGTATCACCATCTATTTATTAATTTGATAATAGCTATATGCTTAGAGTCAGCAAACATTTAATGTGGAAGAAAACATTCTGATAACAATCTCAGTGATTCTTTAAATTGATAGAGGTAATCACACATTTCACATATGAAATTTAAGATTTATTCCCCAAATAAAGAATATCAAAACAATTTTCCTAGTGAATAATTCTCTGTGTATTTATGAAATCCCGTTAGCTCTCTTGGAAAGTTGTAGATATTAACAACCATCCTAAGTTGCACAGAAATAGCAGCACTTTTACATTTGAAATCAAATGTTACCATTACTTTATTTTAAGTGTTCACTTATATGTTTCTTGCAGTTTGTAGTACAGTTTATGGTAATTTTTAGTGACATTACATATAGAAAGCATTGTGATACCAATCACCAGGGAATTGCTATTGTATCCTGCTAAGAATCTATGTAGTCAACCAAAGACATTGTCTCTTCATAGCTGATAGAATACACCAGTTGCAGCCCTCTGTAGAGATGCAGAGAGACAGAATGGAATTGGTGCAGATAAATGTGTTTCTCTGCAAGATATAATTTGGTGTTGGAGCCAAGGGGGAGATAACCAGACCTACGTGTACTACATTCCGGTTTGCTTTTGACAAAACAAAATATAAAAATATGGAATTTACTATAATGCATGGGTAGGCAAACTTTTGGCACTTAAACTTTAAATAAATACTTTTTTCCTACCAAAGTAGATTTACTGAGGTGTACAGACCAATCTTTTATAGCTTCTTCCATCTGGTGTTAGAAGAAGGACTATCCCTATTGTGTGGCATCCTTGAAGTAAAAAAGTAAGTCAAATGCTTTATTTGTTTTTTTAAGATAGTTGTTTGTTCTACCATTGATTTGTACTGAGGATGTCTATCTCTTATCATGGTATCTTTTGATTAACTTTTACAATACACATAAGACAAACCATATGACTTTCAATATAGAATAAAATAAGGGACAATACAGTTTTACCAACAATGTTTTATCTACAATGACATTTTGTAGGGATGAAAACTTACAAATTACCATACTGAGGGTCCATTGTGTTCTAAAAAGAACAAATATGGCATAATTAAAACACACACACACACACACACACACACACAATATTATATAAATGGACAATGAAAGCACTGATATAAAATGAAGTCAAATCAATTACTTTAATAGCCAGTAAGTAAAAAGTATGGGACAATGGAAACCTTTAAAAGCAATCATGAGGGAGCTGAATGGCTGAATGGGAAAGAAAATGTTTATTTTAAGATCCCACTATTACAGCAGTACCTCCAAATCTATTTTGCTCATAACTTAAACTTTAATGCCCTAACAGAAAAATAAAGTACAACAACTTATACTTGTTTGAAATTAGGGTTAATATATTTTTTGTATTTCTCAAAATCTGCATTTTGTTTGTTTTGTTCTGCATTGCTTCAAGTAGTAAACATCCATAGCCAAGTTTAGTGTACTACCAAATGAAGTTTAACTTTCTTCTAAATTTTATAGAGAAACAAATGTTAATTGATTGGATGTTTTTGACATTCTAATCCCAGTAAATTATTTTTTATAAGGGTGGTGGTCATAAAGGTAAAAGCTGTTCATGTTTTAACAGTTTTAATGTTGGTTGCTAGGATCTTGAAAGTTGTCTCACGATGGATAATTTGTTTGTAATGAAGTTGTTGAAAACCATAAAAAAGGGAATCATTTATTTTTTTTTTATATCTCATGCATTCATTAAATCTTTCTGACTTTTATTATATCTTGGTGAACAAATTTCAGTTCAATCGTGGAACAGTGTCCGTAAATGCTGTATACAGTAGCACTAGAACATACAGATTAGTGTGAGTTACACTCCCAGGATTTACTATATGCTCTGTTAATATTGTCATATGTTACATTCTTCTTTACAGATCTAGCACGAAATTTAGTGAACATCATCTTCATAAATTGTGGAGTTTCTTTTTTAAAATGTTAAACATTCCCAATTTAAAAAACAAACACTTTTTTAAATATATTACCACACAAATATATTGCAAATTTTTATCATTAGCCTTCAAAAAGCAGATCAATCTTCAACATTGCCAGTTTGTAGGTATTATGATAAATTAGAAGAGGTTCTTTGGTATAGCATTTAGACATTTTTATTGCTAAGTGTTCAAATGAGCACTGATTTGCTCCCAACTGGATGAGCAGATAAAATTAGATCCATTGAATTTACTATTGAATTGAATGATTAAATATCCAAATTAGAATTATAGAGAAAATTCCTGGAATTTTCACAAAATTTAGCAAATACAAAATATATTCAGAGATAAGTGGATAACATTGCATCTGTTTCCAACAATCCATCTTCCTTTATTGGACGTCTGTCTGTGAACGCCCAATATGTTGCTCCAGAATGTGATATCAGTATATGCATTACTAAATTGATGTCTGCATGCATCCATTAGTAGTGCTATATTAATAGACTATTATTATTGACCTAATCACAGAATCTTATAGACAGAAAACACTAAAGTGGTGCTTGAGGGACACAAGTATTATTATTATTTTATTAATTATATAGCACCATCAGATTCCGTGGCACTGTACAATGGGTGGACTAACAGACATGTAATTGTAACAAGACAACTGGACGTACAGGAACAGAGAGGTGGAGGGCCCTGCTCAATGAGCTTACATGCTAGAGGGAGTGGGGTATAGTGACACAAAGGGTAAAAAGTAGGGGTACAAAGTAGGTTGTTAGAAAAATATTCACTGAGAGCTGAGTAGGTGATTTTTGACAGTTGCAGGAGAGGAGTCATGGAGCGTGGGGGATAAAAACATGCAGTTTAATTGATATGCTTTCTTGCAGAAATGAGTTTTCAATGATTTTTGAATGAGTGGAGACTGGGTGAGAGTCTTATCGAGAAGGAAAGGGAGTTCAACAGAAGAGGTGCAGCCCTGGAGAATTCTTGGAGGCGAGCATTAGAGGTTGGAGTACGGACAGAGGATATACGTAGGTCTTTGGCAGAGCGCAGGGGCTCGATGGGACATAGTTGTGTATTAGGGAGGATAGGTAGGTTGGAGCAGCATTATGTAGGGACTTGTAAGCAAGCACCAGAATTTTAAATTGAGCCCTATATCTAACTGGAAGCCAATGCAGGGACTGACAGAACAGGGAGGCATGGGAGGTGCGAGCGGACAGGAAAATGAGCCTTGCCGCTGCATTCATTATAGATTATAACACGTAAGACCACTGAGAAGGGGATTTCAGTAGTCAAGGTGAGAGAGAACAACAGCATGGACCAGCACCTTAGCCGCCTCTGGGGTTAAATAGAGGCGGATGTGCGCAATGTTTTTGAGATGGAAGCCACAGGATTTGGCGATTGATTGGACATGAGAAGTGAAGGAGAGGTTGGAGTCAAAAAGAACACCCAGGCAGCAAGCCTGCGAGGTATAGGCGATGGTAGCGCCGTTGACTTGGAGGGAGACAGACACAGGAGTAGTAACACTTAAGGGAGGAAAGACCAGAAGTTCTGTTTTGGACAGGTTGAGTTTAAGGAAGTGAGCAGCCATCCATTTGGAAATCGAAGAGAAGCAGTCAGAGACATGAGTCAAGATGGGCGGAGAGAGATCAGGAGTGGACAGGTAGATTTGCGTGTCATCCGCATAGAAACGATAACGGAAGCAAAAGGAGCTGATGAGTTTACCAAGGAAGGCAGTATAGACAGAGAACAGTAGGGGACCAAGGACAGAACCTTGGGGGACGCCGGCAGAGAGTGGTTGGGGGGGTAGAGGCAGAGTCTGAGAAAGAAACACTGAAAGGGCGCTGATAGAGGTAGGAGGAGCACCAGGAGAGAGCAGTATCCCGTAGACCAAAATTAGGGGGAATGCGAAGAAGCTGTTGATGATCAACAGTGTCAAAGGCAGCAGAAAGATCAAGGAGAATTAAGATGGAGTAATGGCTGTGAGATTTAGCAGCAATTAAGTTGTTGGATACTTAGGTCACAGCCCTTGTTATGCCTCAGTGAATGCCGACATCCCCTAGCTGTTAACCATAAATGAACAACTTGACACATTAGCTGTAGTGCTTTCCCTGGGTGACCGCCATTTGTATAACCGAATGCACGTGGTCCAGTGCATGGCGGCCATTTTGTCTTCCAAACACAGGCAGCAGTACATGATCATCGAATGGTAAAAAGGATAGGGGAAACGGTTGTGCCAAAACAATGTTATTCTAATGTGGGTAAGCAACACGAAAAGCTACTACAACAGGATATAATAAACATGAATAATGGATATAAAAACAATCTGTGTTGATATAAAAATGTCCAGTATAGAGATAAAAACTTGCCAGAAGAAACAGCTATGTTCTTCTTCAGAGAGTTTTCATCTGGCAAATGCCTGGAACTATTTTCGGCCACACGAGTCTGCAACCCGGGCGGAGTTCATCCTGCTTTCTGATCAACTTCCCGACCATCTAGACAAAAATCGTTCGGGAGCCAGGGGAGCGTTCATCGGTGTATGCACAGGAACCCCCAAAAGCCAACCGGACATCCTGCATAAATTCTCTGGAACTGTTTTGGGCTATCACCTCGAGGCTGGTCGGTCAAAACTTTATTCTTCATACCAAACCAATCTGAGCGCTTTTTGGATATGTTGTGCTCTCAGGTTGGGGCTTTTCAGGATTATGGGGTTCCTGTATTCTTTTCTTGGATTTTTGAGGTATTTTAGAATATGTATATAAGTTCATGTATTTGAAAGATAATTGAGTTAGCTCAATTTTACCACATGACAGGAGGCTTCATATTTGCATATCTTTCTTTACTGAAAACTCCAGCAGCATAGAAACATAACAACCAATCAGAAAAAAGTTATGATGCCCATAAAAGGCCCTGTCTATGACATCACTTCCTCTTTCTTTGCTGCTCCAGCCACACATCAGGTCAGAGTATTTTACCTCTCTGGTAGATTCTTAATTTACACTGTTTTTTGATTGTCATTCCACTATATATTACTCTGTTTATTGCTTACACCTGCTACCTTGGCCCCCCTTATTCCTGTCCCTTCACTGTATCCCTCTGTTTTTTCCCCCTTTTTATTTCCACCTTACTGCCTGGTATCCGCGGGCGCAACGACTACCCGTATCGCGCTCGCCTCGCGGACCAGCCCTTTCACTTACACAGGGGACTGTATAGGGACGGGTGGAGGGAGGCTGGGGTCAGTGTTTGTGTTGCATCTATCCCCTTTGTTTCGCACCGCGCGACCGCGATCCACGGCGCACCTTCACATGTGGGCGGCGGCCATCTTGGTTCTCGCGGCTCGCAAGATACCCGACGGCCGCCTTCCCTGCTCGCTCGGCGGATCGGGAACTCACCCGACCGCCGGGCTCCACAAGTGTATGCTCTCCCAAGTGAACAATGGGAGAGTGCAAGCTGGATTTCAGTTTTTTCTCCATGTATTCTTTCGATGTATTTTGCCACAGTGCCTGCCAACAGTGTCTGCCAAACATATACTTACATGCAGGCATTAAAGGAGATTATGTCTTTGTACCTTACTCAGGGTCTATACCCTATACAGGGTCATACCATATTACTATACCCTGCACAGGGTCATACTATATTACTATACCCTACAGGAATCACCCGATCACCGCGCCCTGCATCTGGATTAACCCCTTCAGGGGTCCCCCTCTCTGGGCACATTCATTTATATACAATTATTATTTTTTATTCTCATGGATATATCTCTAATGGTGCCTTACACTGGATGATTATATGTTGAGCAGGCACACAATCTATGTATTACTGTGAAGCCATACAATATCACAGTCGTTATACAAAACATATACTGTACCTATAACAAGATCAACTATATCACTGTACCCTACAAAGGGCATATTGTGTTACTGTACCCTACAAAGGGCATATTATATTATATTATTGTACCCTACAGAGGGTCATATTATATTACTGTACCTGACGGTGCAAATTTATGTGGGTGTCCTCTGGGTATTTTTTCATGGCACACCACCTGGGGTGACCCCCCAGATATGCATGCAAGGTCACTGACAGACCATTACCTTTGATGTGAGTGTCCTCTGGGTTACCATGGCACACCACCCGGGGTGAACCCCAATCATATGCATGGAGGCCTACGCCTCAACTTTACCACTGATTACTACAGACATATATGGATGTTTAACCCCTTAAGGACCAAACTTTTGGAATAAAAGGGAATCATGACATGTCACACATCTCATGTGTCCTTAAGGGGTTAAACACTGCCTGTCAGTTTTACATTAAAGCAACAGTACCATGCCGGATGCGATTTGACGGCAGGATCACTAAGAAAACTGAGTGTATTGCGGTGTACCCTTCACAGGGATACATATATGTATATTTACTGTGCCTAGTGTACATATGGAACGTGGGTGTCCTCTGGGTAATTTTTCATGGCACACCACCTGGGATGACCCCCAGATATGCATGCAATGCTTGTAAGGTGCCAATAATTATAAGATGGGTGTCCTCTGGGTTACCATGGCACACCACCTGGGATGAACCCAGCCTAATAGACATGGGTCCTGCGGCTGCAGACCTTATGGAGACAGGCCCCATGCACCTATATAATAAGCCTGTATAGTTAAAAACCCTGCATACAGCTCTGGCGTACATTTGTGGTGAACCCGGCTAGCCAGACCGACACCACTACCAGTCAGTCGCGCCTGCACCACGGTTCTCAGTAGCCAGATTAAACTAATAGAGGTGACTCCTCTACACTTGGCACGAGTATTCATACTCTCAGATATACTAAAGCAGGCAATTCAAACCGTTTTACCTGGGTGATCCCCAGTTCTACCAGGAGTCTAACACCCCTACGTGCTGACCCTCACACTATCTCCCAACAGGACGGGAACGAGTCATGGTGGACACTCTCAATGTTCCCAAGATTTCTAGGCAATGATAAACGCCACAGTAACGGCCTCAGTGGAGAAGGTTCTGTTATGAACTCTACCCCACACCGCTTGATGGAGACCTCAGGCCCACAAGCCTTCAAGTCAAAACGGCAAGGGAAGGGCTCCAGCCCCCCTGCCACTAAGGTCAAGGGCAAGATGCCCATCGAACAGACCAAATAGGCGGAGCACCGGGAATCCAAACCCCGTCCGCCACAATCTTCCGACAAAGAAGACTATTACCCACCACGTACTTTGGACATGGTAGATGAGCGACACGAAGACAGCTCACCGTCTGAGGAAATGGAACGGCAAGACCTTCCCCACACTTCCTCGAAGTACGTTAGGGAAACCTTACTCTGTGACGGCGGCTGAGGCAGAGATAACTGTAGCGGCACTAAACCAGAGTAGCCGAAGACGGAACGTTCCTGGACGAACACTATTGGCTGCGCAACCCTCGGGGGATGGAAGGATGCGCACGCCTCAAGACCGAGTTACCCCAGGGTACACAACTCAACCCTACCACCTCCAAAGAATGGTCTCAATGCTCGATATGCCTCCTGGGCAACGTAAATGACGCACTATGCGCCGACAGACGCAAATCTGTACTGGGCCGCATCGACAACACACTATTGGACTTAGGAACGACAAGAATTCGGCCCAAAAGCACAAGGCCTACTATTCGACGTAGTGTTCATTGCAGTACTCAAGAAACACGTGAATTTATTCACCACACTAAATTAAACCCAGACCTCGCTAAAACAAGTCTTCCACAACCCTACGGGGAAAGGTGTTTCTGGGAGGACTGGTCGGTAGCTGAACCGAGCCACCAGCCGCTTCTGGGCGACAGGTTCCAGATCGTATACACAGTCCTCATATTTCTCCCATCTACTACACAAAGGAACCCATCCGCTTCATCTACTAGTGTGTCAACCTACATAACTAACTGTTTCCAATATTATGACCGGCAACCTGTCTCTGTTTTACAGAATTGGGAGACGACTACCAAAGTCACCTGGGTTCTCCAGACAGTACAAGGCTATGTCATAGAGTTTTATCACAGCCGTGCAGGTCGCCCCTTCACCTCCATTACGCACGCTGGCGGAACAGGAACGCCTCGTGGACAAGAAAATCTGCACCCTCTTCAGGAGGGGCGCAATTCAACACGCAACGGAGGGGAAGGCTTCCCCAGCAAATTTTTCCTGGTCAAGAAGAAGCCAGGAGACTACATCAATGGAACTCCTACATGGTATACAAATGCTGCAAAATGGAGGAAATTCGTCTTCTATAAGACCTCCTAGGCGATAACGACTGGTTTACACATCTGGACCTCAAGGACGCACGCTTGTCGGTACCCATGGCCCTGGACTGCCAAAGTTTTCCTCCGATTCCAATGGTGAGGACAAACACGGCAGTTTACTACTCCGTGGTGCTCGCGAACCTACTGTAACCAGTGAGGGCACACATCCGTAAATTTGGGCGTGCGATGCCTCGTATACCTGGAAGACTTGCTGATTCTTTACGAATCCAGGCTACATGTGCAGACAAATTTGTCGTTCACTTTCGGGACTCCATGGGTTTTTTGTTGTACACAGACAAAGATCACTTCTCCATCTGAATCGGGCCAGTTCCTCAGTTTCGACATCGGCTTGGAGAACCAAGTTCCGCGTCAGTCTACGGCAAAGAGCGCCTCTATAAGGATAGCTGTCGGATTGTGGGATTCCTCTCCTCCTCTCCTCCTCCATACAAGCGTTATTCCCTGGCCCACTACGACTGATGTTGAGATACGTATGCACCGGTCACTCATACGACCACTGGATCCCACTGTCAACGGAAGTGAGGATGGAATTTCGATGGTGATTACTTCACATACAAACTTGGATTGGCAAAACGATCTTTGACTCTTCCTTCGGATACGGGGCGATGGATGAACCCCTGCAAACGCGACCCAGCTGTTCTCCACAATAGCAAGGGTGCTTCGATACACACACACACACCCACAAGATATCGCTCCTGCTCATGACACCCCTCGGGCAGGGCCAACCGTGATTTCCCGGATCGCCTGGAGATGTCTCGCGAAGACCCTCTATTACTCCCTACCTTCCCTCTACTTCTGACAGGTACTCGAGGGGAAGCCCACTCCCTTGTCATGGAAGGACAACTGGCACTAGTTGCCTGGACGGCTTCAGGGGCTCCTGGTCAGTTCACGACCTATTGCATCAACTAAGACCTCCTATGGGACTCATAGGCTCCCGGCACCAGGAAAGGCTACATTTCTGCCTGGTCGGCCTGGAGTGATTGGTGTGTGGAAAGGGATTCCGATCCCTTTACCGCACCTGTCCCACTGATCCTCAACTATCTGTCACACCTGGTCTCGTTGGGTCGGTCATATCGATCCCTCAACGTGATCAGATCCGCCATGTCGGCGGCGCACGTTCCGGTACAGGGCAGACCAGTAGGTCAAGATACACTGGTTTGTTGACTACTGTGGGGTGCCGAATTGTCGAGATCCCTGCACCCAAATATTCACGCCTCTGGCAGGTGGATGTGGTGCTGAGATTCCTTAGGGAATGGCCGGACAATCCTTGTTTGTTACTGAAGCAACTTTCAGCCAAACTAGCCCTCTTATTATGCCTCGCCTCATTTAGACGGTGGCGGACGTTAGGGCTTGCGATATGGATGGTTTCTCTCTCACACCAGACGGGGTTACCTTTACCATGTCGAGACGAACTAAGTCTGATTCGTCTTCAGTGTCATACCCATGCTTTGTGTCAGACGCCACACTATGCGTGGTCAGAACGCTAATGGGGTACACCAATATCTCTACCCCCTTCGAACTCATTCGACGGATCACCTTCTGACTTCTTACGTAAACCCTCATGGACCGGTGTCTACCACAACACTGGCCAGATGGGTCCGCTGGTTTTTGTCTTTAGCGTCGAACCTTGTTTCGGAGCCCACTCGGTCAGGGGAGCGGCGGCCTCACAAACCTTTTCGGCCGACGCTTCCCTAGCCGACATTATACGCTGCGCGGACTGAGCGCGAGAGAGTACGTTTAGAACGTTCTATTTTCGGCAAACATCTCATGCTTCCTTCACATTGGTCAATTCAAAGCTTTAAAAATGCAAATATGAAGCCTCCTGTCATGTGGTAAAATTGAAGATTATATTAGCTTTAGTGTACTAATAATCTTAATTTTAGTAATGACAGGAGGCGAATATTTCCCACCCTATAGGATCCCTCCCATGTTTCTCGTGTTGAACAGAATATGTCCTTTATGTTCAGGAAGGTAAGTACGTATGGTTTGTATGTTTGCTACTTAGACCTGTATCTTGTGGGTCTTGTAGTGGCTGAATATTAGACATGAACCTTGCATTATGTTGTGTTTATAGATTCTTAAATATCATTGCGTTAGAATAAATATATATTGATATGTTTCACATTCTAATGTTCGTTGGTATATCAGATGCTTAATGCCTATTGTATGCGGATAAGTTATCACGCCAGATAACTTTCACCTTTTTCTTTTTCTTGCAGCGTGAACGTCTTCTCATCGAGACAAAGATTCACCTTCCATACCTCTGCATCGCGGAACTAATGGAGTTGGATATTCTAATATGTTGTTGAACTGTTGACGTAATATGATTATGTCTCTTGTTGTTATTTATTGTTTCGCTTCAAAGAAAGAGGAAGTGATGTCATAGACAGGGCCTTTTATGGGCATCATAACTTTTTTCTGATTGGTTGTTATGTTTCTATGCTGCTGGAGTTTTCAGTAAAGAAAGATATGCAAATATTCGCCTCCTGTCATTACTAAAATTAAGATTATTAGTACACTAAAGCTAATATAATCTTCAATTATCTCTCAAACACAAAGGCTCTTGAGAAGAAACCCCTGTGTTCTTGATGTGAAAATGCAATGCATAAAAGTCATGTGTGGCAGAATAAAGTCAGTTATACTCCCAGAACTGTTTGTCATCCAGTTACTGGGGAGAAGTTGGGCTATTCACTGAGCAGAATCTTGTTCCTGATTTCTACTCTTGGTGATCCAGTGAAGCATAGTGCTTGTCAGGACTAGGGCTCCACTACATACCCTATGTAAATCTCACTCTTCCATCTCTCAACCAAGTATCTCTGACTTTATTACAAGCTCCACCGCTCTCATCTCCTCTCTCTCTTTTGCTAATTCCAAATCACCTCTTCTCAGGATGCATTTATCCATTCTTCACCTTCCCTTCTTAATATCAAGCAGAAGCTTGCTCCTAATATGTTGTCTGGGACAGAGAATGAAGTGGATGTAGAGAGTGCTCTACAAAAGGGGATATGTCACACTGTCACATGATGAAAAGAGGAAAAAGTGGAAAAAAGTCAGCTTTAAGTTATTTTATATCCAGCCAGTCCACAAAGGTTTTGTTTCTGTACTTCTCTCCTAAGATCCCATACTCCATTACCCTAGGACAACACTTAAGGGGAACACTATAGAGTCAGGAATACAAATAAGTATTTCTGACTCTATAGTGTTAAAAACACTATTTAGGTTACCAGCGCCTCCTCACTCCCTTAAATAAGATAAAAACACACCTTTGTTCCAGCTCCGCCCCGATCTGCCTCCTTGGCTGAGATCATCAGAATTGACAATCTCAGGCTATCCAATGCTTTCCCAACCCATGGGAAAGCATTGGATTGGATGAGATTGCCAATTCTGATAATCTCAGCCATGTAGGCAGGGAAAGAGGTGGAGCCTAGTGATGTGCTGGCCAATCAGCATTTCCTCATAGAGATGCATTAAATAAATATATATCAATAGGGAAAGTTCAGCGTCTCCATGCAGAGCGTGCAGCACTGACCCACGAAGCACCTCTAGTGGCCATCTAAGTGACTGCAACTAGAGGTGTCACTAGGGAGCAATGTAAACACTGTGTTGTCTACCCAAAGTCAGCGTTTACATTAAAATGACTGCAGGGACTAACTATACTCACCAGAATAACTCCATTAAGCTTTAGTTGTTCTGGTGAGTGTAGTGTGCCTTTAAGAGCAAGCTCATATGATAAGTATAGAAACAGTGGCCTATTCTATAGGGGTTGCAGCTCCATTAGCCTCTATGGTAGTCCAGCCCTGCTCATTGGCTGTCTGTAATACACCAGAATCACTACTCCTTCTCTAGCAGAATAAAGTGAATTAACTTTGTTTCTTTCTTTAGTGCAAACTGAACAAATGACTTCATCATATTTCCCAACTCTAGAATCTGCAGTTCTGGATATACTTGAGGTCTTTCATGCTTACCTGGTGGTTGAGCAGAAGAGTAGGAGATCTGCACCATTGGGCATAAATGTCTGTTTACTATTCTATTATATATTGCATCTATTAATGATAGCTCTGAGATGTGACGTCATATTCCATATGCGTGATGATAGCTCTGAGATGTGATGTCATATGCCAATGCTTTCAGTTTTCAGTGTTGAATCACGAGTAGAAGCAGCAGGAACAGAGACCAGTCAAGGTTGCATGCTACTTCTACAAAGCCATCAGGAGGTGGATTATAGATATATTCCGTAAAGGAATTTCTATTATAAGAACAATTGGGGGATCTTTAACTCATTATGCATGGCATTAGCATTAGATGATGGATGGCTACCTGGCAGTGGAAGATCTAGAGCCTCTATTCGGGAGGTGCACTGCTGGATTTTAAGGCAGATTTTAAGTAGTGGACACATACATTCATGCAAACACTGACATACACACTTACAAACTTGCATACAATAACAAATACCTACACCAACACCCACACCCATATATCCCAGACAGATACATAAGCATATACAAAAATGCAGAGAAAAAAATACATACAACGTGACTGGAGTCATTTGTTGACCAGGTAGAGGTGATCACACATTCAGCGCCTGTTTCCAACTTTGGTTTCTCCGGGGGAGCGATTGCCCTGTTTCTCCCCCCAGGAGGTGTGCAGCAATGACTGTTATGTAGAGCAGATACATTTTGTCTTCTTTCATCCTTTGTTTGTCATGAAACTGTTAACAGAATTATATCAGTCTATTTGCAAGGTCATTTGCATTTTGTTTTATAATAAATGCTTAGCACATTCCAAATACCCAAATGATCTATTTATACGTCCAATAATGAATAAATACTTCCTTTTTATGCTGTATTGACTTTGATGTATTTTTACATTTATATGCTACCAGATTAGAGGTTTATGCTGATTGCATTGGTAAATATATTAATAACCACTACAGGGTTTTATGAAGTTGCTCCTTCTTATTTTCGTGCTAGATTTCTTTTTTTTCCTACACCATGGTGATGAGCTTTAATGTTATTAAATTTCAGTCACTGATGTATCCAATATCCTGTAGCAGTTGTTTATGCATGATAATGCCACAAATTTGTTTCCACGACATAATATTTAGAGATTTATGAACGCAATATATCATCAAAAGTCTGTTATTTTTGGCACATTTACTTTCCCCTAAAGCACAGTAATCATGAATTTGAACCCAGAATGCATACTAAGTCTGCTTATCGTGTGCCCAGGTAAATGGCTTTAGCTGATTAAAGAGAATCTATCATGAATATTTTCTTTTGACTATACTATGTAGCAATATTGTACTGTCTAACAAATTTTAGAAGTCAGCTTTATTTCTTTCATTTTCTTTCTATATCGTCTGATTCCATGAATCCCAACGCGCTAGTGATGACATCAATGATATAACAAACCTATATGTTATTATATATGTTTAAAAGAGGCTTTGCCTGCTTGACACTTTTATGATATGTATGTAGTATCCACAGCCTGTGATGACTATTGTGTAATGGGTCCACAGCCAAATCCACCTTGTTGGCAGCAAACATGACCAGGACAGGGGAGTACAAAAAACCTTAAACCATTACAAGTTATATTATACACACCCTGCACCTGTAATGGGCACACAGTGACTAAAACATAAGCACAATTCAGGAACCTATGTAAAGTGTCCTTCTGCTCCCACTGATGGTGACTATCGTTACAATGAGCATTGGGTCAAATAATTAATAGATCAACTTAAGGTATTGGTAAAAGCCTAAAATGTATGTTACCAATGGCAATAGAATAACAAAACAGCACTTCAGTTGTTTTATCTCACATTTTTCACCATAGAAGAGAGCTCCTAGACTGTAAACATTCTGCATCAAGATATCCTATAAATGTAATCAGACTCATGTAGCACCACCGTTATTAGATCATCATGGCATTCCATGGTGGCATATGATTTACAGGGCTCTGGTTATTATGACCTAAAGTGGGAACTAAAGAAGAGTAGTGTTGGTGCACTAAAGTATTAGGAATATAGATTTGTGTTCTTAATGCTATAGTGTTCCTTTAAATGTGTGCTAGAAAAAACAAACTGTGTCTACTATGACTTTAGGTGTGATGGCTGGAAATGCTGCTGAGAGACAGAACAACAAGTCATATAAAGATTGTAATGCTTTATTGAAAAGGTATCACATTTTCTGGATACATAATCTTCAGACATTCTTAGTCTTCATGATTTCTGACATCACCTGTTGGCTTGCCTTGGGCTGTAAGATCCTGGATGCCCTAAAAGACAGATTTCCATATTGTTCTGTCTTCTAGGTCTGTTGGACCTCTTTAAAATAGTTTTTATTTATTTATAGATGTGTGGTATTGCTTTAAATTGAGCGTGAAATGGACACAGCCAAAAAGCCCAAAGAGTCATATTTTGAGGTTAAAACCCCATCATCTTTAAACTTCACCAGGCGCCACTTCTCTGTCTCTTGACATAGTCTGGGATACATTTACGACTAAGTATAAGGAGACGTCTGTGATGGCAAATTGTGTATATTTTGCTTTGTAGGTTTTGTCATTCACCAGTGCTTTTGTTTAGCTCCATTGCTGTGCAACTGTACAATCTGCTCTGTCTAGCCTTTAATTCCTTACATTTAATAACAAATTATTTCTATTTCATTCCTATATGAAAAATATAACTATTATTATGGAAAAGTATTGCTGATATACTGAGTTTATAAAAAAAAAAAAAACGTCAGGCTGTAGTGGAACCGTTCTGCTATTTGTTTCCAGACAAAGCTCAGCCTGCTTCGTCAAAATTCTAGAAGTTTACTTGTTATAAATCATTGTTTACCAGCAAACAAACATACAGCGCAAGCAGACAGCACTTTTCTAATCCCATATTGAGGAAATTTGAGATGCTGTAAGCATTACCAAACTTCCTTTCGTTAAACCACTTTACCAAATTTCATAAATGTCAGAACAACCGCAATAGTTTGATATGCAATACAACACCCAGAATTGGATATAGCAGACTTCTAGAAAATATGCATTTTTAGAAATTACATTCAAAATTCAAATGTCTCAATTTTCAATTGTAAAAAAAGTAATGGCACACTCTATGAATCAAAACTGCAATGTGTAATTATGTACAAGTAGTAGATATTTTTTTAATAAACTTTTCAAATGAGGTATATATATATATATATATATATATATATATTAATAATATACATAAAACACATAGTTTTCATAATAAATGATTCTAAACATTTATCAATAAATATTAAATTATTTGGAAAACTTATCCAACAATATTAAATCAAGGCCTATATCAGAACGTTTACAAATACCGGTTAATATTTGTGCTATATTTTATATAAGCTACCAGTGGAGTTATTGTTTAATCATGATAAACATATACTATACTTTTTAACATGTTTTAACATGTAGCAGTGGTTGTTCATAAAGCATATACTGCTTCTTATTTTTTTTACTGATACTTTAGTGTGTCACCACTCACCCACTGCTCAATAGATAAATTAGACTTGACACGCTAATTTGTGGTTGGACAAATGCTACTTCTGTTCTTTAATCTGCAATAATCAGTCAACAAGTAGCATTCATTTATCTGCCAGATGTAGTTTTTTTGGTGCCAGAATGCAGTAATAACACATTGATATCCCAGAGCATTAATTCTGCACAGATCACTAATTCTGATCACAATTTAAACTACTAGGAACTCTGCAAGCCCAAACACAATAACTACTACAGCCTGCTGTAGTGAATAAAGTGCCAGGACTGTCCTAGTGGCATTAAGTTGTCAAACTGTATGAAAACCTAGGGTGCGCCAGGCACCCACCACCTCTTCAATAAAGCTGTCTCATTTCTGAGAGTTTTAACTGAGCACTCTCGGCCAAGAATCGCCTCACGGCACCTCTCCACTTAGTTTAGTGATGATGTTCTGGCTGCAGATGAGATATTGCTTGGTCCAGATAAGTTACTAATTGTTTTCAAGCAATTTGACAACATATCCTCTGAGAGTGCCCGGGCACTTCTGGCACCACAGCCACTACAGCTGCCTATAGTGGTTATGGTGCTTGAAGTGTTCCATCAAAACTGCATATGATGTTGTTGTAGAAGCACAAATTTGCAGCACATTGCCCATCATGGTGGTAAAAGTTGACTCAATTCTAAACTACTTGAAATTTTCAAACAGTAAAACATGCTGTATATAATTGGAAAACAGTAAAACATGCTGTGTAAATATAATTGAGTTACATCCTATACGTGTCTGTGGTTTTCCAGTGTGAAGTAACTCATTTTCTCAGTTAAGTCATTTCCTAAAGAAATAAAATTACCGCATAAAGGGTGTTTTTTCTTTTATCTAAGATGTGATGGAAGGCTGTACCAACCTCCTATGCTAATGCTCAGACTCCTGTGAGTAGTCACTTATTGCAACAGGGTACTTATTCCCTGCACTCAGGGCTAGCAGTCTACATTTAAAATGTGGTTACATTTGCTTGAATAAACAATCCATGTTTTAAGAAATTAAATGTATCCTGACATATTTTAGTTTACTAAAATTGAGTATTTGCAAACTGAGTATTTTATAAAGAAAAACTCTTTATGAAGTACTCACATTGACTGTGTTGAAATTTCACTAAAATTCCAACCAAGTCAAAAGAAATAGTGAGACAAAATAGGCCTCTTGGTTTCCGCTGTCACTGGAGCTGGGGGATCCCTGGTATGCAAGGCCTCAGCTGGGAGCTTTTTAGAGGTAGTTGGCCTCAGGAGCATTGCCCCTATATGTCTGTTTTTGGACTTTTGAGGTCGGCGTCCCATTGTGCTTGTGAGTGTGATTGGCTTCAACCAGTCTGAAAGCCACAAGGGATTGACTCCAGGCCTCGTGGCGTCAGGGTGTGGTAGGCCCCGAGTTTACACTTCGGCTTAGGTTGCCTGGAATTGTACAAAAAAGGTATCAGTCGATGCAGACAGACTCTCTGGAGCCGATGCCCAGGTTTTTAAAGCTGGGTGATGAATTAGTTTGGGTACATGAGGTGAAATAGCTAATATATGCGGAGAGCCATCAGAGATGGAGTCTGATCGTGCTTGCGTGTTGGCTCCCACACGAGTTGGTTTTTATTCCATATGGATTGTCTGAATTCTATATGATGTGTGAAACTTTGTCTAAGTACCCTGGGTTGTCTACATTTGAAAATGGTATGCCATGATGGGGTTATTTCACATTCCGGGACTACCATATGGTCTCAAAAGGCAACAAAGGTCCAGCTAACCAATCTGGCAAACTAAATCAGGCAAGCCCTATATTGACCCTGTAACTTTCCAAAACACCATAAAACCTGTACATGGGGGGTATTGTTAGACTCAGGAGACTTCCGTGAACACAAATATGAGTGTTCTAAATCAGTAAAACGTATTCTGATGTTGAAATCACCAGTAAAAGTGCAGTTTTTGTGTAAAGAAATGCAAAAAACAAAGAAAAATGCTAACTTTGGCCAGCGTTTGTGACTAAGTGGCCTCTACAAAAGACTGGACCTACCCCATTTTGAATACCCTGGGTTGTCTACTTTTACAAATGGCATGCCATGATGGGGTTAATTTTCATTCCTGGGCTGCTATAAGGTCTCAAAGGCAGCAGAGGCCCAGCAAACCAAACAGGCAAATTTCAACGAGCAAACATGGAAAAGGGGAAAGCCCTACCTTTGTATGTTTGCAAACGCCCATAAAACCTGTACAGTGGGGGCACTGTTGTACTTGGGAGATGTTGCTGAACACATATTGGGGGTTTCTTTGTCAGTAACACATAAAAATAACACACAAAAAAGACTAACCAAATGTTTGACAAAGACTGGTGGTAGAATTAGTGCATGGAAAGTGTTAAAATGCCACCATTTGAAATACCCTAGGATGTCTACTTTTCAGAAATATATGGTTTAATGGGGGTAAATTACACTGGCCGGCTTCAAAAATGTCCCAAATAGGAAATGGGGGCATGATGACCAGCTGAGAAAATTCCAAGTTGGAAAACTGGAATGCGCACCCTCCAAATAAGGTCTTTTAGTCCCCAGAGAACCCAACACACCTATACATGGTGGGTATCACTGTACTCAGGAGATGATGCTGAACACATATTGGGGTTTTCTTTGGCAGTAACTCTTAAAGTTCTCCGTTCTCCGTACATGTATTCTTAAATTGCTATATTTGTCAAAAAAAAAATTGACAAAAAAAATCACCAATTTTGTAAAAAAAATTTTTTACATTTGGCATAGATTGGTGGTAAAATGGTTGCATGAAAAGAGTCAAAATACCCTAAGTTTAATACCTTAGGTTGTCTTCTTATAAACAATATATACATGTGTACGGTTGTTCTGGAATTCCTGACAGATATCAGTGTTACAATGTAACATGCGTTAATTTTGAAAAAAAAAATGGTTTGGAAATAGCAAAGTGCTACTTGTACTTATAGCCCTATAACCTTTAAAAAAAAAAGCTAAGAACATGTTAACACTGGGCATTTTTAAATGCAGGCCAAAATTAAGAAACTATTTAGCACGTGTGTTTTTTCGCGGTTGTAGATGCTTAACAGATTTTGGGGGTCAAAGTTCGAAAAAGTGTGTTTTTTTTCATTTTTTTCATCATATTTTAGAATTTTTTATAGTAAATTATATGATATGATGAAAATAATGGTATTTTTAGAAAGATCATTTAATGGCGAGAAAAAGGGTGTATAATATGTGTGGATACAGTAAATGAGTAAGAGGAAAATTACAGCTAAACACAAACACCGCAGAAATGTAAAAATAGCCCTGGTCCCAAACGGTAAGAAAATTGAAAAGTGGTCTGGTCACTAAGGGGTTAAATATTGTCTTGCAAAGTTAAAAAATTGCATCAATTTCAGCTGAAGTAGAGATTTTTTTAACTAGGATATTTAATCCTAAAGTATTTTCTCAACTTATCCCAAATCACTGTTTAGTGAATAGTGTCTCAAGTGTAGCACTTAAAAGAAACATGTTATAATAATTAACTTCCATAGGCAGATGCAGAAAGGTACCAGCTCAAAGAAATTCTCGAAAAGTCTTTATTTATGTAATCCCAGTGAATAACATATTTTTCATTTTGTTACAAATTTTATGAGCTGAGTTATGTCTCTTTAATAAACATCATACATAATCAGTATGTGCAAAAACCTAGAACATTAGAGATTTTCATCCATTAGTGACCAAAGGAATATAAAAAGTGCATATATATCCAGATGATGTGCCCTTGAGGGATGCAGACAAGCAGCTAAACGTGCTTTGGACAATAGTATATACATTTGACTTGAAGTCAATCTTTTACACTATTATGAAGGTCTGCATTTATGCTTGCCGAGCACTGAACCTAAACCTACCTTTGTGCGTTTATAGCTTGTACAATGATAGGCACAGGAACTATGAAACATACCTGAATATAAAGTGCTGCAGAAGTGTGGATCTCTTTTTCGTCCATCAAAACAACAATTTTCAAATTGATTACTGCAATACAAATGCCCTAGTTTAAACATCTAAATTGTATATTCATATTCATATTCTGTTAATGTAATATAATAATTGAAAATGTCATATATAAGACCTAGGATAGATGTAGAATATTGTATACTGTATACCAGGGTTCCCAAAAGGTTGATCCCCAAACTGCAGGGTTCCCAAAAGGTTGATCCCCAAACTGCAGCCTCCATGATGCTTTGTCATTAACAGTATTCTAAAGGCATGCAAAGAATCGTGAGAGTTGTAGTTCTACAACATCTAGGGATTTACCTTTTGGGCACTCCTGTTGTACACAATCTACAATGCCTGTAGATGCCATAATATTTTATTGAAGGAATGCCAAGAGATTAAAATCATCATCATCACGTGGAGCTAGGTACCAAAAAGATTATGGATGTAAAACATGATAAAACTCCACACAGTGCAAATATAAACATTACTGTTTACATTACTGTTATGCACTTTATCTTTATCTATATCTCTTCATAAACAAACATACAAATCAAAAACAGATAAACAAAAGCAATATAAGAAAATACTTATTTAATGTGTTCAGTATCTCTAATGTTTATACCGTTTTGCACAAACATCAAGGACATGAAAGTATACTGAAATAATAATAGATTTAACTAGACATGTCAAATTGTGAATAGACATAGCTTTTATTATTATTTTGTTACTCTTTTTGCCAAATAGGGTATGTAGTATCATGCTGAAAGAATAAATTAGAAAATTAGCAACACAAATATACTTTGATATGCAAAACAATTGGAATTCATAGATTTAATGATATGATAGAGTAAAAAAATAAATAAATACCAAAAGTTTGAAGTCAAATTTAAGATTCATGTTAAGCTGTCATAATATAGCAATAAGACATTTTAATAAGATCCACATGGGCATCATATCACTATATCGCTGGTGACACATTGTCATCCAACTTATGAACTAATTAGATGCTCTGGCAATAAAATATGGAATTAATATTGTTCCCTGTAATATTCTGGTACGTTCTCAAAGCAATTGGATTTTAGCTGATGGCTACCAATTTAAAAAAAAACAAACATGTATTTGTGTCTTTGTACAAATTACTCATAATTTAAACCCAGAAATTATCACCTTCAGGCAGAAATGATAATATGTTATTTCTAATATGTTTTTTATCTTGTGATAATGAAGCTGGAGCAAACTTTTAATTTCATGGCATATTGTGGCAGCATTATACACTATTTTAACCCCTTCGTTTGCAATCCCTGCAGAATGAACAGAAAAAGGCAAACATTACAATTGTGTATATTTAGTTCATTTTTTTTTTTTTTTACACTTTTAGCAATCTGTGCACTAAATTGTTGTTATGACCTAAGTTAACATGCTAGCTAATTATCCCAGGTGTTAAAAAGGTTTAAGATTTAATATTATTTTTATTTCTAAAAATCAGGTAGTGAAGGAGTTAATGGCTATATAAAGATATAGATGCAGTGTTATGTCATCTGTAATCTATCATTTAAAGTACGTTCACCCTATAGATCCATGAAGCCTTGTAATAACAAACTGATATTTATGATCTAATTATCTCCACCAACTATGAATTGATAGCCATATATATTTTTTTATTTGATAGCTTATTTTTTTAGTTATCTACAAAGTAGATAATATATATTGGTAACAGTCAGTCTTTCCCCTCCATCTGCTGGAGGGCTGCAGTCACTGACTGGCAGATAATTATGAGAAAAATAATATAACAACAGATGGAGGTCCATGGTTGAACACCCATGGCCTATATGAAGGTGAAATTACCATTGATTCAGTGTACAGAAAATTTGAATTTAATAGCAGGTAAAAACAACTGGTCCAATCTAGTTTTTTTCATTTTATAATCAGGTAACTTGTAATATCTGCATTACTATTTGGTGCTGGAACTTGATATATTGTTAAGCTTTTTATTCCCTAAAATAAGAAATGGTAAGTAATGGCACCAAAACTACTATAAATAACATATTCCGGACAGTTTATCAATAAGACTTTGCCTTTCATACACAGATTAATTGAATGATACATGAAACAGTGCTTAAAATGCTTATAATAATAATAATACAATCTTACCACCTTGGACCAATACGAAAGGTGGTACACCCCAAATTCACAATATGTTTGAAATACTAGCGGTGATCCTAATAATTAGATTTACCAGCAAACATGACAAAAATACAATCTCTATTCATCCATTTATGGGATTCAAGGTCCAAATACACATCATAACTTGCAAAATGTATTTCACAAATCACTTGCTGAAAATAATGTTAGTAACATTCTACCAGATTTGGTGTATTTTTTACCTTGAGAAGTGGCCAAATAAAAAGTGTGGTTTGACATTTTTTTGACACATTTAATTTGTGACATCACTTCTATTATTTTGATCAAAAACTAAAGTGAATTAATTGGCTGAGAACTTCATCTGAAACACTCAGCCAATAAATATTGTCCAAATAAATCAATGCAAAATCAAAGTATCTGTTGTGGAGGATAAACCAAAAGTGTCTGGTGACCCTGGTAAGTTTTATACATTATAAACAGTTTGATGACTTCCTGTGGTGCCTTGGAACTTCTGGCTCATGAACCACTATAGTAATATGTAATAGTTATGGTGCCTATACTATCACTTTGATTGAAATCAATTGAAATCAGTGAAATTGTTTTCCTATTATATTCATTTCTTGGTATCCCTTTATGAAATTTTTGTTATAACATTTTTGTATCTATCTATCTATCTATCTATCTATCTATAGTTAATACAATGTTAAACAAAAATCTGCACAACAGTCAAGCGATAAGACTTGCTTTTCCCACAGAAATCACAAATTTGCAGTGATGTTACTGATGTAGAATTATTAAAATCTTTATTAGAACCTGTATTGAATTATTGTACTAACTCCATTTTGTTCACCTTACATGACAGAATTTCCTGACAGTATTCAGTATAATGAATAGGAGATTGTATTTTCTCTCTCTAAGGACATAACTAGCCCCGGAGTTAGCGGATCTCCGTTGACTTGCAACATAGTATAATCCAAGGCCAGGAGAACAGTGACAAAATGAAATGTTCTATTCATAAAAGAACCTTGGACCAGAGCACGAGACTGACATCACTAACTATGTAAAATGATGCCCAAGCCCCCCCTTTCCACCGAGTAAGCCTCGTGCTAAAGAGCAATGACATCCCATGATGGGAGGGTGCCTCACTAGTCACTCAAATCTCTGAGCCAATTAATAATATTAATGGGTGGACACTGACATAGCCACTTAACATTTAACCCAATTAATAGTGTCTATTTGCTGTTATCTTGAATTCTTCAGTGATGTAATAATGCCTTTAAAAGGGTCTGCGCACCCATTTTCTGCCAGAAGCCATTAAACTTCTCCGAAGTTCTTTCATTAACCTGAACTTTGTGTCTCAGTGTGAATTTACTTCTGCGTGCACGCAACTTTATTATCTTTAATTTGGACAGGAACAGATAGTCATTCAAACTAATTGGTTTGCAGTAAATTATATACGACAAATTGGCGTTCCAACGTGGGGCTCTGGGCTATGTCCTGTCTGGGCAGCTGTCCAAGAAGAAGCTGGGGGGGGCTGAATCCTGGGGGAAGGAAAAGAGCCTGATCACCTCTGAGTACACGGTAGAGATTGCTGCAGCACCTAGCCGGTATGCTCCTGCCCCTGTGATTGACTTATCCCAGTGTCTGTGACTGCTGCCGAGAGGACATCAAAGTCAGGTAATAACTTGCCCAGAGTCTTTGTTTTGTTAATGATACTTAATTTACCTGCATTTAGTCTATCTGTTGCCTGGGTGTGCTAGTGGTATATGTTTTGTTCTTTCCCTCTTTTAGGATAAAGGGGGGTGGACCCGTGGGTGGTTGCCTGGGGGTCTTCTGTTGCCTGTTTTTACCCCTTTTTAGGAGTCACTTGGCCCAGACTGTTGGGAAAAAAGGGGGGGTGGACCTGTGGGGATTTTCCAAAGGGGTCCTGTTTTCCTGTTTACTTCTTTTAGGTACTGTCTAGCTAACAGTAGTAAGGAAAAAGAAGGGTTGGGGGATTCTGTGGAGGGGACTTGCCTCCTGGGGTTTCCCGGTTACGTCACTTTGATATTCTAGCTAGCCTCATTGTGTACGTTGCTCTGCTTGCAGAGGTTATGGTACCCTCCAGCTTCGAGCGCTGAGGCTGGTGGCATTCCAATTTATTTGTGGTGTGTGGATTCGGGCAGGCATTGTTGTCTCCATCACCACGGGGTAGTGTGACTTGTGGGTGGGTCCATAGGGAGCACTACGGGAGTGAGGATAGAGGTGGCCACACTTAGTGGACTGCTGTAACGAGGGAGGCATATGGATTTCGGGCCGGTGTTAGTCGTTATCCTTGGCCGCTGGTAGTGAAACTTACGAAAGTTGTTCTCCGAGCGGGGACACTACGAGATTGAGGGAGGTGGCCTTGGTGGCCACAAGAGTAAAGGAAAGGGATTACTGTTGATGCATGCACTGTATTTCAATTGAAATGTTGTATTAAATGTTGTCTTAAGTGTGGAGTCATTCAAACTCCTGGGTCTGTCTCTACTTTCACTGTTTACTTTTACTTTACTTCCTGTACTATTTACACTATCCACTCCTATTTCTCTTGAAAGAGAAGTGATTGGTCACACACTTCTCACCCCGCTCCAATCCGTGGTTACCATCGAGGGTACACGGATTCAGTGACTGGTCTACGTTTTGGGAAGACGCACTGGGAGGGACCCACCCTTCCTAGTGGCAGTCGAGCATTGTAGACGTTCTGTTTCATTTTCCTTTACCTATACTTGGGACGCTTTGTATAGGGGGATATGGGACAGGAAACGAGTAAGCCCGCTAGGGGCTGGCTCGCGTGTGATTTAGTTGAAGATAGAGAAGGTGAAGAACTGGTTAAAAATGTTGCAAAGATTGCTAAAGTGTGTAAAATTGCTGTGCCTTCATGTGGTAGATTACAGCCAGAAAGCTGGCGTAGATTACTGACAGAGAAGAAAGGCAAGCTTGCAGATAATGATTTATTACGTACTGCTGAAGCATGGTACAGAGTAGCAAAGGCTATCCAGCAGGAGGGTTGGGTAGAGGAAGAGATAAATCATAAAGGTGTAAGACTGTATGTGTATCATAAGAATTGTGTTACTGGGGCATCCTCTCAGCCAACACCCCAAGATGGTGCCCAGGGGATGTCTATTCCCAAGGTTCGGTCAGCAAAAGAAGACAGCCAGCTGACCATGTTCTCCACTCCCGAACCTCCCGTCACCCATCCCGTCACCTCCCCTGTCTGCCCAGTCCTGAATTCTGACGGATCCTTTTTCTCCCCTCCATCATCCCTAACACTCCCATCATCCCCATCCATCCCTGCATTGCCTTCTGTGACTAATCTGCCTAGTCTAAATGTTACATCCACCATTTCTTCTAACCCTCCTACCCCATCTTCTTCCACCCAGTTAGCTAACCCCTCCTCCCTTGCTATTGCCAATCCTACTGCACCCACTTCAGCTACTCCTCCTACTCCCGTCTCCACTAATCCCGCTCCGTCTTCCCCGTTACTCACTCCTCCCACAGCCCAAGTCCCCACCCCCCCCCCTAATCCTTACTCAGTTATTATGCCCTCCTTTGGTTCCGCCCTAGCCCCTGCCCAGTTTCCCTGGCCATACCCCTTACCATACCCAATGTCCTCGCCCTACCCAAATTATCCCTACCCCTTTTTCCAAGCCACTCCCCAGACACCGGTCATGCCCAGTCCGGCCCAGTCTGCCCCGGATGTGCCCACATCCAATATGGCCGCCACCTCTTCCCTTAACCCTAACGCAGCCCCTTTCCATGCCTCCAATATGGCGGCCCCCAGTCATTCAGCACCCCTGATGCCGGTACTTCCCGGTGACTACTCACCACAGGCTCATAACCTACCCGCCACCCCAGCATCTGGGAATCCCTCATTTCCCCCGGTTCTGACACCTCAGGTTATCCAATCACGTAGAAGGGCCCAAACCACAGATGAGGATGAGAATGATGAGGGTTCCCAGGGCTCACTAGAGGTTGTAGAGTCACAGCCCCACCGTTCCATAGATGATCCTTTCGGGCATGCGGGTCGGGGAAATAGGGGGGACCAGGCCCCTCCTAAATATGTTGCTTTCAATCCAACGCAAGCTAGTGCTTTAATAAAATCGCTCCCTGACCCAGAAAAGCAACCTATGCCTTTTTACCGAGGGATAGTTCAGATTCAAAAGACTTATTCCGCAGCATGGCGTGATTTACTAAGCATTTGTGCAATCAAGGCCGGGGATGCATATTGGCCCAGCATGTCCCGACACCTCAATGCTGATTTACTGACAAGTGACACTGATTACCCCTCCGGAGTAACTTTTTGCAGTCAGGTAAAGGAGTGGGCAAAGGACAAACTTGCAGATCAGGCTGCCGGCATTACTGATGTTATACAAGAGAAAGGAGAATCAGTGGAAAGATTTCATGCAAGACTGTTTCAAATGTTTACAGATTTGGGCTTTGATCGTACCGACAAGATTCATTCACAAATGCTGTCAGGTGCATTTGTCCAAGGTGTAAAGGATTATATTCGTAAGGGAATCATTGCTGCACGCCCTGAATATAAGGTAGTCTCTCTGGATACCCTACTTTTAGTTGCCAGGGGTCTAGAGTCTGCACAGGCTCCCAAAAAACAGACTTCGGTTTCTTCCTCAGCCCCTCTCATGGTGTCCCGCTTCACCCCTGTCCCAAGAGGTACCAAACCTGAGGATGGTTTCTGTTTCAATTGCAAGGCTAAAGGTCACTTCAAAAATGAGTGCCCGGAACCCAGAAAGGCGCCCAAGCCTGCACCTGCCCATAAGGCCACAGAAACGGTTCCAATTGTTAAGGAACCAGATGATTAGGAAGTTGGCAAGCCTGTGTCATTAACCCCTGTCATGGCAGTGTCTTCAGGGGATAAAGGGGGGGGGCCACTTGCCACTGTGACTTTACCCATTGAAGGACGAGAAACCACATTTTTAGTTGACACAGGTGCAGCCCGAAGTGTTCTGAGAGAACAAGACCTGCCAGATGCCTCATTCCTATCAGAAATAGATGTCTCTTGTGTTGGAGTGGATGGCCAACCAAGGCACAGTCCTTTAACAACCCCATTGCGAGTTGGCAATTACCCAAACTTGCTTGCTCGATTTGTAGTATCCTCCACATGCCCAATTAACCTGTTAGGTGCTGATGTCCTCTCACGCCTGCAGGCATCTATCACCTTCACCCCAGAAGGTCAAGTAGAATTGTCTACTCCCCTATCTGAATCAGATACCTCAGTTTTGTGCTCCCTACCTCTATTGCTGCATTTAGATGAACCCCGTGGGGAAGCAAAAGAGCAGAGGTCCAATTTTCCGGATATCATCAAAACAAAGGTACCTGCAAAATTATGGTCCAAAGGCCCAGAAGACATAGGTCATCTGAGAGTTCCACCTGTGGTGGTAAAGCTCATTCCAGGAGCAAAATTACCAAGAAAACCACAATATCCTCTAAAGCCAGCTCAGGCTGCAGCTATTTCAATTCAAATCAAAGCACTTTTGGAGAAAGGTGCTCTTGTGAAGTGTGAATCAAAATGCAACACCCCATTATTTCCTGTGAAGAAGAAAACACCAAAAGGGGAACCAGAGAAGTACAGAATGGTCCAGGACCTCAGAGCTGTCAACGAAGCAACTGTCCTGGACACCCCTATTGTACCAAACCCCCACACTCTGCTATCTGGAGTTCCACCATCTGCAAAATACTTCACAGTCATTGACCTGGCTAATGCCTTCTTCAGTGTTCCACTGGATCCGACTTGCCAATACCTGTTTGCTTTCACTCATGAAATGCAACAGTATACATGGACTGTCATGCCCCAAGGGGCACAAAATTCTCCAAGTCAATTTGCTAAAGCCATGTGCTCCATCCTGGACCCATGGCAAACAGACCACCCAGAAGTTGTCCTACTTCAGTATGTGGATGATCTCCTACTTTGTGGGGATGACATACCTACAACAGAAGACTGTTCTATTAGTCTCCTTTGCTACCTAGCAGAACAAGGATGCAAAGCTTCACGTCTCAAGCTGCAATTCTGTCAGCCAACAGTAATCTTTCTTGGACATTGCCTATCTCAAGGCACCAGACATCTCACTCGGGACCGAGTCAGAGCCGTACTGGAGATTCCACCTCCAAGAACCACAAAATCTCTCCATGCTTTTTTTAGGCCTCATTTCCTATTGCAGAGCATGGATCCCAGAAGCCTCTCTGCTTATGCAGCCACTCTATGATGCACTCAAGTCAGACCCATTCTGCCTGACAAATGAAGCACTGGACAATTTTAAAATTCTGAAACGTACCATTGCATCTGCTCCTGCTCTGGGCCTACCAGACTACACCAAACCCTTCAAATTATTTGTCTCTGAAAGACAAGGCCACGCCACAGGAGTGCTTACCCAAACAAATGAGTTAAGAGGCCGCCAAAGGCCTATTGGGTTTTTCTCCTGTCAGCTGGATATCGTGGCCAGAGGGGCCCCTTCATGCCTTAGGGCTGTTTTTGCTGCAAGAGAACTTATTGAGAAAACTGCAGACCTGGTCCTTGGTCATCCTCTGGTCGTATTGGCACCTCATGACATTTCTGCCATTATCAACCAAGTCCAGCTCAAACATGTGTCTCCTGCCAGACACCTGCGTTTACAGTGTCACCTCCTGCTACCTGACAACATCACCATACAAAGGTGTCAAGTTCTTAATCCGTCCACTCTTCTTCCACTCCCTGAGGGGGGTATCCACTATGGGTTTATCATGGACGAAACCTATATTTTTCTCCTCACTGGAACCATCAAGAGGATGCATCCTGATTTAACCTTTTATAAAGAACAAAAACCTCTCTGTGAGGGTCCAGGATATGCCTTCTGTACCACATGGTACAAGCCGAACATCTCTCCTGAACCTTGCTATGAAGATGAACTCTATCACTGGGTGGAGGTGAAACTCACTGCTCACGACTTCTATTGTGATTCTGAAGGCAATAGCATGGTCTTGATCGAACTACCTTCAGAACTCAAGTATTTATACCGTCATTGGGATACTGCTATTCCACATGTCCCTGTTACCAAGTTGAAAACAAAATCATGGAATGATCTCGGGCCCATGGCGAAATTATGGGCCACCATGGATGACTCGAAGTTACAGGAAAATGGCATTGCCAAATACCCCACAACTGACCTACTTGAAGCATGGCCACGCCATTTCCTGGAAAATGACTTTAAAAGCCTGGTCATAGTAAACAACTATGACCCAGAGACTCCTCACGACTGTTTTGAACAGATGAAAATGGAGACCATACATCTACCAACGGTGCATGAGAATCCATTGACAAATCCTGATTTCACTCTGTTTGTGGATGGTTCAAGATATGCTGATGAAGAAGGAAAATACCACACAGGATATGCCGTAACCACAACAGATGAAGTTATCAAGTCATCATCTTTACCACCAGCAATGTCTGCGCAAGAAGCTGAATTACAAGCCCTGTCTTCAGCATGCAAAATCTCCGAAGGAAAACGTGCCAACATCTACACAGATTCAAGATATGCCCTAGGTGTGGCACACGACTTCGGCCTCATATGGAAGACAAGAGGATTTCTTACTACTGCCGGCACACCAGTCAAACACAGCTCTGCAATCAAAGAGCTAATGGATGCCCTCCTACTCCCTGAAGAAGTGGCCGTATTGAAAGTCAAGGCACATGGAAAGTTGGATACAGATGAAGCAAGGGGCAACCATCTGGCTGATCAGGCTGCTAAGCAAGCAGCAAGAAATTTGCAGGAAGTGGACGAAGAAGTGTCCGGTCAAGAAGAAGTTCCTGTTTTTACTTTACAGACCCTTCCTACTGATCTAAGGATTTTGCGGGAACAGCAAGCCGCAATTACCCCTGAAGAGATCCAGAAATGGAAGAAGAAAGGGGCTGTCTTAAAGGACGGAATATACTATAACAATTTCAAATTCTGCCTTCCAAAAAACTTATACCCAGCAGTTGTCCAATGGGCACACGGACCAGCACATCTGTCAAAAGATTTAATGGCCGCCCTCATCCAGAAGTATTATGAAGCCCCTGGAATAACAACATTGATCACTAACTTCTGCAGGGTTTGTGCCATTTGCGCAAAATGCAATCCAGGGAAGCCAATCAAAGTGCCTACAAAACATCTGGCTAAGCCCATGTACCCATTCCAGAGAATTCAAATTGATCATATACAAATGCCCAAGAGCGGGCCCCATGAATATGCACTAGTGATAGTGGACATGTTCTCAGGCTGGCCAGAAGCCTACCCAGTAGCCAATATCACTGCCAAAACAACAGCAAAACGTCTACTTACAGATGTTGTATGTAGGTTTGGACTTCCAGAAGTTATTGAAAGTGACCAGGGCCCAGCCTTTACAGCAACAGTGACTAAAGAGATTTGGACTGCTCTGGGGGTGACCCTAGCCTTTCACACCCCTTACCACCCACAAAGTAGTGGGAAAGTGGAACGCATGAACGGCACCTTAAAAGCCAGAATGCTTAAAATGTCACAAGAAACAAAGATGCCCTGGCCAGAAAGTCTACCAATAGCTCTATTTAGTGTTAGGCACACACCTAGAGGGAAGCATTCACTATCCCCATACGAGATTCTATTTGGGACCGCACCCAGACTAGGTTGTTATTATCCACAACAGTTACAGCTTCAATCTGATGTTTTAGTAGACTATGTAATTGAACTTGCAAGTGCCTTGAACAAAATACATGCCCAAGTTTTCTCTTCAATTCCAGATCCCGATTTGGATACAGGTACCCATAGCCTGCTTCCTGGAGATTGGGTTCTGGTCAAGAAGTTTGTGCGGAAACATACCTTGGAACCAAGATTTGACGGGCCATTCCAAGTTCTCCTAATCACCGCAACCTCCGTCAAATTGGCCGGCCGGCCACATTGGATCCACGCTTCCCATTGTAAGAAAGTACTTGCCCCAGAGGAAGCTAGTACCGCACCACCATGTACCTCTGGTACAGTATCTTCTTAATCAGCTTAATTAAAGCTCAACAAGTAGCCATCACTAAAGATGCTAGTGGGTACACCTTCTGGTATAATTCATCATGTACCCGTGTGGCTACTTATACTTTTGACTACTGTGACATCGTAGAATGCCCATTCCCCACGTCACAGATTCAGAATATCTATAGAGATATCCCTCATTCAAAAGACCCCTATGTTTGTGTAGTTGACAAACAATGGGGGCACAACTGTAACCATTGGGGGGCGGCGGGATGGAATGCCGGGCCTGCCTGGGGTTACAAACCAAAAAGTGCCTTATCTAAAATTGATGATCACGGTAGGTCCCTCCTCCAGAGAATGACTCTAAGAAAGCCCGGAGGAGGCATACCTATGAAATTAATCTTAAACATTGAGCATCCCAGCCCAACGGATGCAGACCAGTATATAATGGGAATGTACTGGAAGAAGGGTTCCTATAATAAATTAGGACATTTCCACCTTAAAGATATGTGCCACTCTCCTGAGTGGAAAGGGACCACCCACATGGTCTCAAATCCGTTGAAACCACACATCCAATCTTTTAAAGACATGATGGCCATTGCAAATCCAACATTTGAAGATACCATGGCCGCTGAAACAGGTTTCAATGATGTTAATCTATGGTTAGAATGGATGAAATATAATGCCAACAAACATAACAGAACCGCATGCTATGTGTGTGGTGGTGCCCGGCCGCACCTGGGCACTGTGCCTTTAACTTTGCCAGTAGATATAGAAGAATGTGTTCTGAGTCTTTTTGCCTATCACTACAATTTCAATAGGTCCATATGTAAAGCATGGACAGTAGAGTATCCTCTTCTAGTCAAAGATTGCAAACCCCCAGATGGTGTTACCGTCTATAAAGGTAATTATACCTGTTATGCTAATTATGATGGAATCGGTAAATTTGTGGGTAACTTCTCTAAAGGTTATTGTGCCACCTACAGAACTGTCTCTATGAACCTCCTACAATTCCACACTAGATCATTGGGGGATATTTACTGGTTGTGTGGGGATCTACAGCTGAGATCAAGAATGGATAAAGAATGGTGGGGGGAGTGTACTCTGGCTAAAGCAATCATGCCCATACATATTATCTCTGACACACACCCCGATACTCATGAGTCCAAACACTCACCAACCAAGGTAAAGCGTGAAGCCCCAGTAAAAGGCAGTTTTGACCCTCATATTTACATTGATGCCATTGGGGTACCTAGGGGGGTGCCCAATGAGTTTAAAGCCAGGGATGAAGTTGCTGCAGGATTTGAATCACTTTTTACCATAGTCACTGCAAACAAGAATTTAAATTGGATAAATTACATCTACTACAACCAACAACGGTTTGTTAATTACACCAGGGATGCCCTTCAGGGTTTGGCCGAACAGCTGCAGGCTACGTCCCAAATGTCATTCCAGAATAGAATGGCTTTAGATATGATTCTAGCCGAAAAAGGAGGGGTATGTAAAATTCTGCCTGACACCATGACATGTTGTACTTACATCCCAGAAAACACAGGCCCCAATGGTAAAGTAACCTTAGCTATAGAAAAATTGAAAGAGCTCTCTGAGGAGCTAAAGAGGAACTCTGGGATAAAAGATCCCTGGGAGAGATGGTTTGGTTGGATGACAGGATGGCAAAAAGCTTTGATGCATATTGGTATAGCAATACTAATTTTCATTTTTATCTTTGCTCTTCTCGTTTGTTGTGTCCTCCCTTGTCTGAGAAAGCTCCTCTTGAAGACTGTAGACCAAGCGGCACCCACTTCGCACACCTCACAGTTGATGACCAAGATTTCCAAAAAGTCAACTCGCCCTGTATACCGCTACAATCTATCCCGTTTATTGATAAAGTGCAAGAGTTCTAGGAAGGGACCAGCTTAGGGACAGCATCTGTCTGTCTGGGAAGTCTACCGTGCGGAGATGTGGTGGGTTAGCCACCTCGGGATACCCATGGAGTGAAGTGTTCGAGTGCCCAGCGGACAGATGAGTTAGCCAATTAGGGACAGACGAAGGGACAGCTTTGCACTTTGCAATAACACCTAGCTAGCGGGTCACGGGGTTTCTGTGCTTTTGGGCTAACACGTCTTCTGATACTAACAAATAAAGATTATCTTTTAGAATCTAACATTTCAAAGGGGGGACTGATGTAGAATTATTAAAATCTTTATTAGAACCTGTATTGAATTATTGTACTAACTCCATTTTGTTCACCTTACATGACAGAATTTCCTGACAGTATTCAGTATAATGAATAGGAGATTGTATTTTCTCTCTCTAAGGACATAACTAGCCCCGGAGTTAGCGGATCTCCGTTGACTTGCAACATAGTATAATCCAAGGCCAGGAGAACAGTGACAAAATGAAATGTTCTATTCATAAAAGAACCTTGGACCAGAGCACGAGACTGACATCACTAACTATGTAAAATGATGCCCAAGTCCCCCCTTTCCACCGAGTAAGCCTCGTGCTAAAGAGCAATGACATCCCATGATGGGAGGGTGCCTCACTAGTCACTCAAATCTCTGAGCCAATTAATAATATTAATGGGTGGACACTGACATAGCCACTTAACATTTAACCCAATTAATGGTGTCTATTTGCTGTTATCTTGAATTCTTCAGTGATGTAATAATGCCTTTAAAAGGGTCTGCGCACCCATTTTCTGCCAGAAGCCATTAAACTTCTCCGAAGTTCTTTCATTAACCTGAACTTTGTGTCTCAGTGTGAATTTACTTCTGCGTGCACGCAACTTTATTATCTTTAATTTGGACAGGAACAGATAGTCATTCAAACTAATTGGTTTGCAGTAAATTATATACGACATTACTACCGCAAAGGATTCTGGGTGGGCATATGCAAATAAGTTTAACAAAGAATCACATTTTTGCCTCATTCTATTTTAAACATGGATGCCTTTGAGTCTGTGTTTGCTGTATGCAACAGCTTTGAAACACAACTTGGGAAAAGATGCAAAGCCAGTGAACCTCTCATGGACAGCTGTTTCATTGTTAATGCAAATCATCAGAATTTGGTTGGTTACTGGTTTGCTATTATACATATATTGTGGTTTTATATATATCTAGTTTTCAATCACAATTTTTCCCCACCATAATCTATTTGGATCTTGCTTCCCAAGCACTACCAAGCCTCCATAAGCAAACCAGTAACCAACCTCATGCTGAAGAGTTGCATTAACAACGAAACAGCTGTCCATGAGTGGTTCACTGGTTTTGCATCTTATCCTAAATTGTGTTCCAAGCAGTTGTATACTGCAAACACAAATTAAAAGGAATCCATGTTTAAAATGGAATGAGGCAAAAATGTGATTCTTTGTTAAACTAATTTGCATATGCCCACCCAGAATCCTTTGCGGTTGTAACATCACTGCTGATTTGGGATTTCTGTGGGAAAAGCAAGTCTTATGGCTTGACTGGTGTGCAGATTTTTGTTTAGCATTGTATTAACTATATATATATATATATATATATATATATATATATATAAAATTTTATGTAATTCATAAGCAAATTAGGATATATCATCTGAATTGGTTGATTCTGCCAATAATATTTAGTAATATCTAAATTGTTGGTAATTCTAGGAGTTTGAAAATGTTATGCCAAAATAGCTGAATTGAGAACATAGCTGACCTGCACAAAATTTCAACCAGCTATTTGGCCTAACATTTGAAATTCACTTTGAATAACCACACTCTGGTGAACAACCCTGATTTTTTACAAAAAGTATTTACAAAACAGACTTGACCAAAAACTGATTCTACATCAGAACATTAATAAGCATATGTAAAGATATTGTGCTGGCTTGAAATGGAAATGTAAGCCATCAGTTTGTAGTTGTCAATCAGCTTTGTTATTGTCTCTTTGCAAACCATACATTAAGAAGGAAGCTAACACTCAACTATTTTACCTACTACAGGAAGTGTAATTCTAGTTTTCAGAGCTACTAATGAAGTTAAACTCGAGAAAGACTTTGCAGATAAGATGAACTAGGATAAATTCAATCCCCAACACTCAGAAAGAGCAGACTGTTGTTTTTTCCAGAGTACTTGAGAAACTAAGTGTGGAAATAAGTGAACCTCTGATTTTAATATTTCAAGATTCTTTTCTTTCAGGAAGTGTTCCGGAAGAATGGAGGAAGACGGATGTGGTTCCTATATTCAAAAAGGGTTCAAAATCCTTGCCTGGAAATTATAGAATTGTGAGCTTAACTTCTGTGACTGGGATAGTGTTTGAAAGATTATTAAGGGATAATATTCAAGGATTCCTTGAGAAGAACGTGGTTATCAGCAAAAACCAGAATGGTTTTATGAAACATAAGTCATGTCAAACTAACTTGATTGCATTCTACGAAGAAGTAAGTAGAAGTATAGATCAGGGTGTTGCAGTGGATGTGATCTATTTGGATTTTGCCAAGGCATTTGATACAGTTCCACACAATAGATTAGTGTTCAAACTCAAAGAAATCCGTCTAGATGAAAATCCTTCTTCTTGGGAGAACATTGGCTTAAAAAAAGAGTACAAAGAGTTGTCATTAATGGTACATTTTCAAGCTGGACAGAGGTGGCAAGTGATGCCCCTGAGGATTCTGTTCTGGGTCCCCTTCTATTTAATATGTTTTATAAATGATCTTGAAAAAAGCATTGAAAGCATGTTTCAGTGTTTGCAGATGACACAATGCTCTGTAAAGTAATACAATGTGAGCAAGATATTACTTTGCTACAGAGAGATTTAGATAGACTGGGGGACTGGGCTCTCAAATGGCAGATGAAATTTAATGTTGAAAAATGCAGTTATGCACTTCGGTGTAAAGAATGCACAAGTAACTTATACCCTTAATGGAAGCAAATTAGGGGTGACAACACATGAGAAGGATTTGGGAATTATTCTAGACAACAAACTATGCAACAAAGTGCAATGTCAATCAGCAGTGGCTAAGGCCAGTAAGATATTGTCATGCATGAAAAAGAGCATTCATTCTCGGGATGAAAATATCATTTTGCCTCTTTATAAATCCACATCTTGAATATGTTGTGCAATTTTGAGCACCTGTTCTAAAGAAGGATGTTATGGCACTAGAAAGAGTGCAGAGGCAGGCTACACAATTAATAAAAGGAATGGAACATTTTAGCTATGAAGAAAGTTTAACAAATTTAAACCTCTTTAGTTTAGAAAAACATTGCCTCAGAGGGGATATGATAACATTATACAAATATATCTGTGGCCAATACAAACCATTGTGTGGAAATCTATTCACAAACAGGACTTTACATAGGACACAAGGTCATGTGTTTAGACTGAAAGAAAGAAGATTTAGTCTAAGGCAAAAAGTTTTTTTTTACTGTAAGAACAATAAGGATATGGAATTCTCTGCCTGAAGAAGTGGTTTTATTAGAGTCCATACAGATGTTTAAACAGCAACTAGATGCATACTTGCAAAAACCGAATATTCTAGGATATAATTTTTTAATGTAGGGTAATAGTTTCTTGATCCCATGATAAAATCTGACTGCCACTTTTGGGTCAAGATGGATTTTTTTCCCCCTAGTTTGTTGCAAACTTGGAAGTATCTTTACTGTCTGTCAGTCCTATGCATGTCTTTCGAT
>OW240917.1:81047557-81068497 GCA_933207985.1 Pelobates cultripes
TATCTGGTGTCACAATAGCCTGCAGTTAAAAACAAAAAACTTTTTTCACTGTTATAGATTGAATAGCAGTCAGTGTCCTTAAAGCGGGTGTGTTAAGCTCACAGTGGATACGGTGCCCAGTGCTACCACTCACTGGTGTCACAATAGCTTGCATTTAAAAACAAAAAATGTTTTCACTGTTATAGATTGAATAGCAGTCAGTGTCCTTAAAGCGGGTGTGTTACGCTAACAGTGGATACGGTGACCAGTGCCACCACTTAGATCTGGTGTCACAATAGCTTGTATTTAAAACAAAAAAACTTTTTTCACTGTTATAGATTGAATAGCAGTCAGTGTCCTTAAAGCGGGTGTGTTACGCTAACAGTGGATACGGTGACCAGTGCCACCACTCACTGGTGTCATAATAGCTTGCATTTAAAAACAAAAAACTTTTTCCACTGTTATAGATTGAATAGCAGTTAGTTGTCTCAAAACGGGTGTGTCAGCTCTACAGCGTGTACTCTGCCAGTTCACAGTGCCACTCTTATCTGGTGTCACAATAGCGTGCATTTAAAAACCAAAAAACTTTTTTCATTGTTATAGATTGAATAGCAGTTAGTTGTCTCAAAGCGGGTGTGTCAGCCCTACAGCGTGTACTCTGCCAGTTCACAGTGCCACTCATATCTGGTGTCATAATAGCTTGCATTTAAAAACAAAAAAATGTTTTCACTGTTATAGATTGAATAGCAGTTAGTTGTCTCAAAGCGGGTGTGTCAGGCTCACAGTGGATACTGTGCCCAGTGCCACCACTCACTCACTGATGTCACAATAGCTTGCATTTAAAAAAAAAAATAATGTTTCACTGTAATAGATTGAATAGCAGTTAGTTGTCTGCCAGCTTCTGTGTCAGGCTCACAGTGGATACTGTGCCCAGTGCCACCACTCACTCACTGGTGTCACAATAGCGTGCATTTAAAAAACAAAAAACTTTTTTCACTGTTATAGATTGAATAGCAGTTAGTTGTCTCAAAGCGGGTGTGTCAGACTCACAGTGGATACTGTGCCGAGTGCCACCACTCACTCACTGGTGTCACAATAGCTTGCATTTAAAAACAAAAAACTTTTTTCACTGTTATAGATTGAATAGCAGTTAGTTGTCTCAAAGCTGGTGTGTCAGCCCTACAGCGTGTACTCTGCCAGTTTACAGTGCCACTCATATCTGGTGTCACAATATCTTGCATTTAAAAACAAAAAACTTTTTTCACTGTTATAGATTGAATAGCAGTTAGTTGTCTCAATGCGGGTGTGTCAGGCTCACAGTGGATACTGTGCCCAGTGCTACCACTCACTCACTGGTGTCACAATAGCTTGCATTTAAAAACAAAAAACTTTTTTCACTGTTATAGATTGAATAGCAGTTAGTTATCTTCAAGCAGGTGTGTCAGCCCTACAGCGTGTACTCTGCCAGTTTACAGTGCCACTCATATCTGGTGTCACAATAGCGTGCATTTAAAAACCAAAAATCTTTTTTCACTGTTATAGATTGAATAGCAGTTAGTTGTCTCAAAGCGGGTGTGTCAGCTCTACAGCGTGTACTCTGCCAGTTCACAGTGCGACTCATATCTGGTGTCATAATAGCTTGCATTTAAAAACAAAAAACTTTTTTCACTGTTGTAGATTGAATAGCAGTTAGTTGTCTCAAAGCAGTTGTGTCAGGCTCACAGTGGATACTGTGCCCAGTGCCACCACTCACTCACTGGTGTCACAATAGCTTGCATTTAAAACCAAAAAACTTTTTCACTGTTATAGATTGAATAGCAGTCAGTGTCCTTAAAGCGGGTGTGTCAGGCTCACAATGGATACTGTGCCCAGTGCCACCACTCACTCACTGGTGTCACAATAGCTTGCATTTAAAAACAAAAAACTTTTTTCACTGTTATAGATTGAATAGCAGTCAGTGTCCTTAAAGCGGGTGTGTCAGGCTCACAGTGATACTGTGCCCAGTGCCACCACTCACTCACTGGTGTCACAATAGCTTGCATTTAAAAACAAAAAACTTTTTTCACTGTTATAGATTGAATAGCAGTCAGTGTCCTTAAAGCTGGTGTGTCAGGCTCACAGTGGATACTGTGCCCAGTGCCACCACTCACTCACTGGTGTCACAATAGCGTGCATTTAAAAACCCAAAACTTTTTTCACTGTTATAGATTGAATAGCAGTTAGTTGTCTCAAAGCGGGTGTGTCAGGCTCACAGTGGATACTGTGCCCAGTGCCACCACTAACTCACTGGTGTCACAATAGCGTGCATTTAAAAACCAAAAAACTTTTTTCACTGTTAAAGATTGAATAGCAGTTAGTTGTCTTCAAGCGGGTGTGTCAGGCCTACAACGTGTACTCTGCCAACCTTTGCCAGTTCAAAGTGCCATTCATATCTGGTGTCACAATAGCTTGCATTTAAAAACAAAAAACTTTTTTCACTGTTATAGATTGAATAGCAGTTAGTTGTCTTCAAGCGGGTGTGTCAGCCCTACAGCGTGTACTCTGCCAACCTCTGCCAGTTCACAGTGCCACTCATATCTGGTGTCACAGTAGCTTGCACGCATAGTACCACTAATTGAAAAAAAATTTCAGGCAGAGGCAGGCCACCCCTACACTGCGCATTGGGTAAACCTGCTGACGGCTGCCAAGCATTGAATGCGTGGCTCTGCAGAGGAGTTGGTGACACCGCCACGACTTGCAGGCAGGCCTGCTGCTACTCCTCCTACTCCATCCTCTTCCATAACCTCCTCGGAGTCCTCTGCTGCTGCTGCGTCTTGCTCCACATTAACGGATAGGGGACGTAACAGGGATTAAACTGATAAGAATAGTACTACTTAACACACCATTCCTATCTGGTGGCACATTAGATTGCTCGTGCAGTGCCCCAAATTTGAAGTAGGAGGACCGACCAAGCATCTTTTTCCATCTCCCGGTTCCTAAAATCGATGCCATATACACGTCCCCTGATAGGGGACGTAACAGGGATTAAATTGATAGGAATAATACTTCTTAACACACCTTATAATAACGCAGAGAGAGGCAACGCAGAGAGAGGAGTCTGAAGAAGAGGAGTCAGAGGAGGAAGGTGGCTTTGAGGAGGTGGAAGACCGAACACAGCAGGCGTCCCTGGGGGCTTGTTGTCATCTTTCGGGGACCCTTGGTGTTGTACGTGGCTGGGTGGAAGAAGAGACCTTTAATGACATCAGTGAGGACAAGGAACAAGACATGGCTAGCTTGGTATCCAACCTTGTGCAAATGGGGAGTTTGCGGTTGTGCAAATGGACTGTTTGCGGTTGTTTGCGGGGGGTTAAACGGGGAGTTTGGTCTGTCACTGTGAAGCGGGCGTAACCCTTACACTACCTGATCGATACAACATCATACAGTAGGTCCCCCCCCTCATTGAGATTTATGGCTCCCACCCACCGTGCAGGGGTGGAGGCCGGGGGGGAGGACAGTAGGTCCCCCCTTATCCTTATTTACTGAATATTCCCCTGTATAATAATGTTTGGCATTTATTGAATATTCCCTATTCTGCTCTGTGTAAGTGTTTATCAGGGATCCTTAGGATAGGTGTGCATCCATATCTGCCAAGTGACCCTATGTAGGGGGAACATTCCCTATTCTGCTCTGTGTCAGTGTGTATCAGTGATCCTGAGGATAGGTGTCAATCCATACCTGCCAAATGACCCTATGTAGGGGGAACAGTCTTTATTCTGCTCTGTGTCAGTGTCTATCAGGGATCCTGAGGACGGGTGTCAATCCATATCTGCCAAGTGACCCTATGTAGGGGAAATAGTCTCTATTCTGCTCTGTGTCAGTGTGCATCATGATCTCCGAGGACAGGTATCAATCCATATCTGCCAAGTGACCCTATGTAGGAGAACAGTCTCTATTCTGCTCTGTGTCAGTGTGTATCATGGTCTCTGAGGACAGGTGTCAATCCATATCTGCCAAGTGACCCTATGTAGGAGGAACAGTCTCTATTCTGCTCTGTGTCAGTGTGTATCATGGCTCTGAGGACAGGTGTCAATCCATATCTGCCAAGTGACCCTATGTAGGAAAACAGTCTCTATTCTGCTCTGTGTCAGTGTGTATAATGGTCTCTGAGGACAGGTGTCAATCCATATCTGCCAAGTGACCCTATGTAGGAAAACAGTCTCTATTCTGCTCTGTGTCAGTGTGTTTCATGGTCCCTGAGGACAGGTATCAATCCATATCTGCCAAGTGACCCTATGTAGGAGAACAGTCTCTATTCTGCTCTGTGTCAGTGTGTATCATGGTCTCTGAGGACAGGTGTCAATCCATATCTGCCAAGTGACCCTATGTAGGTGAAACAGTCTCTATTCTGCTCTGTGTCAGTGTGTATCATGATCTCTGAGGACAGGTGTCAATCCATATCTGCCAAGTGACCCTATGTAGGGGGAACAGTCTCTATTCTGCTCTGTGTCAGTGTGTATCATGGTCTCTGAGGACAGGTGTCAATCCATATCTGCCAAGTGACCCTATGTAGGAGGAACAGTCCCTATTCTGCTCTGTGTCAGTGTGTATCAGGGATCCTAGGACAGGTGTCAATCCATATCTGCCAAGTGACCCTATGTAGGGGGAACAGTCTCTATTCTGCTCTGTGTCAGTGTGTATCATGGTCCCTGAGGACAGGTGTCAATCCATATCTGCCAAGTGACCCTATGTAGGAGGAACAGTCTCTATTCTGCTCTGTGTCAGTGTGTATCAGGGGCTCTGAGGACAGGTGTCAATCCATATCTGCCAAGTGACCCTATGTAGGAGGAACAGTCCCTATTCTGCTCTGTGTCATGTGTATCAGGATCTCGGAGGACAGGTGTCAATCCATATCTGCCAAGTGACCCTATGTAGGGGGAACAGTCTCTATTCTGCTCTCTGTCAGTGTGTATCATGGTCTCTGAGGACAGGTGTCAATCCATATCTGCCAAGTGACCCTATGTAGGGGAACAGTCTCTATTCTGCTCTGTGTCAGTGTGTATCATGGTCTCTGAGGACAGGTGTCAATCCATATCTGCCAAGTGACCCTATGTAGGGGGAACAGTCTCTATTCTGCTCTGTGTCAGTGTATATCATGGTCCCTGAGGACAGGTGTCAACCCATATCTGCCAAGTGACCCTATGTAGGAGGAACAGTCTCTATTCTGCTCTGTGTCAGTGTGTATCAGGGGCTCTGAGGACAGGTGTCAATCCATATCTGCCAAGTGACCCTATGTAGGGGGAACAGTCTCTATTCTGCTCTGTGTCAGTGTGTATCATGGTCTCTGAGGACAGGTGTCAATCCATATCTGCCAAGTGACCCTATGTAGGGAGGAACAGTCTCTATTCTGCTCTGTGTCAGTGTGTATCATGGTCCCTGAGGACAGGTGTCAATCCATATCTGCCAAGTGACCCTATGTAGGGAAACAGTCTCTATTCTGCTCTGTGTCAGTGTGTATCATGATCTCTGAGGACAGGTGTCAATCCATATCTGCCAAGTGACCCTATGTAGGAGGAACAGTCTCTATTCTGCTCTGTGTCAGTGTGTATCAGGGGCTCTGAGGACAGGTGTCAATCCATATCTGCCAAGTGACCCTATGTAGGAGGAACAGTCTCTATTCTGCTCTGTGTCAGTGTGTATCAGGGGCTCTGATGACAGGTGTGTAAACTTCTACATTCACAAGGACCCTACGAAATAGTAAACAGTCTCCCTGGCCCACCCAAAGTACCTAACAGTGTTTCCAACCATGGCACCAGTCCTCTGTCCAAAATGTCCCACGTATCAACCATATCCAAGCCAGAGCCTGAGAACATGAAAGAATGTCCTTTCGTCCCAAGG
Organism: Pelobates cultripes; assembly: GCA_933207985.1. Taxonomy (NCBI): domain Eukaryota; kingdom Metazoa; phylum Chordata; class Amphibia; order Anura; family Pelobatidae; genus Pelobates; species Pelobates cultripes. The sequence goes on from OW240917.1 coordinate 81,053,411, forward strand.
ACAAGACCAGACTCTGCATCAACTGTGTAATTTTCCATGGATCCCCCTCCGGCATGCCACAGTCCAGGTGTTAGTCCCCTTGAAACAACTTTTCCATCATTATTGTGGCCAGAAAGAGTCCCTGTGTGTTTTAAAATTCGCCTGCTCATTGAAGTCTGTAACGGATCGCCTGGCACCCCGACTGGGTACCTCCATTGAAAGATGCTCCTAGCGCTTCCCGAGGACTCCAAGCACTGCAGCAGACACCACAACCACCGAACCGGAGAAGCATATGAATCCTCTCAAGCATATGAATGCTGTAGACAGTTGAATAGGAACCATACGAATAGGTTTACTCTCCTAGCAGTCAAACTGGAACAGCATACAATAAATCCTTCCCCAATAATGAGACGACACTTCACTTTGAGGGTTAAAACAGGAACTCAGGTGCTGGCACACCCAGCCTGGTTTTTATTACAGTCTTGCAAATACAGGACCGCCCACAGGGAGGTATAAAACAACCAATCACATCACAGTTACATCCCACATATTCCCTCCCCTTATCCTGAGAGGAAACCCAATTATACATACAGTTAAAACATACTTTCTACCCAACTTTCATAACTCTAAAACCATACATCACATTCACATAAAATTACACATTCACAATCAATCCATTCAGGGAACAACATATTAAAAAATGGCACAAATCAGACAAGGGGTTCAAAAGTTAGTAAAAAGTCCTTTGTGACTAAATGAAGCATGGCTTTCCGGCCCAAACCAGTTTCAGAGTCTTCTATCCCGGAGATAAGTAATTCAATTATCTCCCAGGACAGACACAAGACTCCATTAAGCACATGGTTGCAAAAAGACACAAAACACTTTAAAATACATAAAGTCACATTTACACATAACACGCAGACATTTCACATATCCCCAGATAGCTGGGATCTGAGTGCACATTATTAGATGAATGGCACTCAGATCACACAAATAAGCCTTTCTGCAGGGGAAATAAACAGTTTAACCTGCAGGGCCATAGTCCAAAGGGAGCAGGCGAGCAACCAGGCTTCTCCAGTTCACAGTGGCCAGGTTGGTTTCGCCACACTGCATCAACTGTGTAATTTTCCATGGATCCCCCTCCGGCATGCCACAGTCCAGGTGTTAGTCCCCTTGAAACAACTTTTCCATCACTATTGTGGCCAGAAAGAGTCCCTGTGTGTTTTAAAATTCGCCTGCTCATTGAAGTCTATGGCGGTTCACCCGGTTCGCCGGTTCGCGAACATTTGCGGAAGTTCGCGTTCGCCGTTCGCAAAACGAAAATTTCGTGTTCTCGACATCACTAGTCAGGAGAGCCCTGTCATCCCCCTATTGTAAGTAGTCAAACTGTTTAAGAATGGTTTGACTATTAAGCTGGGGTCCACTTGATTATTATTATTTTATTTATAAAGCGCCAGCAAATTCCGTAGCGCTGCACAATGGGTGGACTAACAGACACGTAATTGTAGCCAGACAAATGGACACACAAGAAGAAAAGGGTTGAGGGCCCTGCTCAATGAGCCTACATGCTGGAGCGAGTGGCGTATAGTGACACAAAGGGTATGAGTAGGGCTAATGAAATAGGTTGCTAGAAAAGTATTCAATGAGAACTTAGGTAAATTGAAGCTGAAGTTGAGGTGGGTTGAGGCACACAGAAGAATCCAAGTAAGACGTTCTTAAACTGTTTGTTTACTTACATTGGGGGTTGCCACGGATCATCACTCCAAGTGGTTGTGGTGCTTGGAGCGTTCCTTTAATAGTAGAATAGTTGGAATAGTTAAACACTAACACAGCTACAGAGCACTAAAAAAATTGAGTGGTTCCCCACTTCTGGGTTACACTGTATACATATATTCTGAAAAGAGGAATACACATATTTAAATAAAAGCACAACAGTATTACAGGGGAACCATATACTGAGGTCAATTGATTAGAGTAGAAGTCACTGTGGTGTTTGCGCTTACATTCCTGTGTATATACCTCTTATGGTATACTGAGTTTTTAGAAGCCGTGCAGCATGAAGTCCTTCATCTTTACCTTCCATTTTGAGCATTTTGTATGAACATTAAACATATAAACATTGATTTACTAGATAACAATACAGCATTGCAACAAATTTACATCAAAAATTCTACTTACTCCATGCTGTAATGCCTCTTAATAAACAGACCTTTCTTGAGTGCTCAATGGAAACCATACCACCTTATGCTATTTATTAAACATAGTTTTTTTCCCATCAACCATATATTTTTTGCCACAACGTGTAGCACACCGAACCACAAATCAAATGAGCATGCTTGTCCATTATGCAACTCATTTGAGTCATGATTAGTCTACATGGTGGTTTGAAAATTGGGAATTTGGCTGATAACATGATTGATCCAGTTTGGAATAAAACAAATATCCAAGTCTACTGCAAAACATATATAATATTTATAAGATGGATAAATATTGCTGAACACTGATGGGTGTATTTTTTGTTCCCTTTTGGTTTCTGTGAATTGTTTTTCCCCTATAATCTGCAAAGAGAAAATGTGTCCAAACTGAAATGTCCTATGAATGCCCTATTTCAGACCATCCAAACTAACTTTGTTTTGTGTTAAAGTTTTTCACTGTGGACTAGTATTGTTTTGTGTTAAAGTTTTTCACTGTGGACTAGTATATTAAGAAATCAATACATGCTGTGACAACTAAACAGAAAGAGCATTCTCAACTATTTTCCACCCCATGGGATGTGCTGTGGAGAGTAATGATAATAAGGGGACCAGGATGTGCCCAGTGTCCTGGCCTTAAGGAGTTTACGCAACTTTTTGAGTGCATGTCTAAAAGAAACTTCATTTCCAGGCCTAAACCGGTTTACCCACTTATAGGTGTTACCCCTTACATGCATAAGTCTCCAGGCCTTAGTCAGGTTAACCCAAAAGTAGTTCACCTATAAAATGCCAGATATCCACCTACAGGAGTCTTGTTGTCTCCATGCCAGGCTTACATAGGCACCCCCCCAAAATGTCTCTCCCATCCTGACCTCACACTAACATGTAATAGTGAGAAGGGCCAATATATGCTAAAAAAAAATTTCAAAGATATTTCAAAGTCTTGATTGAAGATTATCTTCCTTAATTTCTTATTTTATTTGTCTTCATCTACCAAAACTACCAAAACAAAAAATAAATCCTGAACACCACTAAATAGAATGGGTAATATATGTATATATGTACAGGATGTCCCAAAAATGTTTACACACCTTGAATGATTATAAAGTCAGTGTTTAGTAACTGACAGTTCATTTTCTGACTAAAAGAATCTACAGAAATTATTATTAAGATTTAATTAAATTACTATTAATCAAAACAAATTAAAAAAAGTCCTTCTATATAATCACAGAGCATTTTACCCATAGGGTTTTTCAAGTGATAGTCACTTGAAAAAGCCTATTGGTGAAACACGTTGTGATTATATAGAAGGACTTTTTTTTTCTGTTTACATTTTGTGTGGTATACTATAATAAACATTGTTTTTACCCTCAAAATTTTATGTTTATTTTTTTTATGCTACATTTTATTTTATTAATCTAAAGAAACCTCTACATCTACCTACATATATCCTTGGTGGAGATCATACCACCCAAGCTGATATTGTGAGTAGATTTTATACATTTTGTATAAAGTACTATTGTTTAAAATGGTGAGCACTATATCTTTTTTTTATTCTTTTCATATACCGTTTTAATTTGAACATCTAAAGGGGGCAGCTCCAGATTTATCCTTGAGTGGGGATTGTACCACTCAGAGCTCTATCTAAAAGCTGTTAAGAAGCTTTTGTCTACTTAAACATTAAGGAGGATAACAGACTGACCTCCAAAAAAGCACTAACATATATAGGTTATCTCCCCCCAATTTTTTTTTTTTTTTGCTGGGACTCTTTAATATTTTTAGATCTCAATATTTTTATATATAACATTGCACAATATCTAGTATTTCTTATTTGGTACAGTCTGCTTTTTTTCTGTATATATATATATAAATATATATTTGGAGTGAAATGCACAACAGGAAGAAATGCACAACAGAAATGAATTGTGATACAAATATGCAAATTATTCAATAAAATTATTTGTGCTATATACATTGAACAAAATTATAAATGTAACACTTTGTTTTTTTCCCCCCATTTTTCATGAGCTGACATGGGATGCTCTGGATCGGCGTATACAACAGCGTATTCCAGGTCCTGCCAATATCCAGCAACATCGCACAGCCATTGAATTGGAGTGGACCAACATTCCACAGGCCACAATCAACAGCCTGATCAACTTTATGTGAAGGAGATGTGTTGCACTGAGTGAGGCAAATGGTGGTCACACCAGATACTGAATGGTTTTCAATGGCACACATTTGCAATAATCATGCTATCTAATCAGTATCTTGATATGCCACACCTGTGAGGTGGATGGATTATCTCGGCAAAGGAGAAGTGCTCACTAACACAGATTTAGACAGATTGACAGATTTGTGAACAATAATTGAGAAAAATTGGACTTTTTTTGTACGTAGAAAAGGTCTTAGATTTTTGAGTAACGCTCATGAAAAATGGGGGCAAAAACAAAAGTGTTGCATTTATAATTTTGTTCAGTGTGTGTGTGTGTGTGTGTGTATATATATATATATATATATATATATATATATATACCACAAATAGTTGCACAAATATCACTATTTTTATAATATTGATAGATGATTTTTAAAAATATTGATATTTATCCAACTATTTGTGCTATATATATATAGCACAAAGTTGTGCAAATATGAATATTTTTATTGAGTAATTTATATGTTGTTATCAGAATCCCTTTCTGTTGAGCATTCCACTCCCCACTGCTAAGCTTCATTTGCTTTCTTCTTTTACTCCTATCTGTTTGTGCCACTTCATGAAATTAAATTAATCTTAGAGGTACCCGAGAAAAATGTGTCTAAAGACCTTGACAGCTGTACAGGTGCACTGTGCCCTTAATCTCTTAAACTGGAGAGCTGCCCAGCACATCGGGCTCTAAGCCCAGCATTGAATACATGTTGTTGTGCAGCTATGATGCTTGGTTAACCCAAGTGACGTAACCATTAATTTTATCCGTTTTTATTATAAATCCTGTGTATTGACTTAACACAAGAAATATTCAGGTTAAACGTCCTTATTTAGTACTAATTTTGTTTTTCATTATATTCTTAATTAAACAAAATAAAAGCGGTGCTCTGCTGTTTTAATACACAAATATGTCTGTCTATCTATCCTTGACAACCACTTCAAAGAATTAATAAAACACAAAATCTTGCATTTTTCACTGAAAGATATAAATGCCCAGCTCAGGATAACATATCATATTTGCAGAGTCTTAAGCAATTTTAAAGCAGAGCGTAATGTTCTAATCAAAATGATGGCCTGCCTATGAGTTCTTTTCAGAAGGATATAAAAGAATGCATAATTGATGAGTGTAAAATATTTCACCTCCCTTTGGAAATAGATTTTGCTTCTCATCTAAATCAAACTTGTTCTCTTAGTATAATTTTTAAAACCGTTCTGACTCTGTGGATTACTGCATCAACCTTTACTCATCGTGCAGATTAGGAATCCTGATTGCAATTAGTATCATCCTTGAGGAGTTTTACAAATTATCATCTTCAATAGCATTATATATTCCAGAACATCAATTTAAGAAATGAAATAGGTATCATGAGAAGGCTGATAGGGAAATTTTGTGTTAGGGGAATCGGATAAGGATATAATATCAATTGAGAAGTATTTAATATATCAAGCAACCTAATATGTAACATCATGCCAGACAGAGGTCATCGTTTTATTAGGCTTACTGTTTATTTTTCATAGTGCTTTCATTTACAGCCCAATTTCAATTCTTTTCTCACATACGATAAATTTAAAAGTATATAATTAACTAAGTCTCCAAACGTCAAGGCAGTCTATGAATAGTACAAAGTGTGCCAATCGGATATTTGAATAGATATTTGAATTTACCCATTTGTCAATTACAAACTGTTCACTGTTAGTTAAGTTCTTACTTCACGGGACACCGAAAAGTGGAAAGAAATGAGAGACTGAAAACAGTAAGTTCACAAAATACTTTATTAACTTCATTACTAATGGATTTTGGTTTAACAATTAATAAAGTGCTATAATTATTTGAAACTAAGACAGAACAGCAGCTTCTTGTACATATTGCCATACCTCCCAACATTAGGCTGTATGCAACCAGGACAAGACGGGTGCAGGTGTGTATGGGAAAGAGTGAAGTTATCCAGGAAACAATATGAGTCATTGAGTTGTGTGCAGGTTGACAGGCGAACCTGAAAATCAGCCAGCTAAGGTGTTCAATGTGCAGAGTACATTATAAAAAAGTTTTTAAGTAACTATTTTAAAAAAAAATTTTTATGTAGATGCAGCTGAATTTATCCAGAACATCAAATAATACAGGAGTGAAACATGAAGTAAACAATTGTGGAATTGAAGAAATGTATCTTACATATAAAACCAACTTTTACAGAGATAAAGACCGAATGCTTTCTGTATTAAGATTCAGTAAGGTAAGTTGATAAGTACTAAACACAAGTAACAGGTAAGTATGAAATTGTGGGTAGTAGCCAAGTATCATGAGTCCCAAGGGGAAATATAATAGTAAACTACAGAGGTAACAAAAACATGAATGCATATTCCCAATGAGGTAATAATATTAGATTCCATAGAGATGATAGCATTAATGTGGAAAAGTGCCAAGAAGAATAGGTAGCTAATTCATAGGTATCAATATAGCTATCTGTTAGATAAACAAAATGGTTATTAATTTGATGTTCTTTGTTTCTCTGCATCCATACCTGAACTCTGAATAAATATTTCAAAATGTTGCTATATTATCTGCAAGCCATTGAGTTACCTTTAATCAAGACAGAAACTCCACACTGTTTTTACCTATTGCCCTCAATATTCTCCTGCGCTTTTGCAACTATTAGTATTGCATGCTTTGCAAATGACACTGCTTGCAGGCCTGCGGTCGTTCGGGTATGGGATCATGTGACCTCCAGGGGCAGACTATGACCTCTGACCTCAGTTGCTTTATATCTCCCTGGCAACAGCAGATGGAAGAGAGATGTGCAAAACAGTGAGCTGCAGAACAGCCCACTGATTAAGACTCTCTCCCAAAGTCCCCTTGGCAACTCCAAGCTCCCATAGTACAGGGGTGGTATGGGTGTGTATGCAGGGGGCATGGTTACATTTAGGGAGCCTATTTAAACGAAGAACAGGTGAACTATTGTGGCTCAGTTGTTCTGTGCTATTTCCAGTGGACACTAGGCTATATACTTTGTACCTGTTATTGAATATTGACCATTGGCATATTTCTTTATTTCTGAACCTTGGCTTCCTGGATCTTCACCTTTTGGACTAGTTTAACCTTGCCTTTTCCCTTGCCCCTCTGTATTGTTTGCTTTGGATTATATTTACTCTCCTACCTCAGTGAGTAATGCATTTTGGGTTCCATACCACACATAACCTGAAACATTCTATATAGAAAAACAGGTTTGTGGATACTCAATTTTCTTTGCATTCCCTCTCTTTCCAGATTTAGACCTGCACCCTGATTTCCCTCAGCAAAAGTCAACATTTCCAGCACTAACCCATCCTTCTACCTACCTTTGCTCCTTCTTTCCTTATAACATGTTCTCTCAGCTGCCTCTAATCTTAAATATGTAAGTATCCCACAAGCTATTCAGTATTTACCTATGTCCCCAGATCTCTGGCCATCAACTTCAAACACCCCGGCAACCTCATGTCCCAACTGTCCATTATCACCTCTAGATAGCAGGCTCACAAGTTATTTTGCTAAGCACTATAAAAGTAATGCTTTTGCTAGATTGTAAGCTCACAGGCAGGGTTAATTGTTCCAGTATATGTTTATTATTTGTCTGTATTCCCTCTTGTACAGCATTGCAGAATATGTTGACGCTACATAAATACCATAATAAAGCAAGAAAAAATGGTCTTTCGGCAACTGGCACAATCCATTTCAGTTAGCAGAATTAATGTACCAGAATATCAGGAATAAGGACAAATATAGGTATATTAGATCTAAAAAGTCTATGCACATAATCTGAGCCTGGAAAAAGTTAATATCTCATTGTTCTAATATAAAATAAATGTGTAAAAAACACCCACAATATCACTTTTAAGTTATTTAAAAGTAAAAAGCTGCTAAAACTTGCATGTTGGCTACCCAACTAAAAAGCCTATAAAAGCTACAGTCACCAAATAAAAAGATAGTAATTAGAGCTCTCAAAAAAATTATAACTAAAATAAATCACCATTTGCACAAGTAGGAGGCATATGCCATATGGAGTACATGGAGGTAATATCTTAATTTCTCTCAAAAGTTTTACAATTTCTAGATCATGAAAGCATTTTAATCCCTTTTTTTTTTTTTTTTGAATTCAAGCTTAATTACAAAAATGTATTCTTGACTTGCCATGTACCCAGTTCATAGGAGAAAACCCTTCTGATAAGCAGACCAGAATCAGAATACATTTAAAATTCAAGGTAACTATCAATACTAGTATGCTTCAAATAAATCAAGAAGCATAGTCTAAAACACATTAAGCAAAAATCCTTGATTTTGACCTCTTTGAGTGCAGTGTTGATTGTTGCAAAATGTGAAATGGGATATCCATGTATTGTCACAACACGAATTCTCTTGAAACGCTATTGATCAATACCCAATCTCCAGAAGTGATGACATGCACCAGCTGCTTGTTTAGTCTCTGTTGGTAGTACAGCTTTCACCCACAGCAGTTATATTAAAGGGACTGTGACGGTATGAAAGATGGGGTAAAGTGATGGAAGACAGACACTATGTGTAGGTACCCAGAATCCTTTTGTATTTTGGTTACCCTGTGCCCATGTTTGGTGCAGGGTATGTTGAATGTATTGCTTGACTGTGCCTCTCCCCTGACAGACCAGTTTAAACTAGCTGCTCTGTCCCTCCTCAATCTCCCATAAGCCCTTGCTATTGTCTGATCCCACCCTTCCTTGTACTGTAGTGCTCTATATACCCTATTGCATGTAAATAATGCTGTTGGGGGCTTAAATGTGTATGCTATATATTAAAGTGAGTTACTGTCTTAACCTTCACCAAGTGTCATCTGGTGTTTGGTCCAGGGTGGAAAAGGCTCTCAGTGATCCCAGTCACGCCTCGGCGACTGGGTCTGAATTGCTCCACGGTCCCTGATAGCTAAGAGGAAGCAGACTTGGCTGAGCTACTCGGTTGGAGTACTGGAGATCCATCACATTTGGTTGGCAGCTTTGGGATGGCTTCCTAGTGATTGGGGGACCTCCAAACTATGACTGGGGCCCTTGCATGCCTTCTGGAGTTTGCCAAGATGGATAGAGCTAGCACCGGTGCAGCGCCCCCATCTGAGGAGGACTTCTAGCAGAGGCTACAAGCAGCTTTGTCCCAGTATGATGGCTTTTTTCTTGACCAGCATGACACGATCAGATGGAACGCTGGAACAATGTCCTTGAGGAGGTTTGTTGTCTCCGGAGAGAACCTCTCCCAACCATTATGCAACGATTTTGTGATTAAGTTGATTTGCAGATGCAATTCTTGGGAGATCAGCATCTAGCGGAATATGTGTTCAAATTAGAGGAGCTGGTCAAGAAAGAATTGTGGCTGGATGATTCGTAATGGGCTTTAACTCCTTAAGGACACACGACAGAAATATTCTGTCATGATTCCCTTTTATTTCAGAAGTTGTGTCCTTAAGGGGTTAAGGTGGTATGCAGTCCCGCAGTACCCATTTCTAGCAGATGACAAGACTCCACAGGGTGAGAGCTATGATGGTCCTGGCTTATTGTGGGAGGCCTTTGAGGATAAAGTTGAATTTGGATTTCCTGAGAAGTTCCGTCTCAATGACATTAGTGAAAATAGGGAGCACCTACTGGATCTCTCAGAAGCAACTGACCTGGAACACGATTCCACCTGACCCACCTGGCCACCATGGAGTGGGAGCTTGAACTGGAGTACAAGCGATTATTTGACTCTGTACAGCAGCAGGTTCCAGAGACTGGGGACTTAATAAACTTCACACCCGATGATGTTGGCCAGGTAGGTGTGGAGGAACCTGTGTTTCCCTTACCTGAATCACAGGGATACTGGGCAGCCATTCCAGAGGTAGAGGTTGTCATGAGTTCCAGGGAGAGAAGCATATAATCCTACTTCCCCAGCAGCAGTGCGAGTTACAGGGAGGGGAGACAGTCAGTCTGACTCTCCAGCACCAGTATTTATTACAGGGAGAGGACACGGTTGGCCTTCCTCCTCAGCAGCAAAGTGAAACCCCAGGAGAAGAGGTGGCATCAGGACAGAGGACCACTCACCTCTGTCCCCAACTTGCAGCAATGCCGGGGCTTGAGAGCCTTCTACTGATGGTGTAGCTTGAGGAGAACACCACTCCCCCAGCGGAGGAGCTGGCATCCTGGCAGAGCACTGCTGGTCTCTGTCCACAAATACCTGAGGATGTTGGCCCGGGAGGTGTGGATGGGACTGTGGTCTCCACACCTAGATCACAGGAATGCGTGACAGTTGGCCCAAATCCCCAACTGTGTGTCAGAGGGGCCCCAGCTAGTCTGCATTTTTTAAGCCCCTGAGGGAACTCCACGGGGAAGGGGCTGTGGACACTTGCTTTGGGAAGATATATGCTTTGGGAGAGGCAGAGGTCGGCTGGGTGAGTACTGCTCTTGCATGGTCAATTTGTTTGGGGTACAGATTTGATGATGGCATTGGTGAGCTGGATGTACTAACTAACCTGCAAGTCAATCCGCCTCGGGTCTTCGGAAGAGATGGGAACTATCCTGGGCTGGAGACACAGGATTCCAGATCTGCTGGGGTGTGTGGGTGTCACGGTGGCTTCCTGAGAGTGGAGTCATATGGGGATAGGTTTGAGTTTGGGAGGGGGGCTATGGCAGATTTACTGGGAACACCCTTTCTCCTCTTCCAAGTCCCCTCTTACGTCTAAGTCACCCTGTGCTTATTATGGGCACAGGGTGACCAGGAAGCCCAGTCTGGTCTGCTCCATATACCCGACCGAGACAAACTTAAAATCTATGTGAAACTTTGTCGAGGAGGCTGCCAGGATGGATGGACTTTTTGGGTCTTGTTATCCGACAAACTCAGGCACAGACTGATTGGAGGTCTGGTACCTGGTTAGTCTACCTTTGAGGGGGAAGATATGTGACGGTAGTCACCGTCACTTGGGAAGGAAAACAGACACTATGTGTGGGTACCCAGATTACTTTTGTGTTTTAGTCACCATGAGCTCATTATTGGGCAGCGTATGTTTTATGTATTGCTTGTCTGTGCCTCTCCCCCTCCCCCTTTTTCCTGTCTTATTGTTTCCCCAGCAGAGCGCTGTCCCAGAGACACTGCCAGACCAGTTTAAACTAACTGTTCTGTCCCTTCTCAACCTCCCATAAGCCCTTGCTTTTGTCTGACCCCACCCTTCCTTGTACCATAGTGCTCTATGTATCTTATTGTATGTAAATGAGGCTGTTGGTGGCTTAAATGTGTGAGCTATCTCTATTAAAGTATGTTGCTGTTTTACCAGGTGTCATTCACCAAGTGTCATCTGGTGTTTGGTCCAAGGTTGAAAAGGCCCTCAGTGATCCTAGTCAACTCAGCGACTGGGTCTGAAGTGCTCCAGGGTCCTGATAGCTACGAGGAAGCAGACTTGGCGGAGGTACTCAGTCGGAGTACTGGAGCTCCGTCACAGGGACACTATAGTCACCAAAACAACTCTAGCTTAATGAAGCAGTTTTGGTGTACAGATCATGCCCCTGCAGTTTCATTACTCTATTCTCTGCCATTTAGGAGTTAAATCACTGTGTTTATGCAGCTCTAGGCACACATCACTGCATTTGACTTACACAGCCTTCCTAAACACTTGCTGCAAAGAGTCATCTAATGCGTTCACTTGCTTTACTTAAATTCTTTTAATTTAAAATTTCTCATCTCCTGCTCTGTTAATAGCTTGCTAGACTCCTAATTGGCAGTGAATTGAGCAGTGAAACTTCAGAAGCATGATCTATACACCAAAACTGCTTCATTAAGCTAAAGTTGTTTTGGTGACTATAGCACCCCTTTAACAAAAATAAAGCCAAAATGGAAAATCCATAATTGAAAAACTAAGTATACCTTTACTCACGGGCGTACCTAGAGCATTTGGCACCCGGGGCGGATCCTGTGCTTGGCACCCCCCACCCACCCATAAAAAAAAAACCTGTAAAAAATGTTAAAAGGTTTTCTTTCTTTTTTTTTTTACAATTTGTAAACTTTGCAAAACCGCTGTCAGCCCCAACTACAAAACCCTTGTTCTGCCCTGCCCCTCCTATAAAACCTGTGTCCTGCCCCTTCTACAAATCCTGTACTGCCCCGTCTACAAAACCCCCGCAACCCCCTTCCACAAATCCCCTGCTTATCCCCCCTTATGAAGACTCCAGTCCCAATACAAAAACCCCGCCCCTTTCTACAAAATCCCTGCAGCCCCACACCTTCAGTTACAGACAGACAGTCACACACTCAGTTACAGGCAGACAGTCACACACAGTCACAGGCAGACAGTCACACATACACATTTCCTCCGTGCGCCCAGTTTATCAGCTGTTTGCTTGTGTGAGCTGTACTGGCCGCACGGCACCCTAACTACCATGGGGCACTGTGCGGCCACAGCTCACACAGCCAGGACCGGTGCATGGATTTTTGCCGCCCTAGGCAAAAGTAAAGTTTGCCCCCCCCATGTGACATCACAATGCCCCACCCCTATGATTTACCATGTAAACTAACGCCAGTGCTGCAGTGCCGCCGTGTTTACATTAAAAGGCCTGCAGGGACAGGCTATAGACACCAGAACCACTACATTAAGCTGAAGTGGTTCTGGGGAATATAGTGTTTCTTTTATGTGAGGTAAATTAGAGCTTAGTGCCACGAATAATATACTAGATTGCCTACTTACAACCAGATGAGGATGATGATGGGCTCTAGCTGCAGTCTGGCTCCACTGGTCTGGTGCAGAACAGGCTCTCTGGAGGCGGTTTGTAACTGTGGTCACAAAAATCAATGTTCTGGGAGAACGGGAAGCAGCTCCATTTTTTGGGGGTCCTTTACACAGCTCAAGGTCTGGGTCCCAGGGTCCACCTTTATGTTCCACCAATGAGTTTGTTCACAGGGGGTGGAGTGTGTATGGGATGTCCTGATATGTGTGTAAGGAATGCATTGTGTGAAATTGTGTTTGTATGTGTAAGGGCTGCAAGGTGTGTTTCTGTGTATGTACGGGATGCATTGAATGTGTGTAAGGGATGCATTGTGTGTAACGGTTGCATTGCTTGTGTATGTGTGTCTGTGTGTGTAATGCATTGTGTATTTTTCTGTGTGCAAGGGGTGCATTGTGTGTATGTGATGAATGTCAATCTCCCCCCCTCCTCCTCCCAATTTCTCAATCTCCCCCCCTCCTCCCAATTTCTCTTTCTCCCCCCTCCTCCTCCCAATTTCTTTCTCCCCCCCTCCCAATTTCTCTTTCTCCCTGCCCCCCTACCTTTGCTGTAGGCGTGGCGGGAGCCCTGTATGGTTCAATTTTAGGAGGCATCTCCTGTGGCGGACTAACAGGAAGTGTGCACTTCCTGTTAGTCCGGCCGGGTACAGGAGACAGATGCTCCCTGTACCCGCGGACTATACTGGGCTCGGCCATGCTACAGAGAGGGAGTGACAGGAGGGAGCACTGAGCGCTTCCCTCCTGTCAGCCCCTCTCCTCAGGCTGCGCCCGGGCGGTGTGGTCCGCCCTCATGGACGCACCGCCCGGGCAAAGTTGCAGCCGCCTGAGGCTCTCTACAGAGCGCTCGGGCGGCTGCAGCATGGGGGGGGCGGCGCCCCTGGTCATGGCACCCCCCCACCCTGGTGGCCCACTCCGCCCCCCCCCCCCTTAGTACGCCACTGCCTTTACTGCTTCCATAGGACTTAAGAAGCTAACTAGCAGACATGTGCTGCTAATCAAATGCCCTGGAATAATTAATCATCAGCAATGATAGTGACTACATCTATAAAATTCTAGGTTTTAGCAGTTTGCTGGAGCATTCATGTGCGTTTTAACACAATGCCAGAGAGGAAAAACATTAGCAATGATCTTAGAGAAGCAATTGTTGCTGCCTATCAAACTAGGAAGGGTTATACGGTAGTGATGTACCGAACGGTTCGCCGGCGAACGGTTCCTGGCGAACATAGCATGTTCGCGTTCGCCACGGCGGGCGAACATATGCGCGGTTCGACCCGCCCCCTATTCGTCATCATTGAGTAAACTTTGACCCTGTACCTCACAGTCAGCAGACACATTCCAGCCAATTAGCAGCACAGCCTCCTAGCAGACCCTCCCACCTACTGGACAGCATCCATTTTAGATTCATTCTCAAGCTGCATGCTTAGTAAGAGGAGGGAAAGTGTAGCTGCTGTTCATAAAATAGGGAAAAGCATAGCTAGGTTAGGGATAAGGGTATGCTTTTTTTTTATTTTATTTTTCTATGTAATGTAAATGTACTTAGTTGTCTGCCACTGCTGCCAGCTTCTGTGTCAGGCTCAGTGCCCTACAATCAATTTACCACCAATTACATCTGGTGTCTAATAGCTTGAATTTAAAACAAAAAACTTTTTCACTGTATAGATTGAATAGCGATGGGTTGTACGCGCCTTGGCTTCCTGTGTCAGGCTCACAGTGCATACTGTGCCCATTTCCCCAGTCAGTACCACCAATTACATCTGGTGTCACAATAGCTTGGATTTAAAAACAAAAAACTTTTTTCACTGTTATAGATTGAATAGCAGTCAGTTGTCTGCCACTGCTGCCAGCTTCTGTGTCAGGCTCACAGTGCATACTGTACCCATTTCCCCAGTCAGTGCCACCAATTACATCTGGTGTCACAATAGCTTGGATTTAAAAACAAAAAACTTTTTTCACTGTTATAGATTGAATAGCAGTCAGT
>OW240917.1:81068597-81097162 GCA_933207985.1 Pelobates cultripes
GATCCCTGCAAGGCTTAAGATCGCCCAAGATAAATTAATGGACTGTACAGGCCCGATGGAACAAATGAAACTGCTATGTTTATTTAAAAAAAGGGTTAACCCTAGAAGGACCTAGCACCCAGACCACTTCATTAAGCTGAAGTGGTCTGGGTGCCTATAATGGTCCTTTAATGCTTGTATGTAAATGTCTGTAATTAAATCTAAAGAATGATTAATTTGTTAAAAATATGTCAACGTGATTTGTAGGTGTATGGAAAACAATGAAGACCAATAAATAGAATATATACAAAAAAAGAATAAGGACTTAAATTCTGATCCCAATATGTTTTATTAAGACTTCAATTCTAATCCTAATATAATTGATTTACAACTTTTTTAATCTTAATATAATTTATTAACCCCTTAAGGACTGGACTGTTTTTGCGATGTTGTACATTTGCAACCAGGAATATTTTTACACTTTTCTGGTGTTTGTGTTTAGCTGTTATTTTCCGCTCTCTCATTTACTGTTCCCATACAAATTATATATTGTTTTTTTCAGGACAAAAGGGGCTTTCTTTACATACCATTATTTATATAATCTCATGTATTTTAATTTAAAAAAAATAAAAAAATATGATGAAAAATTGAAAAAAATACATGTTTTTTGACTTTTACTTGAAAAATCTTTTACTCATCTACAAAAGCGAATGAAAAAAACAGCTAAATAGATTCAAAATTTTGTCCTGAGTTTAAAAATACCCAGTGTTTACGTGCTTTTTTGCTTTTTTTTGCAAGTTATAGGGCTATAGGTACAAGTAGGATATGGCGGTTTCAAAACAAAATTTTTTTAAATGTATCAATAGTGACATTGTAACACTATTATCTGTCATAAATCTCTGGAAAACACTCCACATGTATATATTTTTTTTAAAGTAGACAACCCAGGGTATTCATCTAAGGATATTTTGACACTTTCTATGCAGCCATTTTACCACAAGTCTTTGCCAAACTTTGCATAGATAGTTGTTTTTTTTGTTTTTTTTCACATACATTGCAATTCAGGTATAAACTTACAGATCCTGTTATGTCTTGCTGCCAAACAACACGCCAATATGTGTTCAGCAACATCTCCTGAGTACAGTGATACCACCCATGCATAGGCTTGTCGGATTGTTTGGGGGCTAAAAGGCCACATTTGGCAGGTGCGCATATCCATTTTTCAACTTGGAATTTTGACATGTAGTCAACCTGCGCACATGTCCTATTTGGGACATTTGTAAGGCCGGCCAATGTATTTTACCCCCACCAAACCATATATTTTTGGAAAGTAGACACCCTAGGGTATTTCAAATGGTGGTTTTTTAACACTTTCCATGCACTAATTCTACCACCAGACTTTGTCAAACATTTAGGTAGTAATTTTTTGTGTGTTTTTTTTCACACACATTGTACTTTAGGCATGAATTAACAGATCGTGTTATGTGTCACTGCCAAACAACACGCCAATATGTGTTCAGCAACATCTCCTGAGTACAGTGATACCACCCATGCATAGGCTTGTCGGATTGTTTGGGGGCTAAAAGGCCACATTTGGCAGGTGCGCATATCCATTTTTCAACTTGGAATTTTGACATGTAGTCAACCTGCGCACATGTCCTATTTGGGACATTTGTAAGGCCGGCCAATGTATTTTACCCCACCAAACCATATATTTTTGGAAAGTAGACACCCTAGGGTATTTCAAATGGTGGTTTTTTAACACTTTCCATGCACTAATTCTACCACCAGACATTGTCAAACATTTAGGTAGTCATTTTTTGTGTGTTTTTTTTCACACACATTGTACTTTAGGCATGAATTAACAAATCGTGTTATGTGTCACTGCCAAACAACACACCAATATGTGTTCAGCAACATCTCCTGAGTACAGTGATACCACCCATGCATAGGCTTGTCGGATTGTTTGGGGGCTAAAAGGCCACATTTGGCAGGTGCGCATATCCATTTTTCAACTTGGAATTTTGACATGTAGTCAACCTGCGCACATGTCCTATTTGGGACATTTGTAAGGCCGGCCAATGTATTTTACCCCCACCAAACCATATATTTTTGGAAAGTAGACACCCTAGGGTATTTCAAATGGTGGTTTTTTAACACTTTCCATGCACTAATTCTACCACCAGACTTTGTCAAACATTTAGGTAGTCATTTTTGTGTGTTTTTTTTCACACACATTGTACTTTAGGCATGAATTAACAAATCGTGTTATGTGTCACTGCCAAACAACACGCCAATATGTGTTCAGCAACATCTCCTGAGTACAGTGATACCACCCATGCATAGGCTTGTCGGATTGTTTGGGGGCTAAAAGGCCACATTTGGCAGGTGCGCATATCCATTTTTCAACTTGGAATTTTGACATTTTTTGCTTTTTTTTGCAAGTTATAGGGCTATAGGTACAAGTAGGATATGGCGGTTTCAAAACAAAATTTTTTTAAATGTATCAATAGTGACATTGTAACACTATTATCTGTCATAAATCTCTGGAAAACACTCCACATGTATATATTTTTTTTAAAGTAGACAACCCAGGGTATTCATCTAAGGATATTTTGACACTTTCTATGCAGCCATTTTACCACAAGTCTTTGCCAAACTTTGCATAGATAGTTGTTTTTTTTGTTTTTTTTCACATACATTGCAATTCAGGTATAAACTTACAGATCCTGTTATGTCTTGCTGCCAAACAACACGCCAATATGTGTTCAGCAACATCTCCTGAGTACAGTGATACCACCCATGCATAGGCTTGTCGGATTGTTTGGGGGCTAAAAGGCCACATTTGGCAGGTGCGCATATCCATTTTTCAACTTGGAATTTTGACATGTAGTCAACCTGCGCACATGTCCTATTTGGGACATTTGTAAGGCCGGCCAATGTATTTTACCCCCACCAAACCATATATTTTTGGAAAGTAGACACCCTAGGGTATTTCAAATGGTGGTTTTTTAACACTTTCCATGCACTAATTCTACCACCAGACTTTGTCAAACATTTAGGTAGTAATTTTTGTGTGTTTTTTTTCACACACATTGTACTTTAGGCATGAATTAACAAATCGTGTTATGTGTCACTGCCAAACAACACGCCAATATGTGTTCAGCAACATCTCCTGAGTACAGTGATACCACCCATGCATAGGCTTGTCGGATTGTTTGGGGGCTAAAAGGCCACATTTGGCAGGTGCGCATATCCATTTTTCAACTTGGAATTTTGACATGTAGTCAACCTGCGCACATGTCCTATTTGGGACATTTGTAAGGCCGGCCAATGTATTTTACCCCCACCAAACCATATATTTTTGGAAAGTAGACACCCTAGGGTATTTCAAATGGTGGTTTTTTAACACTTTCCATGCACTAATTCTACCACCAGACATTGTCAAACATTTAGGTAGTCATTTTTTGTGTGTTTTTTTTCACACACATTGTACTTTAGGCATGAATTAACAAATCGTGTTATGTGTCACTGCCAAACAACACACCAATATGTGTTCAGCAACATCTCCTGAGTACAGTGATACCACCCATGCATAGGCTTGTCGGATTGTTTGGGGGCTAAAAGGCCACATTTGGCAGGTGCGCATATCCATTTTTCAACTTGGAATTTTGACATGTAGTCAACCTGCGCACATGTCCTATTTGGGACATTTGTAAGGCCGGCCAATGTATTTTACCCCCACCAAACCATATATTTTTGGAAAGTAGACACCCTAGGGTATTTCAAATGGTGGTTTTTTAACACTTTCCATGCACTAATTCTACCACCAGACATTGTCAAACATTTAGGTAGTCATTTTTTGTGTGTTTTTTTCACACACATTGTACTTTAGGCATGAATTAACAAATCGTGTTATGTGTCACTGCCAAACAACACGCCAATATGTGTTCAGCAACATCTCCTGAGTACAGTGATACCACCCATGCATAGGCTTGTCGGATTGTTTGGGGGCTAAAAGGCCACATTTGGCAGGTGCGCATATCCATTTTTCAACTTGGAATTTTGACATTTTTTGCTTTTTTTTGCAAGTTATAGGGCTATAGGTACAAGTAGGATATGGCGGTTTCAAAACAAAATTTTTTTAAATGTATCAATAGTGACATTGTAACACTATTATCTGTCATAAATCTCTGGAAAACACTCCACATGTATATATTTTTTTTAAAGTAGACAACCCAGGGTATTCATCTAAGGATATTTTGACACTTTCTATGCAGCCATTTTACCACAAGTCTTTGCCAAACTTTGCATAGATAGTTGTTTTTTTTGTTTTTTTCACATACATTGCAATTCAGGTATAAACTTACAGATCCTGTTATGTCTTGCTGCCAAACAACACACCAATATGTGTTCAGCAACATCTCCTGAGTACAGTGATACCACCCATGCATAGGCTTGTCGGATTGTTTGGGGGCTAAAAGGCCACATTTGGCAGGTGCGCCTATCCATTTTTCAACTTGGAATTTTGACATGTAGTCAACCTGCGCACATGTCCTATTTGGGACATTTGTAAGGCCGGCCAATGTATTTTACCCCCACCAAAGCATATATTTTTGGAAAGTAGACACCCTAGGGTATTTCAAATGGTGGTTTTTTAACACTTTCCATGCACTGATTCTACCACCAGACTTTGGCAAACGTTTAGGTAGTACTTTTTTGTGTGTTTTTTTCACACACATTGCATTTTAGGCATGAATTAACAGATTGTGTTATGTGTCACTGCCAAACAACACCCCAATATGTGTTCAGCAACATCTCCTGAGTACAGTGATACCACCCATGCATAGGCTTTTCGGATTGTTTGGGGGCTAAAAGGCCACATTTGGCAGGTGCGCATATCCATTTTTCAACTTGGAATTTTGACATGTAGTCAACCTGCTCACATGTCCTATTTGGGACATTTGTAAGGCCGGCTAATGTATTTTACCCCCACCAAACCATATATTTTTGGAAAGTAGACACCCTAGGGTATTTCAAATGGTGGTTTTTTAACACTTTCCATGCACTAATTCTACCACCAGACATTGTCAAGCATTTAGGTAGTCATTTTTTGTGTGTTTTTTTTCACACACATTGTACTTTAGGCATGAATTAACAAATCGTGTTATGTGTCACTGCCAAACAACACGCCACTATGTGTTCAGCAACATCTCCTGAATACAGTGATACCACCCATGCATAGGCTTGTCGGATTGTTTGGGGGCTAAAAGGCCACATTTGGCAGGTGCGCATATCCATTTTTCAACTTGGAATTTTGACATGTAGTCAACCTGCGCACATGTCCTATTTGGGACATTTGTAAGGCCGGCCAATGTATTTTACCCCACCAAACCATATATTTTTGGAAAGTAGACACCCTAGGGTATTTCAAATGGTGGTTTTTTAACACTTTCCATGCACTAATTCTACCACCAGACTTTGTCAAACATTTAGGTAGTCATTTTTTGTGTGTTTTTTTTCACACACGTACTTTAGGCATGAATTAACAGATCGTGTTATGTGTCACTGCCAAACAACACGCCAATATGTGTTCAGCAACATCCCCTGATTACAGTGATACCATCCACAGTTTGGTCTGTACTCTGCATAGGCTTGTCGGATTGTTTGGGGCTAAAAGGCCACATTTGGCAGGTGCGCATATACATTTTTCAACTTGGAATTTTGACATGTAGTCAACCTGCACACATGTCCTATTTGGGACATTTGTAAGGCCGGCCAATGTATTTTACCCCCACCAAACCATATATTTTTGAAAAGTAGACAACTCAGGGTATTTTAAATGGTGGTAGTTTAATACGTTTCATGCAATAATTCTACCACCAGACTTTGTCAAACTTTTAGGTAGTCATTTTTTGTGTGTTTTTTTCACACACATTTTACTTTAGGCATGAATTAACAGATCGTGTTATGTGTCACTGCCAAACAACACCCCAATATGTGTTTAGCAACATCTCCTGAGTACAGTGATACCACCCATGCATAGGCTTGTGGGGTTGTCTGGGGGCTAAAAGGCCACATTTGGCAGGTGCGCATATCCATTTTCCAACTTGGAATTTTGACATGTAGTAAACCTGCGCCCCTGTCCTATTTGGGACAATGTATTTTACCCTCATCAAACCATATATTTTTGAAAAGTAGACAACTCGGGGTATTTTAAATGGTGGTAGTTTAACACGTTTCATGCAATAATTCTATCACCAGCCTTTGGCAAACTTTTGGGTAGTAATTTTTTTTTCGTGTTTTTTTACACACACATTGTACTTTAGGCATGAATTAACAGACCCTGTTATGTATCAATGCCAAACAACACCCCAATATGTGCTTAGCAACATCTCCTGAGTACAGTGATATGACCCATGCGTAGGTTTTCTGGGTTGTTTGGGGACTAAAAGGCCACAATCAAGACTTGTACATATCAGTTTTTCAACTTGATATATAGGTATGCTTGGCCTATCTTCAGTTTGGCATATTTTTGCATCCCCCAGTTAATGTTAACATCATGAAAGTTTATATATTTATAAAGTAGACATTCCAGGGTATTGTATATGGGGTGTTTTCACATCCTTCCCCCAACCATTGTGCTAAACAAATTTCAGAGAACGTGCATGGTGGTAATTTTTGAATTCTGCTTTTTATGCACACGTCATCTGGTTTTGGCCAGCCAGTTATATGTTACTGTCATAAAACTTTTTTAACCAAATGTGCAGATATCAAATGCACCTTTAGCAGCATTCTCTTAACTAACTCCTGCAAAAAGAATCTAACTGGAGATTTGGGGGAAGGATACTGACTAACTAAAATTTGCTGCTTTCAAAAGAAAAAAAAAACAGTGCAGAGGGTTGTCTGTCCTTTTCCCTTTTTTATAACAGACCCGGTAACGTTTCAGGGGATTTGTTTTTTTTTGCAGTTGGCGGTATCTTAAAAATAAAATGTCTGGACTTCTCTGGCACTGTTGTTGGAACTTGACCATCTCCATAAATTATTGTGGAAATCAGCTTGAACTGAAATTGGAGAAAGGTGGTTCTTTCTGGATTCATTTTTTTAAAGAGTAAAAATGAATTATGTGTTGCTTCTTGCATCAGGTAGATAGCCACCTTTTTATACCAGGCTTTTGTCTTTCTTAAGATAAGATATGGCTGCATAAGCTGATCAGCCAAATCAACACCCCCATGTGCATTTTATAAGCCCTGATGCAAACAGGTTTGGTCTGTACTCTGCCTTGGACAGTGATGTCTGACATGCTTTCGTCATGGATGGTGGTTAGTATATTAACATGTAAAATGTATTTTGGAACGGTGTTAATGTTGAATCTTCTTAATTTCTTCTTGTCTTCAGTTGATTGATATATATACACACGTCTTTTGTATATATAGTCTTGGGCCAAATGCTCGCCACAATAATATATGTCTATATTATTGAAAAGTAGTAATACGCAATCTGACTTACGGTTTCTTCAGGTTTATTCTTAGTTACGGATACATAAAACAACAAATGATGTTACAGGATAATGGACATTCAACCGCAGATGGTAATTGCTGTACTTCTTTACATGCTTACATCTTTACATCGAGAGAGAGAGAGCCAGAGAGAGCTCAGAGCGAAGAGCCACGAGCCAAGCCAAGACAGAGTGACCTTGTGTCCCTCTGTTACTATATAGAAGTGCTCATACTAATGTCAGCGTTTAACTCTAGCCATATAAGGACAAGACCCCCACATCCACATTCCAGAGCTCTCGGACAAAGAAAGCCTTGTGACTTATTGATACCATCTGTTACTTATGTCAATCCACACATCCATATATATAATCAATAGAAATATAAAATATGCAATATTCTACATAACATCCTTCCTATCCTTAAATTTTATTGCAAGCACTTTAGCTTTGTGCAGACCTTTACATTCACTTTTTTTTTAATTTGGCCTCTATAAAAGGTCTGGGGAAATCCTTGGCATTTCTTCTCACAGTGCCACAGGCCAGTATCTAGAAAACCTAAAGAATTTGAAAAAATCATAGAGTATGTCCTCCAAAACATTTCCTCATGATTTTTTGTTTTTGTTTTTTTCCTTTTCATTTAGTTTATAGCAACCTATTTATTCTCCCTTCGTATACAGTCTTCCTGCAATCTCTCCCCATAGTATCACCGCTCTCCTCTTCTTAGAATGTCTCTCCTCACAATGCCTTTCGACTTTCCTCGTAATGCTGTTCCTCCCCATCTCACTGTCCATGCTGTCTCTTCCCCTTACTGTGTCATATCAGTCTCTCTAAGGCTAAGCTATCTGTTCCTAGGTTGTCCTTTATTGCTGCCCCTACTAGATACTGTTTATTATTGCCAGGCGGTGTCCTTACTTTGTCTCCTATTACTGTCTTTCTACATGCTATTAGTTTTATGTTCTCTCTGTTACTCTCCTGGCCCAGTGTCCACTGATCTATTCATTGCTGCTGTGTCTCTCCAAGATGGCTCCCCACATGCTGCCTCTCTCCCCATGGCTGCTGCAGATCAGCCTTGTTACTTCTCTGGAAGCAGATTCCATCACATGGCTGGAAAGGCAGGGATACTGTGAGAACACTGTCTGCATCATGGAGGACCAGGGCATTAACCCCCAGTAACTACTGTCTGTCAGCAGAGGTAGCCACACCCCCTCCCTCACTGTGAGTTCTAACCATTCTTATTAAAGGGCAGCCTTACTATGTCTCCTCATGGCCAGCCCACACAGCAGTAAATATATTAAAACAGAGGCTGGTCATTGAGGGCTAGACCATCCTTTTGTGTACCACCCCTAGGCTATTGTCTTAGCGGCCTTGTATGAAATCTGACCCTGACACTCTCAGCCATTTACAGCCAGCCATTGCCATGATTCCCAACTATCCTGCTTTCGGTGTGTGTGTGTGTAAGAGCCAGTGTGTCTGTGGATAATTACGCACAAAGTGCAGAGACAGGCTACAAAATTGATAAAAGGAATAGAGCATTTTAATTATGAAGAAAGGTTATAAAATTTAAATCTCTTTAGTTTTAAAAACGGCGCCTCAGAGGCAATATGATAACATTATACAAATTGATTTGAGGCCAATACAAACCATTGTCTGGAAATCTATTTACAAACAGGACTATACATAGGACACGAGGTCATGCACTTAGACTGGAAGAAAGAAGATTTAGTCTAAGGCAAAGGAATGTTTTTTGTTACCATAAGAACAATAAGGATGTGGAATTCTCTACCTGAAGAGGTGGTTTTATCAGAGTCCATACACATGTTTAAACAGAAACTAGATGCATACTTACAAAGAATATGCAGTTATATAATCTTTCAACTGATCCTTGGATCAATAGCTTCTTGGTCCAAGGATAAGTCTGACTGCCATTCTGGGGTCAAGAGGGATTTTTTTTCCTAGTTTGTTGCAAAATTGGAAGTGCTTCAAACAAGGTTTTTTTGCATTTGTTTGGCTCAACAGCAAAAAACAAATGTGAGAAAGGCTGATCTTGATGGGCATCTCTTTTCAGCCTATGTAATACGTTTATTTATTTTAAAAACTGCCTGGCATCCTGTCTATCCAGTCCAGTGAGGACCTCACCAAAGAATCCAAGGTGGGGATCATATCACCTGTACCTAATACATTGAGCAGTTAGTCTGCTTGATCAAATGTGAGTACATTTCATATATATACTTTTACTACTTTTAAAGATACTAAGAACACTATTTTTGTTATATTTTGTTTCTTTATTTCCTTGGGTCCCTTTGGCACTATTACGCTGAGAGATCTGAGAACCGCACTTATCTATATATCCTAGAAGTGGGGATAATGCCAATCTAAGATGCTAAAACCAGAGCTGGCCTTAGCTCTGGTACATGTGAGAAAGACTTAAATTATTATTTACTCAGCAAAATTTACTGAAACGTACTGTACCATTGGGGCCTTTCTTTTGTTCTCTTATAATATGCACAAACAGATTCCAAGCCTTCCCTGACCCGGAATTCCCCATAAGGAAACTACCTCTATCAAGACTTGGCTGTTCTCTTACTATTGGTATTTTATTTGGATTTGATTTTTAATTCTATTTTATATTATATTTTATAAATACTTTTAGTTTTATATATATATATATATATATATATATATATATATATAACAAACAACACACTAAATAAAGATGCAACCAGTGTCAGTGTAAAGACCTTCCTGGGACTGGTTACATCACCTGGAAATAAATATAGCGATGCAGTGAAATAGGGTTCTAACTACCACATTAATAGTAAATACTGTAAGAGACGAGCTATCCAAATAGTCAAACAAAAATAATAATAAATACAGGTGATACTAATACTTCTATGCCAGTCGCAGAAGAGAATTGTAGGAATATAGATACCATATACATTATAGTGTCCCAAGCCCAAAAATAAGCTTTATTATAATATGCTAATGAGAATGGGAGACGCCAGATATCTATATCCCAATCAAAGGAATCCTTCTGGGAGATGTCTAGTATAATCTTATAAAAGGTCCAAAGTAAGACTACCTTAAATCCACATATCTAAAAGATAGATAGTACTAAAAGCCCTATCAATGATATAATATATATAGAAGGACTTAGTTGTGAATCAATGATTATTGGAAGATAGCTATAGACTAGATGTGGAGTAAACAGGCTTTTTTTCTTCAAATGAGTGAAAGGAGGTTGTGACTTGATAGTGTTATCATTACAGATAAGTAGATCCACTAGAATGTCTAGTGCCCCAATATCTGTGGCTTGTAGTCCTAGGTTCTTTGCTCTTTTTTCATCTTTAATACGATGACATTTGTGCAGAGCCAATTTTCTTGCAAATAGGTGTATGTCCTTAGTCCAGCTAAACTCATCAAAGCTAGCAACTGGGACAAAGGACATACCCCGCCGCAAGAGTTGTAACTCTGTTTTAGTTGGAGTATAGGAAGAGATATGAATAATTTGATTGGAATCAGGGGCCTTTCTTCTATGCCTGTCTAGTCAGTTTAACAGGGAGAGAGGCTTTATAACTGAATTGTGTCAGTCTGTTTGAAACTGACTTTTCTACTCTCTATTTATTCCATACCTCTCCTTATATGATATCGGATCCTGAACTCTATAGCTATCTTCCAATAATCATTGATTCACAACTAAGTCCTTCTATATATATTATATCATTGATAGGGCTTTTAGTACTATCTATCTTTTAGATATGTGGATTTAAGGTAGTCTTACTTTGGACCTTTTATAAGATTATACTAGACATCTCCCAGAAGGATTCCTTTGATTGGGATATAGATATCTGGCGTCTCCCATTCTCATTAGCATATTATAATAAAGCTTATTTTTGGGCTTGGGACACTATAATGTATATTGTATCTATATTCCTACAATTCTCTTCTGCGACTGGCATAGAAGTATTAGTATCACCTGTATTTATTATTATTTTTGTTTGACTATTTGGATAGCTCGTCTCTTACAGTATTTACTATTAATGTGGTAGTTAGAACCCTATTTCACTGCATCGCTATATTTATTTCCAGGTGATGTAACCAGTCCCAGGAAGGTCTTTACACTGAGACTGGTTGCATCTTTATTTAGTGTGTTGTTTGTTGTATAATTTGGGGTTAGGCCCCTATTTGAGACACCTGGAGTCTCTTATCGGTACTTAGTCTCTGTGTAGGACCAACTACCACCCTGTCCCCTTTTTTTAGGGTGGCTTTAGTGGTATATACACAGATACTTAGAAGTCTCTTCTTCGTTTTTTTATATATATATATATATATATTTATATATATATATAGTTTAATACATACAAGATTACTGGCACTACCTTCCTCCTTTTCCTTTTTGTTTTCTAAGAACTTTTAGGGTTTGTGAGGGAACCCTATTCCTTTAGGTGTGCTGCCTTTTTTCCTGCTTGTTTTTGGGGGGTGTTTGCGTTGACCCTTTGCTTTGTTGTGTCCATATATTTATATAATGCATGGTAATAAGGACCATGATTAATGAGTTATACATTACAAACAAGTAAACATGGAACAGAAGTTTTTAGAAGATACAAAGAGTCGATGACCCAATATATTATAAAATGGATAGAGGGCCATTATGGTATAATTAAGGTATCCCCTCCCTTCCACGTCTTCACATATATTTAATGCATTATCAATGTAACATACTTTAGAAAATAAAAAGTGCTAAATCTATTCTGAAGTGTCCGTTTAAGAGAATTGATGGAGTGGCAGCGAATATCTCCCTAGGTTACAAAACAATACAGTTCTGGTAAACCTTACAAGGAGGTTAAATAAAAAATCATACATATTACTAATAAGAATTCTCAAACTATTAGTGCACAAATGCTTTTTGATTATATGAGAGCTCTTTACAGTGGGTTACATAACAATTTATGACATGGTTTCCTTTAATGGAACTCTCCAAGCACCATAACCACTACATCACTATAATCACTACAGCAAATATGGTATCAGGAATGCTTTGGGGCCCTCGCATTGTAAGTACCCTGTTTTTTTTGTTGTTTTTTTTTACCTGGGGTTGTTGGCTCTCCTGAGCTAAGAACTGCAGTGTGCTGTAGTGGTTATGGTGCTTGTAATATTTCTTTAATCATCAAACTGGTATTAATACAAAATCCATTGAAAATTTGAAGAAAAAAAAAAGGCTATAACAGTTATGCACTAGCCATGAGCAACCAGAAACAAAATATAACTGAAAGTCTACAAGGGATTGGCAAGAAGAGAAGATAAAGAACGAGTGAAAGAGAGAGATAAAACAAAAGAGGAACTAACATGGTTATTAAATAATGTGAGAATTGTCGAGATTTCAAGTTGAATTCAAAATTTTAATCAGAAGACAAAACTAGTTTATTTTTTCTGTTTGATTGTTTTAACCCCTTCAGGACGGAGTCAATAGTACACGTTCTGATTTAAAACAAAACGTAAACAAAAACTGGAATTTGCGCTATATGTCTGTTCAACCGTTATTCACCTCTTTCATATTAAATGCACCCACACTTATTATATATAATTTTGTTCAGGAGAAACAGGGCTTTCATTTCATATCAAATATTTAGCTATGAAACATAATTTATTATGAATAAAATTAAAAAAACTGAGAAATTTTTTATATTTTTAAAAAAATTTGTAGTTCCGCCTCACATTTTAGCTGTAAATGTCATAATACTGTTAGGTTTTACTGCAAAAAAAATGCACATATTTGTAATCAGCGATGTCTCACAAATACAACAGTACCCCCCATTAACAGGTTTTATGGTGTCTTGGAGAGTTACAGGGTCAAATATAGTGCTTACGAATTAAATTCTCTGCAAATTCCCTGTGTTGTCAGGCATGTCAATCAAATTTTAATTAATCAAATCATATAATTATGTTAAAAGATTACTTAAATATACACGTATAATTTTAATTAATAAATTAGACTGGTAGTTATTTTAATGAAAAAAGGGAGATTTTTATAAAAATGAAAGGAAACAGTCAGCAAGCAATTGACCACCCATTCTCCAATTCCAGCCTGAGAAGAACATAGTTTTCTTACACATCCAGTATGTAGCACCAGTGACTGGCCTTCAGTGTTAGGGAAAAAACAGTACCCTATCACCTTCTCCCAATTGCACCTGCAGAGGTAGCAGACACTGCAAGACATTTGGGAAAAGGGGGAGCAGCAGGAGACTATTAATTTTAATTTTACTGTTTTTCTTATGTGGTGGGTTAACAAGCATATAACCCCTAGCACCACCACAATTTGGAATACTTTTTTCTACACGCAGTTCTAAAAAAAGACCTGACAATCTCGGCAGCCATACTGTTTGTATATTACTGCCAATAGTTGGCTAGTTAGATACAGCAGCAAGCTAAACGTAGCCTCACACTAGAATCAATGGCCCAGGCTATCTCCCATTCCCACACAGGCGCAGCAAGGGTTACAATATAACCTTACAATGTCACTGCTAGTCTGTATCCCTCAATAGCTGCAGTAAAAGTGGCTGGAAGAATCGCGCCTGCTATTGTACAGATGGTTTTTCTGCTTCTCATTTTTTCCCCCTTTTCAATTGGCTTTTTACACATTTCCTCAAGTTCATTCAACACATCTTTGTATTTTGCGGTAGAAAGAAAGGCTCAAACTCTTTGGGGTTGATGTAGAATTATTAAAATCTTTATTAGAACCTGTATTGAATTATTGTACTAACTCCATTTTGTTCACCTTACATGACAGAATTTCCTGACAGTATTCAGTATAATGAATAAGAGATTGTATTTTCTCTCTCTAAGGACATAACTAGCCCCGGAGTTAGCGGATCTCCGTTGACTTGCAACATAGTATAATCCAAGGCCAGGAGAACAGCAACTAATGAAATGTTCTATTCATAAAAGAACCTTGGAACAGACCACGAGACTGACATCACTAACTACGTAAAATGACGCCCAAGCCCCCCTTTCCACCGAGTAAGCCTCGTGCTAAAGAGCAATGGCGACGACATCCCATGATGGGAGGGTGCCTCACTAGTCACTCAAATCTCTGAGCCAATTAATAATATTAATGGGTGGACACTGACATAGCCACTTAACATTTAACCCAATTAATGATGTTTATTTGTTATTATCTGATATTCAATGATGATGTCATTTTGCATATAAAAAGGCCTGCGTGCCCGCTTTTTAACTAGATGCTAATAAATTTCCTGAAGTGTTTTTAACCTGAACTGCATGTGTCAGTGTGAACTTACTTCTGCGTATACGCAATTTATTCATCTCAGATTTGGACAGGAACAGATAGACTTTTAAACATTTTTGTTTATTTCTAAATTAATCTACATCAATCTGGCGTCCATCCAACGTGGGGCATCGGGCTATGGCCTCCGGCCGGTAAGCCGTCCTAAGGAAGACGCTGTTGGACGGAGGAATCAGGGGGGAAGGAAGAGAGACTGATCACCTCTGAGTACACGGTAGAGACTTCTGCAGGAGCCACCGGTATGTTCCAGCCCCTTTGATTGACCCGTCCACGTGTCTGTGACTGCTTCCCGGGAGGGCATCAAAGACAGGTAATATCTTGCCCGGTGTCTTGTTACCCATTTGTTTACCTGCATTTAGTCTATCTGTTGCCTGGGTGTGCTAGTGGTATATGTTTTGTTCTTTCCCTCTTTAGAGATAAAGGGGGGTGGACCCGTGGGTGGTTGCCTGGGGGTCTTCTGTTGCCTGTTTTTACCCCTTTTTAGGAGTCACTTGGCCCAGACTGTTGGGAAAAAAGGGGGGGTGGACCTGTGGGGATTTTCCAAAGGGGTCCTGTTTTCCTGTTTACTTCTTTTAGGTACTGTCTAGCTAACAGTAGTAAGGAAAAAGAAGGGTTGGGGATTCTGTGGAGGGGACTTGCCTCCTGGGGTTTCCCGGTTACGTCACTTTGATATTCTAGCTAGCCTCATTGTGTACGTTGCTCTGCTTGCAGAGGTTATGGTACCCTCCAGCTTCGAGCGCTGAGGCTGGTGGCATTCCAATTTATTTGTGGTGTGTGGATTCGGGCAGGCATTGTTGTCTCCATCACCACGGGGTAGTGTGACTTGTGGGTGGGTCCATAGGGAGCACTACGGGAGTGAGGATAGAGGTGGCCACACTTAGTGGACTGCTGTAACGAGGGAGGCATATGGATTTCGGGCCGGTGTTAGTCGTTATCCTTGGCCGCTGGTAGTGAAACTTACGAAAGTTGTTCTCCGAGCGGGGACACTACGAGATTGAGGGAGGTGGTCTTGGTGGCCACAAGAGTAAAGGAAAGGGATTACTGTTGATGCATGCACTGTATTTCAATTGAAATGTTGTATTAAATGTTGTCTTAAGTGTGGAGTCATTCAAACTCCTGGGTCTGTCTCTACTTTCACTGTTTACTTTTCCTCTACTTCCTGTACTATTTACACTATCCACTCCTATTTCTCTTGAAAGAGAAGTGATTGGTCACACACTTCTCACCCTGCTCCAATCCGTGGTTACCATCGAGGGTACACGGATTCAGTGACTGGTCTACGTTTTGGGAAGACGCACTGGGAGGGACCCACCCTTCCTAGTGGCAGTCGAGCATTGTAGGCGTTCTGTTTCATTTTCCTTTACCTATACTTTGTATATGTTTTTATACGCTTTGTATAGGGGGATATGGTACAGGAAACGAGTAAGCCCGCTAGGGGCTGGCTCGCGTGTGATTTAGTTGAAGATAGAGAAGGTGAAGAACTGGTTAAAAATGTTGCAAAGATTGCTAAAGTGTGTAAAATTGCTGTGCCTTCATGTGGTAGATTACAGCCAGAAAGCTGGCGTAGATTACTGACAGAGAAGAAAGGCAAGCTTACAGATAATGATTTATTGCGTACTGCTGAAGCATGGTACAGAGTAGAAAGGCTATCCAGCAGGAGGGTTAGGTAGAGGAAGAGATAAATCATAAAGGGTTAAGAACTGTATGTATATCATAATAATAAATGTTGTGTTTTTGCTTTATAATGTAATTGTCCTTCTGTCTTGTTACTGTACAGCGTTGACATGGTTAAATTCGTGCTGGCAGGCAGTCTCTCTCTTGTTACACTCAAATCCCCCTCTGCTAAAACACCCCCCCCTCCCCTCGCTTCTGTGAGACGCGGGGGGGAGGGGGCAGAGGGGGGTGGTGACATGCTTGCGATTTAGGTCTGTCTCTTCGGTGTTCTGTAGAGTTATTCAGAAGCTACTGATAAGATTTTTAGCAATGGAATTTTTGCTAGAAAATATTCTAATTGTGTATTTTGTTATCTCAATAGAAATTGATAGGATGGTTAGGGAGTGAATCTGATGCAGGAATAGAAGTTATTAAGTTAGTATATGTTTCTAGAGACAGCTTTGTGGGCTGTTAGATGTATAATATTCACAACTGTCTTATTTAATCCGTCAAGTCTGTCCACAGTTCAGATTTTCATTTTGCCGAACAGAATGTTACTTCCCATGAAACCCACGCCTCCAGAGAGACTTAGTATGCCCTAAAGGAAAATGGCCCCTAGAACAAAAGAAGGTTGTCCTTAAGTGCCTTCACTCTGCCCTTAGTGAGGTCATATCTGCCCATATATCGTGTCAGTTCTGGCCATCCATGGCTGACAAGATCTACTCCTATCATGCTCATCCTATCTTAAGACATGCTGTCTTCCTTAAATTCCCACATATTATGAACAAGAAAGTTACAATTACTAGAATAATCCTGCTAATGTATCCCTATATCAGAAAAGTATCTGTGACAAGTGATGGTTAATATGTAGAAAGGATATATATATACCGATTCACGTGTTAAGTAACAATATGTTTTAACTTTGTGTACAAAAAATTGATAACATGCTAAAAGAAATTTCTAATAAACAAAGATTTCTTGAACAAATGGTAATACAATTAAAGATTGGTCTCAAGATGTTTTGATCTAATTGAAAAGAACCAGAAAACATTATGAGCCTAACTACTAACAAATGGATAAGGGGGGAGTGTGTTCCAATCTGTCTTTATTGGATAATGTTAACCACCAAGATTAAAGACTGACTAACATATTTTTTTTTTTTTTAATGTAAGCCCAGATATTTTATTATTATATATGCATAGAAGTCGAGACTTTGGGCATTATAGTGTATTGATTCTAGATCTGTTACTAGCAGCAAGTGCTTAGCCTTATGCCTATGCCACGCATGCTTAAACACTCCTTTACTGTGTTAACCTCTATCACTTCAGCTGGAAGGCTATTCCATGCATCCACTACCCTCTCAGTAATGTAATACTTCCTGATAGTATTTTTATTTAAACCTTTGTCCCTCTATTTTTGAGACTATGTCCTCTTGTTATGGTAGTTTTCCTTCTTTTAAATATAGACTCCACTTTAACTGTGTTGATTCCCTTTGTGTATTTAAATGCTTTTATCATATTTCCCCTGTCTCGTCTTTCCACTAGGCTATACATGATAAGATCCTTTAACCTTTCCTGGTAAGTTTTATCCTACAATCCATGAACCAGTTTAGCAGCCCTTCTTTGAACTTTCTCTAAGGTATCCATGTCCTTCTAAGGATATGGTCTCCAGTACTGTATACAGTACTCCAAGTGAGGTCTCACCAGTGTTCTGTACAATGGCATGAGCACTTCCCTCTTCCTACTGCTAATACCTCTCCCTATACAACCAAGCATTCTGCTAGCTTTTCCTGCTACTCTATTACATTGTACATTGTCATTAACAGCCAGAAACTGGAAACCAGAAAGGATAAATTAATGTATAGCTAAATGCAAAGCTTAACAAAACCTCCATTATCTTTTTCATTTATCTCGCAGAAAAACAATGTTATTTGTCTATTTTGTAAGTTTTAATACATTATCAGTGAAGAGTAAAGTAAGTTTTATCCCTTTTGCGAGACATAAAATTGCGATAATGTATATTTGTGATGTAAGTAAGAGTTATATTTTATGATAGGTTGAAAAAAAAAAAAAAAGAGAGAGTCAGGGATAGCGTCTGTCTCTACGAGCAAAAGTCTGGTGTGGGAGATGTAGTGGACTAGCCACTGCGGGATACCCACGGAGTGAAGCGTTCGAGGCCTGTACAGACAGATGTGCTTGTTAGCCTTTTATTATTTTTCTCTAGGGAAAGCAAGCCATTTGCTCCATCCTGGACCCATGGCAAACAGACCACCCAGAAGTTGTCCTACTTTAGTATGTGGATGATCTCCTACTTTGTGGGGATGACATACCTACAACAGAAGACTGTTCTATTAGTCTCCTTTGCTACCTAGCAGAACAAGGATGCAAATCTTCACGTCTCAAGCTGCAATTCTGTCAGCCAACAGTAATCTTTCTTGGACATTGCCTATCTCAAGGCACCAGACATCTCACTCGGGACCGAGTCAGAGCCGTACTGGAGATTCCACCTCCAAGAACCACAAAATCTCTCCATGCTTTTTTAGGCCTCATTTCCTATTGCAGAGCATGGATCCCAGAAGCCTCTCTGCTTATGCAGCCACTCTATGATGCACTCAAGTCAGACCCATTCTGCCTGACAAATGAAGCACTGGACAATTTTAAAATTCTGAAACGTACCATTGCATCTGCTCCTGCTCTGGGCCTACCAGACTACACCAAACCCTTCAAATTATTTGTCTCTGAAAGACAAGGCCACGCCACAGGAGTGCTTACCCAAACAAATGAGTTAAGAGGCCGCCAAAGGCCTATTGGGTTTTTCTCCTGTCAGCTGGATATCGTGGCCAGAGGGGCCCCTTCATGCCTTAGGGCTGTTTTTGCTGCAAGAGAACTTATAGAGAAAACTGCAGACCTGGTCCTTGGTCATCCTCTGGTCGTATTGGCACCTCATGACATTTCTGCCATTATCAACCAAGTCCAGCTCAAACATGTGTCTCCTGCCAGACACCTGCGTTTACAGTGTCACCTCCTGCTACCTGACAACATCACCATACAAAGGTGTCAAGTTCTTAATCCGTCCACTCTTCTTCCACTCCCTGAGGTGGGTATCCACTATGGGTTTATCATGGACGAAACCTATATTTTTCTCCTCACTGGAACCATCAAGAGGATGCATCCTGATTTAACCTTTTATAAAGAACAAAAACCTCTCTGTGAGGGTCCAGGATATGCCTTCTGTACCACATGGTACAAGCCGAACATCTCTCCTGAACCTTGCTATGAAGATGAACTCTATCACTGGGTGGAGGTGAAACTCACTGCTCACGACTTCTATTGTGATTCTGAAGGCAATAGCATGGTCTTGATCGAACTACCTTCAGAACTCAAGTATTTATACCGTCATTGGGATACTGCTATTCCACATGTCCCTGTTACCAAATTGAAAACAAAATCATGGAATGATCTCGGGCCCATGGCGAAATTATGGGCCACCATGGATGACTCGAAGTTACAGGAAAATGGCATTGCCAAATACCCCACAACTGACCTACTTGAAGCATGGCCACGCCATTTCCTGGAAAATGACTTTAAAAGCCTGGTCATAGTAAACGACTATGACCCAGAGACTCCTCACGACTGTTTTGAACAGATGAAAATGGAGACCATACATCTACCAACGGTGCATGAGAATCCATTGACAAATCCTGATTTCACTCTGTTTGTGGATGGTTCAAGATATGCTGATGAAGAAGGAAAATACCACACAGGATATGCCGTAACCACAACAGATGAAGTTATCAAGTCATCATCTTTACCACCAGCAATGTCTGCGCAAGAAGCTGAATTACAAGCCCTGTCTTCAGCATGCAAAATCTCCGAAGGAAAACGTGCCAACATCTACACAGATTCAAGATATGCCCTAGGTGTGGCACACGACTTCGGCCTCATATGGAAGACAAGAGGATTTCTTACTACTGCCGGCACACCAGTCAAACACAGCTCTGCAATCAAAGAGCTAATGGATGCCCTCCTACTCCCTGAAGAAGTGGCCGTATTGAAAGTCAAGGCACATGGAAAGTTGGATACAGATGAAGCAAGGGGCAACCATCTGGCTGATCAGGCTGCTAAGCAAGCAGCAAGAAATTTGCAGGAAGTGGACGAAGAAGTGTCCGGTCAAGAAGAAGTTCCTGTTTTTACTTTACAGACCCTTCCTACTGATCTAAGGATTTTGCGGGAACAGCAAGCCGCAATTACCCTGAAGAGATCCAGAAATGGAAGAAGAAAGGGGCTGTCTTAAAGGACGGAATATACTATAACAATTTCAAATTCTGCCTTCCAAAAAACTTATACCCAGCAGTTGTCCAATGGGCACACGGACCAGCACATCTGTCAAAAGATTTAATGGCCGCCCTCATCCAGAAGTATTATGAAGCCCCTGGAATAACAACATTGATCACTAACTTCTGCAGGGTTTGTGCCATTTGCGCAAAATGCAATCCAGGGAAGCCAATCAAAGTGCTTACAAAACATCTGGCTAAGCCCATGTACCCATTCCAGAGAATTCAAATTGATCATATACAAATGCCCAAGAGCGGGCCCCATGAATATGCACTAGTGATAGTGGACATGTTCTCAGGCTGGCCAGAAGCCTACCCAGTAGCCAATATCACTGCCAAAACAACAGCAAAACGTCTACTTACAGATGTTGTATGTAGGTTTGGACTTCCAGAAGTTATTGAAAGTGACCAGGGCCCAGCCTTTACAGCAACAGTGACTAAAGAGATTTGGACTGCTCTGGGGGTGACCCTAGCCTTTCACACCCCTTACCACCCACAAAGTAGTGGGAAAGTGGAACGCATGAACGGCACCTTAAAAGCCAGAATGCTTAAAATGTCACAAGAAACAAAGATGCCCTGGCCAGAAAGTCTACCAATAGCTCTATTTAGTGTTAGGCACACACCTAGAGGGAAGCATTCACTATCCCCATACGAGATTCTATTTGGGACCGCACCCAGACTAGGTTGTTATTATCCACAACAGTTACAGCTTCAATCTGATGTTTTAGTAGACTATGTAATTGAACTTGCAAGTGCCTTGAACAAAATACATGCCCAAGTTTTCTCTTCAATTCCAGATCCCGATTTGGATACAGGTACCCATAGCCTGCTTCCTGGAGATTGGGTTCTGGTCAAGAAGTTTGTGCGGAAACATACCTTGGAACCAAGATTTGACGGGCCATTCCAAGTTCTCCTAATCACCGCAACCTCCGTCAAATTGGCCGGCCGGCCACATTGGATCCACGCTTCCCATTGTAAGAAAGTACTTGCCCCAGAGGAAGCTAGTACCGCACCACCATGTACCTCTGGTACAGTATCTTCTTAATCAGCTTAATTAAAGCTCAACAAGTAGCCATCACTAAAGATGCTAGTGGGTACACCTTCTGGTATAATTCATCATGTACCCGTGTGGCTACTTATACTTTTGACTACTGTGACATCGTAGAATGCCCATTCCCCACGTCACAGATTCAGAATATCTATAGAGATATCCCTCATTCAAAAGACCCCTATGTTTGTGTAGTTGACAAACAATGGGGGCACAACTGTAACCATTGGGGGGCGGCGGGATGGAATGCCGGGCCTGCCTGGGGTTACAAACCAAAAAGTGCCTTATCTAAAATTGATGATCACGGTAGGTCCCTCCTCCAGAGAATGACTCTAAGAAAGCCCGGAGGAGGCATACCTATGAAATTAATCTTAAACATTGAGCATCCCAGCCCAACGGATGCAGACCAGTATATAATGGGAATGTACTGGAAGAAGGGTTCCTATAATAAATTAGGACATTTCCACCTTAAAGATATGTGCCACTCTCCTGAGTGGAAAGGGACCACCCACATGGTCTCAAATCCGTTGAAACCACACATCCAATCTTTTAAAGACATGATGGCCATTGCAAATCCAACATTTGAAGATACCATGGCCGCTGAAACAGGTTTCAATTATGTTAATCTATGGTTAGAATGGATGAAATATAATGCCAACAAACATAACAGAACCGCATGCTATGTGTGTGGTGGTGCCCGGCCGCACCTGGGCACTGTGCCTTTAACTTTGCCAGTAGATATAGAAGAATGTGTTCTGAGTCTTTTTGCCTATCACTACAATTTCAATAGGTCCATATGTAAAGCATGGACAGTAGAGTATCCTCTTCTAGTCAAAGATTGCAAACCCCCAGATGGTGTTACCGTCTATAAAGGTAATTATACCTGTTATACTAATTATGATGGAATTGGTAAATTTGTGGGTAACTTCTCTAAAGGTTATTGTGCCACCTACAGAACTGTCTCTATGAACCTCCTACAATTCCACACTAGATCATTGGGGGATATTTACTGGTTGTGTGGGGATCTACAGCTGAGATCAAGAATGGATAAAGAATGGTGGGGGGAGTGTACTCTGGCTAAAGCAATCATGCCCATACATATTATCTCTGACACACACCCCGATACTCATGAGTCCAAACACTCACCAACCAAGGTAAAGCGTGAAGCCCCAGTAAAGGCAGTTTTGACCCTCATATTTACATTGATGCCATTGGGGTACCTAGGGGGGTGCCCAATGAGTTTAAAGCCAGGGATGAAGTTGCTGCAGGATTTGAATCACTTTTTACCATAGTCACTGCAAACAAAAATTTAAATTGGATAAATTACATCTACTACAACCAACAACGGTTTGTTAATTACACCAGGGATGCCCTTCAGGGTTTGGCCGAACAGCTGCAGGCTACGTCCCAAATGTCATTCCAGAATAGAATGGCTTTAGATATGATTCTAGCCGAAAAAGGAGGGGTATGTAAAATTCTGCCTGACACCATGACATGTTGTACTTACATCCCAGAAAACACAGGCCCCAATGGTAAAGTAACCTTAGCTATAGAAAAATTGAAAGAGCTCTCTGAGGAGCTAAAGAGGAACTCTGGGATAAAAGATCCCTGGGAGAGATGGTTTGGTTGGATGACAGGATGGCAAAAAGCTTTGATGCATATTGGTATAGCAATACTAATTTTCATTTTTATCTTTGCTCTTCTCGTTTGTTGTGTCCTCCGTTGTCTGAGAAAGCTCCTCTTGAAGACTGTAGACCAAGCGGCACCCACTTCCGCACACCTCACAGTTGATGACCAAGATTTCCAAAAAGTCAACTCGCCCTGTATACCGCTACAATCTATCCCGTTTATTGATAAAGTGCAAGAGTTCTAGGAAGGGACCAGCTTAGGGACAGCATCTGTCTGTCTGGGAAGTCTACTGTGCGGAGATGTGGTGGGTTAGCCACCTCGGGATACCCATGGAGTGAAGTGTTCGAGTGCCCAGCGGACAGATGAGTTAGCCAATTAGGGACAGACGAAGGGACAGCTTTGCACTTTGCAATAACACCTAGCTAGCGGGTCACGGGGTTTCTGTGCTTTTGGGCTAACACGTCTTCTGATACTAACAAATAAAGATTATCTTTTAGAATCTAACATTTCAAAGGGGGGACTGATGTAGAATTATTAAAATCTTTATTAGAACCTGTATTGAATTATTGTACTAACTCCATTTTGTTCACCTTACATGACAGAATTTCCTGACAGTATTCAGTATAATGAATAGGAGATTGTATTTTCTCTCTCTAAGGACATAACTAGCCCCGGAGTTAGCGGATCTCCGTTGACTTGCAACATAGTATAATCCAAGGCCAGGAGAACAGTGACAAAATGAAATGTTCTATTCATAAAAGAACCTTGGACCAGAGCACGAGACTGACATCACTAACTATGTAAAATGATGCCCAAGTCCCCCCTTTCCACCGAGTAAGCCTCGTGCTAAAGAGCAATGACATCCCATGATGGGAGGGTGCCTCACTAGTCACTCAAATCTCTGAGCCAATTAATAATATTAATGGGTGGACACTGACATAGCCACTTAACATTTAACCCAATTAATAGTGTCTATTTGCTGTTATCTTGAATTCTTCAGTGATGTAATAATGCCTTTAAAAGGGTCTGCGCACCCATTTTCGGCCAGAAGCCATTAAACTTCTCCGAAGTTCTTTCATTAACCTGAACTTTGTGTCTCAGTGTGAATTTACTTCTGCGTGCACGCAACTTTATTATCTTTAATTTGGACAGGAACAGATAGTCATTCAAACTAATTGGTTTGCAGTAAATTATATACGACATTACTACCGCAAAGGATTCTGGGTGGGCATATGCAAATAAGTTTAACAAAGAATCACATTTTTGCCTCATTCTATTTTAAACATGGATGCCTTTGAGTCTGTGTTTGCTGTATGCAACAGCTTTGAAACACAACTTGGGAAAAGATGCAAAGCCAGTGAACCTCTCATGGACAGCTGTTTCATTGTTAATGCAAATCATCAGAATTTGGTTGGTTACTGGTTTGCTATTATACATATATTGTGGTTTTATATATATCTAGTTTTCAATCACAATTTTTCCCCACCATAATCTATTTGGATCTTGCTTCCCAAGCACTACCAAGCCTCCATAAGCAAACCAGTAACCAACCTCATGCTGAAGAGTTGCATTAACAACGAAACAGCTGTCCATGAGTGGTTCACTGGTTTTTCATCTTATCCTAAATTGTGTTCCAAGCAGTTGTATACTGCAAACACAAATTAAAAGGAATCCATGTTTAAAATGGAATGAGGCAAAAATGTGATTCTTTGTTAAACTAATTTGCATATACCCACCCAGAATCCTTTGCGGTTGTAACATCACTGCTGATTTGGGATTTCTGTGGGAAAAGCAAGTCTTATGGCTTGACTGGTGTGCAGATTTTTGTTTAGCATTGTATTAACTATATATATATATATATATATATATATATATATATATAAAATTTTATGTAATTCATAAGCAAATTAGGATATATC
Organism: Pelobates cultripes; assembly: GCA_933207985.1. Lineage (NCBI taxonomy): Eukaryota > Metazoa > Chordata > Amphibia > Anura > Pelobatidae > Pelobates > Pelobates cultripes. The sequence goes on from OW240917.1 coordinate 81,093,957, forward strand.
ATCTGAATTGGTTGATTCTGCCAATAATATTTAGTAATATCTAAATTGTTGGTAATTCTAGGAGTTTGAAAATGTTATGCCAAAATAGCTGAATTGAGAACATAGCTGACCTGCACAAAATTTCAACCAGCTATTTGGCCTAACATTTGAAATTCACTTTGAATAACCACACTCTGGTGAACAACCCTGATTTTTTACAAAAAGTATTTACAAAACAGACTTGACCAAAAACTGATTCTACATCAGAACATTAATAAGCATATGTAAAGATATTGTGCTGGCTTGAAATGGAAATGTAAGCCATCAGTTTGTAGTTGTCAATCAGCTTTGTTATTGTCTCTTTGCAAACCATACATTAAGAAGGAAGCTAACACTCAACTATTTTACCTACTACAGGAAGTGTAATTCTAGTTTTCAGAGCTACTAATGAAGTTAAACTCGAGAAAGACTTTGCAGATAAGATGAACTAGGATAAATTCAATCCCCAACACTCAGAAAGAGCAGACTGTTGTTTTTTCCAGAGTACTTGAGAAACTAAGTGTGGAAATAAGTGAACCTCTGATTTTAATATTTCAAGATTCTTTTCTTTCAGGAAGTGTTCCGGAAGAATGGAGGAAGACGGATGTGGTTCCTATATTCAAAAAGGGTTCAAAATCCTTGCCTGGAAATTATAGAATTGTGAGCTTAACTTCTGTGACTGGGATAGTGTTTGAAAGATTATTAAGGGATAATATTCAAGGATTCCTTGAGAAGAACGTGGTTATCAGCAAAAACCAGAATGGTTTTATGAAACATAAGTCATGTCAAACTAACTTGATTGCATTCTACGAAGAAGTAAGTAGAAGTATAGATCAGGGTGTTGCAGTGGATGTGATCTATTTGGATTTTGCCAAGGCATTTGATACAGTTCCACACAATAGATTAGTGTTCAAACTCAAAGAAATCCGTCTAGATGAAAATCCTTCTTCTTGGGAGAACATTGGCTTAAAAAAAGAGTACAAAGAGTTGTCATTAATGGTACATTTTCAAGCTGGACAGAGGTGGCAAGTGATGCCCCTGAGGATTCTGTTCTGGGTCCCCTTCTATTTAATATGTTTTATAAATGATCTTGAAAAAAGCATTGAAAGCATGTTTCAGTGTTTGCAGATGACACAATGCTCTGTAAAGTAATACAATGTGAGCAAGATATTACTTTGCTACAGAGAGATTTAGATAGACTGGGGGACTGGGCTCTCAAATGGCAGATGAAATTTAATGTTGAAAAATGCAGTTATGCACTTCGGTGTAAAGAATGCACAAGTAACTTATACCCTTAATGGAAGCAAATTAGGGGTGACAACACATGAGAAGGATTTGGGAATTATTCTAGACAACAAACTATGCAACAAAGTGCAATGTCAATCAGCAGTGGCTAAGGCCAGTAAGATATTGTCATGCATGAAAAAGAGCATTCATTCTCGGGATGAAAATATCATTTTGCCTCTTTATAAATCCACATCTTGAATATGTTGTGCAATTTTGAGCACCTGTTCTAAAGAAGGATGTTATGGCACTAGAAAGAGTGCAGAGGCAGGCTACACAATTAATAAAAGGAATGGAACATTTTAGCTATGAAGAAAGTTTAACAAATTTAAACCTCTTTAGTTTAGAAAAACATTGCCTCAGAGGGGATATGATAACATTATACAAATATATCTGTGGCCAATACAAACCATTGTGTGGAAATCTATTCACAAACAGGACTTTACATAGGACACAAGGTCATGTGTTTAGACTGAAAGAAAGAAGATTTAGTCTAAGGCAAAAAGTTTTTTTTTACTGTAAGAACAATAAGGATATGGAATTCTCTGCCTGAAGAAGTGGTTTTATTAGAGTCCATACAGATGTTTAAACAGCAACTAGATGCATACTTGCAAAAACCGAATATTCTAGGATATAATTTTTTAATGTAGGGTAATAGTTTCTTGATCCCATGATAAAATCTGACTGCCACTTTTGGGTCAAGATGGATTTTTTTCCCCCTAGTTTGTTGCAAACTTGGAAGTATCTTTACTGTCTGTCAGTCCTATGCATGTCTTTCGATAGGTCATGGAATCTAAATCTCTGTGGACTTCATCCACCATCATGTCTAACCAAACTACGTATGATGGAAGCTGTCATTCATGGCAGTTGATGTAACAGAAGTTGACCTACTAACTGTTTGGACTCTCTCAGTGTTATTGCATAAATAAGTAAATGCTCATGTAATTGTCTGATTACTTTTCCAATCAAAACACAATTTCTTGGATTAATATGTGGCACTGGCAATAGATTTGTTTGCAAGAAACATTTACTGCCTTATGAGTCTAATTTTAACATAATGAAAATGTGATTAACAATTTGTGCCAATTGGCAACACACTTCTAGATAATGAAAAATGACACAAATTAGGAAAGGACTGGATAACTGTGTTGTCCTTATTAAAATGCACAAATTATAACAATTTTGCCTGTGTTTGTCAAACACAATTATAAACTTTATTTTAATAACCTCACCGTTTACAGTGCATCAGCTTAAAAAAAAAATAAAAGTCCCAGAAAATACAGACCAGTTAGTTCTAATATAGTTCATATAAACGTAGTTTTCCATGTTCAGTTTTTGATTATCACATACAAAAGCAACAAACGCATGTGCAAGAAATCTAAAGGCTTACAAAACATTCTTGTTTCATAGAAAACAGCAAAAGACAGTATACAAGACAGCCTTTGACATACAATGTATAATCATGATATACAACACTTTCACCCTAATTTGGTTTAACTTCTTAGTGAAGTTTTTGTTTTTTTCCAGCAATCAGTGCATTTGTGACTGAAGACATGTTGCTGTATTTAGTCAACTATTATTTCACACTTGCTCAATAAGTATACCTACACATATTATATATTGTATTTTTTTTAACATTTGTATTTTATTAAAGGTTTTTATTTTCAATTACATATCCACGGCATAGTTACAAAATGGTACAATTTAACAATTGATGTAAGGTAATGATGGTCGTGCGTATACAATGGACAAGGATATGAGACACCTACATAAAGAAGCACGCTTAGATTCCTGGAGTGTACATTGTAGCATTTAATGGAATAAATTGGTATAAATATATCAACATTATAGCTACATAAGAAAACATACTGGTCTGAGAGGACAGTTATCTGAGAGGACAGTTA
>OW240917.1:81102974-81116473 GCA_933207985.1 Pelobates cultripes
ACACACACACACTTACAGACACACACATTCACAGACAAACACACACACTCACACACACAGATACACATTCAGACACACACATACACTTGCACACGTACACACACATAGACTTGCAAACATACACGTACATTTACAGACACATACACACACTGAGACACACACACACTTAGACACACACATACACTTGCACACTTACAGACACACACACATACACACACACTCCGACACACACATACACTTACACACTTACAGACACACACATACACTTACATACACATTCAGGCACACACATACATATTATTAATAATTAATGTCCACCCAGCCTCCCTACCTGGAGAGCAGGCATGGACCTGTCCCTGGGCTCCAGTGGGGCATTAGTAAGGCGGGCGGCAGAGTTCCTGTGACACACGGTGAGGTAGCTGTGTTCTCTCTGCTCTGCTCCCTCACGGGCTGTCAACTGATGCCGGGAGCTGGAATATGATGTCTTATTCCAGCTCCTGGCATCAGCAAATGGCGCAAGGGAGCAGAGAGAACACAGCTCTCTCGCCGCGTGTCACAGGAACTCTGCCGCCCGCCGGAGGGGGGTCCATTAGGTGGCCAACTGGCCACCTCTTGGGCCCCCTATGACAGGGGGAACAAGGAAAGGGCGGCATTTAGGCGACCCATGGTCGCAGGGGTCGTGTCTGCGGCCGGCCCCCTGCAGTAATGGGCCTGGTCGCAGCTGCAACCTTGGTAGGTATGCCACTGCCCTATGTCCTAAAGGAATGTGATTTATTTCCTTTATTCTGAATAGTATATATATATTTTTTTTGAATAATATTTTTTTTATTTAAACATTTTACAAATAACAATACTTCCATTAATAGTTTATACTTCGATAGATATAATATAATCAATCTTTGATTCATATAAATTTCTTACATGGTAGATAAAGACATATACACAAACATAATATATTACATTACTAATGATACATACGCTATACAAATTTACAATATAATACAAAACACAACATTGCAACATAATTGGAAATTTAGAAAGTTTTCCTTAATAGGGTGGAAGGAGCATTCTAAATAAAGCTCTAAAATTGCCAATGTTCAAAGTATTCACAAGTTGGCTAAAATTATTTCAACTTAATAGAGACTTTTATTTATCTCATATTTTCTCTATTAATTAATTAATTCCGAACATTTCAACCAGACAGATACTTTTTTGCTTAGTTTTTGTTTACTCAGCATCAACTCCATTTTTATCTGAAACTCGAGTTGATTTTTAACTTTCCTCCAGGGGACGTCTAGATCTTTTTTCCACCATCTCGCAACCACTATTTTAGCAGCCAAGAAAAGGTGAGTAAGAATTAATTTTAATTCATCAACATAGGTGGCCAATTTAGATGTAACAAAATGACCTCCGGGGGAAATTCTCAACTCGAGTTTCAGATCTACGGATATAAACTTTTGAATTTCCAACCACAAATTTCTCAGTTTATGGCAATCCCACCATATATGTCCAAAATTACCCCTTGCAAAACCACATCTCCAGCATACAAGATTTATTGAAGGATATATTTGTTTAGTTTATCCAGTACTAAGTTTAAAACTTTAACCCCTTCCCGACCCAGGACGGTTCAGGACCGTCCTCGGGATTTTCCCATTGCGGACCGATGACGGTCCTGAACCGTCCTAACGGTTTCCGTTACTTACCTGATCGCCGTCGTTCCCCCGGCGGCGATCAGCGGTGCTCCGGTTGTGGGGAGACTGCCTGCAGCCCAGACAGTCTCCCCACACTGATTTAGGACCCCTGGGGCCATGTGATCGCTTAACACAGCGATCACATGGTCACAATGGGTGTCCATAGTGCTGCCTGCAGGGGGACTGTCTGTGCTGACAGGCAGTCTCCCTGCTAGTGTAAAATCAGAAAAAAAAAATAAAGTTAGTGTTAATTAAAAAAATAATAATAATTATATATGTGTATATATGATATATAGACATATATTATATCTATATAATATACGTCTATATATCATATATATAATGCCATACTAAGTGTATTTTTATATTAATATGTACTTATATTAATATAAAAATACACTTATAATTAAATTATATATAATTATATAATAACTATATATATTGTATATATATATTATTATAAAATATAAATAATAACTAATTTAAATTAAATAAAAATTTTTTTAAATAATAATAAAAAATTTAAAAAAAATTATATAGCTATATGAAATTTTATTCTAACTGTATTTTAAAATTAATATATATATATTTATATCAAAATACACTTAGAATGAATTTGTATATATATCTATGTATATATAAATAAATAAAAATAATACGAAATATACATATGTCCATATACAAAATCACATAAATAATTATATAAATATACACGTAGACTTCAAATATATAAATATGCATATATATTTAAATTCTACGTGCGTATTTTATGTAATATTTTTACATAATTAAGTAATTTTATTGATTGCAATTTGAGGGACCTGCCTGCCAACCCAGGCCGAAAGTCCAGAGAATTTAATTTGCTAGCACTGTATTTTACCCTGTAGCGTTCTACGACACCCTAAAACCTGTACATGGGGGGTACTGTTTTACTCGGGAGACTTCGCTGAACACAAATATTAGTGATTCAAAACAGTAAAACATATCACAGCGATGATATTGTCAGTGAAAGTGACTTTTTTTGCATTTTTCACACACAAACAGCACTTTTACTGATGATATAATTGTTGTGATACGTTTTCCAGTTTTTAAACACTAATATTTGTGTTCAGCGATGTCTCCCGAGTAAAACAGTACCCCCCATGTACAGGTTTTATAGCATTTTTGAAAGTTACAAGGTCAAATATATGGGTCAAATATTTTTACATTGAAAATGGCCAGGTTGGTTACGTTGCCTTTGAGAGCGTATGGTAGCCCAGGAATGAGAATTACCCCCATGATGGCATACCATTTGCAAAAGAAGACAACCCAAGGTATTGCAAATGGGGTATGTCCAGTCTTTTTTAGTAACCACTTGGTCACAAACACTGGCCAAAATTAGCGTTCAATTTAGTTTTTTTACTTTTTTCACACACAAACAAATATGAATGCTTACTTTGGCCAGTGTTTTCGACTAAGTGGCTACTAAAAAAGACTGGACATACCCCATATTGAATACCCTGGGTTGTCTACTTTAAAAAAAATATGTACATGTGGGGTGTTATTCAGAGATTTATGACAGATAATAGTGTTACAATGTCACTATTGATAAATTTTTAAAATGTATGTTTTTAAACCGCAATATCCTACTTGTACCTATAGCCCTATAACATGCAAAAAAAAGCAAAAAAGCACGTAAACACTAGGTATTTTTAAACTCAGGACAAAATTTTGAATCTATTTAGCAGTTTTTTTCATTCGCTTTTGTAGATGAGTAAAAGATTTTTCAAGTAAAAGTCAAAAAACATGTATTTTTTTCAATTTTTCATCAGATTTTTGTATTTTTTTTAAATTAAAATACATGAGATTATATAAATAATGGTATGTAAAGAAAGCCCCTTTTGTCCTGAAAAAAACAATATATAATTTGTATGGGAACAGTAAATGAGAAAGCGGAAAATTACAGCCAAACACAAACACCACAAAAGTGTAAAAATATTCCTGGTCGCAAATGTATAACATCGCAAAAACAGTCCAGTCCTTAAGGGGTTAAGCTGAAGTGGTCTGGGTGCCTAGAGTGGTCCTTTAAGTGTGTGTGCATCTGCATGCACTGGCGTACATACCGCGGTCGCAGGGGTCGCAGCCCTGTAACCCCTGCGACCAGGTGCCCACCGCCATGTGTTGCGGCCCGGCCCGCGCGGGGGGGGGGCCCACGGATCAATTTTCGCACGGGGGCCCCATGGGTCATGTGTACGCCACTGATGTGGGATCTTGGTTTTAGAATCACCAGGAGAACCTGCATAGAGGCAGGGCCTTGGCTATGGGGTTTGCCCACATATTCGGCGGACAGGGTTCTGTTGGCACACTCGGAGGCAGATTCGATCAAAGCCTTCTCGTGAGACCAGACAGGAGGCTCATATTATGACAGTTAAACGCCAAACTAACAGATCTATATACATATAACAAAACAATCAAGCTATATAAAGACATATAAAGCATCCATAGAATGTGAGGATTAGGTTTAGAATGTTTTGAAGGTGGATTCTGAGATCCAATCAGCGGCTTTAAGGACATCTGAGAGAGCTACTTGCTTGAAGTACTTTAAAGGACATGGCTCCTCTAGTGTAATGTGCACCAAATCGACAGGTGTCAATACCTGCCATGTACATAGCTTGCCTGACCCACAGTTAAGTGGGTTTTTTAAAAAGAGATAAGTAATTGGAAATAGGATGGATTTCTATGATCCACAGTTTTAACAGAGATTATTATTGTTTGGAAATGCAGGAAAAAATATATATTTGAGGTTAGTTTTAGTGTGTCTGGAAATTGATACAACCATGTTTAACCCTTAAGGACACATGACATGTGTGACATGTCATACATAGTATACATAGTTACATAGCTGAAAAGAGACTTGCGTCCATCAAGTTCAGCCTTCCTCACAAATGTTGTTGCTGTTGATCCAAAAGAAGGCAAAAAAACCTGGTCTGAAGCGCTTCCAATTTTGCCACAAACTAGGAAAAAATTCCTTCTTGACCCCAAAATAGCAGTCAGATGTCTCCTTGGATCAAGCAGCTATTACCCCACTAATTAGAAATTATATCCCTGTATGTTATGTTTTTGTAAGTATTTATCCAATTTCAGTTTAAACATCTGTATGGACTCTGACAAAACCACCTCTTCAGGCAGAGAATTCCAAATCCTTATTGTTCTTACTGTAAAAAAAACCTTTTCTTTGCCTTAGATGAAATCTCCTTTCTTCCAGCCTAAATGTGTGACTTCGTGTCCTATGTATAGCCCTGTTTATGAATAGATTTCCAGATAAAGGTTTGTACTGGCCCCGAGGTGCCGCATATTCAAGGTGTGGTCTTACCAGCGATTTATAAAGAGGCAAAATTATATTTTCATCCAGAGAATTTATGCCCCTATTTATACATGACAAAATCTTACTGGTCTTAGCAACTGCAGATTGACATTGCATATTGCTGCCTAATTGTTGTCTATAACAATTCCCAAATCCTTCTCGTGTGTGGTTATCCCTAATTCACTACCATTTAGTGTGTAAGTTGCTTGTGCATTCTTAACCCCGAAGTGCATAACTTTGCATTTCTCTATGTTAAATTTCATCTGCCATTTTAATGCCAGTCCCCCAATCTATCCAAATGTCTCTGCAGCAAAGCAATATCCTGCTCACATTTTATTACTTTACAAAGTTTTGTGTCATCTGCAAACACTGATACATGGCTTTCAATGCCTATTTCAAGATTATTTATAAATATGTTAAATAGAAGTGGTCCCAAAACAGAACCCTGAGGGACACCACTTACCACTTTTGTCCAGCCTGAAAATTTACCATTAATTACAACTCATTGTACTCTATCCTTAAACCAATGTTCTACCCAAGAACAAGAATATTCATCTAGACCAATTTCTTTTAGTTTGAAGACTAACCTATTGTGAGGAATGCCTTGGCAAAATCCAAGTAGATCACATCCACTGCAACACCCTGATCTATACTTCTACTTACTTCTTCGTAGAATGCAATTAGGTTAGTTTGACATGACCTATGTTTCATAAAACCATGCTGATTATTGCTAATAACAAAGTTCTTCCCAATGAATCCCTGGATATTATCCCTCAATAGCCCTTCAAATATTTTCCCAGTTACAGAAGTTAAGCTCACAGGTCTATAATTTCCAGGCAAGGATTTTGAACCCTTTTTAAATATAGGAACAATTGCCTTCCTCCAATCCCCCGGTACAACACCTGAAACAAAAGAATCTTGAAAAATTAAATACAGAAGTTCACTTATTTCCCCACTTAGCTCCTTAGGTACTCGTGGGTGAATACCGTCAGGCCCCGGATCTTTATTTACATTAATTTTCTTTAATAGCTGTAGCACCTTGTCTTGAGTTATCCAATCACAAGTTATTTGCAAGTTTTTTGCAGCAATCATTTGCATATCTCTTGCCATAGGATCCTCATTAATATATACTGAAGAAAAATAGTTATTTAAAATTTCTGCTTTTTCCTGGTCTTCATTAGCTAATAAACCCAACTCTGTTTCAAGTGTACCTACACTTTCATTTTTTGTTTTTTTAGAATTGATGTACTTGAAAAAATGTTTGGGGTTGGTTTTGCATTCTTTAGCTATCAATTTCTCATTTTCTAGTTTAGCCACTTTAATTGCCTTTTTGCAAGCGTTATTGGCTTCCTTATATCTTAAATAGGATGCCTTTGATTTGTCTGATTTAAGTGCTTTAAATGCCCTTTTCTTATTTTTAATCTCTTGTTTTACTTCTCTACTAAGCCACATTGGTTTTAATTTGTTTCTTTTATATTTATCACCCAATGGTACATACTGAGAAATGTACCTTTCTAATATTTGTTTGAATAGTTTCCATTTATCCTCAGTGTTTTTATCGCTAAGGAGTTTATGCCAGTCAATATGTTGTAGAGCTGCCCTAATCTTATTGAAATTGGCTTTTTTTAAATTATATGTTTTAGTATACCCCACTTGCTTTTGCTTTTTTGAGTTTATTTCAACATTTACCATATTGTGATCACTATTTTCCAAATGCTCCCCTTCTTGAATGTTGGTTAAAAGATCAACATTGTTTGTTATGACAAGATCCAGACACGCATCCTTTCTAGTTGGTGCTTGTACCAGTTGTGACATAAAGGTGTCATTTAACACATTCAAAAACCTGATGCCCCTTGCTGAAGTACTAGTCCCTCTTTCCCAATTTATGTCTGGATAATTAAAATCTCCAATAATTAATGTGTTACCTCAATTTGCAGCTTTCTCAATTTGCTTTAACAGCTGTTCTTCCTCAATAATATTTACATTAGGTGGTTTATAACATATCCCAACCAATAATTGATTTCCCTTTGTTTGCCCCAAGCAAATATCTACCCATAAAGCCTCCACCTTTTTCTCGTCACACTCCACATGCCTAAGATTTGACTTTAACTTATGGTTGACATATAAACATACCCCACCACCCTTCTTGTTTTTCCTATCCTTCCTAAATAACATGTACCCATTTAAATTAACTGCCCAGTCATTTGTCTCATCCCACCATGTTTCTGTTATGCCCATTATATCATATTGTTTAGTGTATGCTATTGCCTCTAGTTCCCCCATTTTGTTATATAGGCTCCTTGCATTAGTAAGCATACATTTAATATTATCATGAGTCTTTTGTACTTTTTGTAAATTATCAATATTACATACCTCCTCTGTTCTGAGCTTTCCCCTCCCCCATCTCCACCCCCTTTGTTCTGAGCTAAAGCCCGTCTCCTTTCCATCCTATCTACATTTTCTAGATTACTTTGACCCTCCCCCCCACCACTAGTTTAAAATCTCCTCCAACCTTCTAGCCATCCTATCCCCCAGCACAGCAGACCCTCTTCCGTTTAGGGGCAATCCATCATGACTATACAGGTTGTACCTAAGCGCAAAATCGGCCCAGTGCTCTAAAAACCCAAAACCCTCTTTCCTGCACTAAGACCTTAGCCACGCATTGACCTCTCTAATCTCCCGCTGCCTTTCTGCTGTAGCGCGCGGCACAGGTAATATTTCTGAAAAAATTACCTTGGAGGTCCTTTTCTTTAGCTTACTTCCTAGTTCCCTGAACTCATTCTTTAGGACCTTCCATTTTCCTCTGACTTTGTCATTGGTACCAATATGGACCATGACAGCTGGGTCATCTCCAGCCCCTCCCAATAATCCCTCCACTCTGTCGGCAACATGCCGGACCCGAGCACCCGGGAGACAGCAAACTGTCCGGTTGAGTCGATCAGAGTGGCAGATTACCCTATCTACTTCCTTTTATTCCAGAAGTTTGGTCCTTAAGGGGTTAAGGAAAAGCAACCACAAATAAGGCTGGATGTCAGATGAAAACATTGAGACACAGAGCAAAAAGATCGATCTGACGGGGTCCCTATGAAAATTCTGATGTAAGAGAATTGGATCCAGTTTCCAATAAGTAAAATTGACACAAAACCGAGACTTCCAATTGTTAGTATTCGAAAGACATGGAAGTTGTACTGCTTTTCACATGATGTCTATGTTGAGCCAAAAATCTTTTTCAATAGTGGCCAGAGTCTTTGAAATTAATGCCTAGGAATTCTACTTCCAGAGAAGGTGTCAGCATATTTGTTTTGCAATTGATAATAAATCCTAGACTGATCGGTAATGATCTTGTCCAGTCTATATGCTTTCTTATGGACTGTAGGGTTTGAGACATCACAAGGTTGTCATCTAAGTAGATTATGAGTCGTACCCCTCAAGACCTCAGAAGAGCAATCACTGACTTTTTAACTATTTGATATGCATCTTTTAAATGTATTTTTATGTATTATTTTGGAACAAAAGGTCTCTGAGAATTAAATTTATCACTGGATGTGACATTCATCTTTTTTTTTTTTACCAAAACCTGATTGCTTATGAAGCCCGGAGTGTTTTGTGGGACTGGAACATTAGCTCCTTTGGCATATAGCGCAAAAGTTTCCAAAACAGATTAACGATTGATCAGCATAAGTGAATTATATGGGTTTGGGAGATTTGATCTGAATTGGAGGACAAATGAATACTATGAAATAACCTGTTATAGTATTAAGAACCCATGTATCTAATATAATGTTACCCCCCACAAAAGGTACCTCTCCTTCGCTCAGCAGTGTAGATGGCGCCCGCTGTGGCTCTGCCCCCTTTTATGACATGGCGCGTATGTGCCAATATCAAAATGCTAATGACATCACAGCCTGCCAAAACTTTTCATTGTTTAAATTTTTTTTACTTGATCTGTGATTCAAATGGCAGAAAAATCCTCCTATAAGTGTGCTGTAAAATATATACATAATATGTGCACATATATATATTTTGCAGCACAAAGATTGGCCCATTTTTGTGCCTTTTTGGCTTGTTCTTCTATTTTGGTTTCCAAATCTGCATTTTCTATCTTCAGAAAAAATTATTTAGTAGAACTGAAATTTCTTGTCATGCACAAATTATTCAGTCCCACAACTACTAAATATTAACTACTAAAATGCCTTTTAATCTGCGCCCAAACTAATAGCTCTGTCCAAGATTTACTTTGTTTATTTGCTTGGCGCAAGTTATAAGGCATTTGATTTGTCCCTTCCAGCTGAAACACATTTGTGCACTACATATCTGCTTGCATATCAAAGAAATAGAGATCTACTGTCCCTTAATTAATCAAGAGGGGCCTGTTAATATGTTACCTATTAGTCTACTGCACCACATAGGTATTTTTCTTCTCTCTCCCTTGTGTGGTAGGATGGAGAATCCTGACAGTGAGTAGATAGAGCCATAGCTTATTCTGTGATGATGCAGATGTGTTTCTCAGTTTCAACAATGTCCTCCTCTAATTGCCTTGAGTTCAACTTTACTAAATAGCACACTAAAATAATACACCTTTGTAGAGTTGTCCTGGAATCCTATTATAATTTTCACTAAAATATTTGGATCTATTGATGCAAATGTAATTCCATCTTTCCATCTTGTATTAGTTTTCTTTTGCCTGTTAATATTCAGCTGCCTATAACATTTAAAGATTTCTATATAGCTAAGCATGCACTAGTAATTGTAGCTATTTCATTTATTGTACTTCACCTGGGCAGAAAGTAAAAATATTTGGACAGTAGTAAAAGAAAAAGGCAGGAATAACATCCACACTGTGCCACAGATCACAAGTGTTACTCTCGACATCAATACTAGGCATCTATTCATAGGCGTGCGCAGCCTGTTGCATTAGGGTGTGCACCCTAAAGCACAAACACACACGCCGCGTACGTACATACGTACATACATACATACACACATATATATACAAATACAAATATACATAGGTGCAGTGTGTGTGATTGTGAGTGGTGCAGTGTGTGTGTGATTGTGAGCAGTGCAGCGTGTAAGGGGTGCAGTGTGTGATTGCAAGGGGTACAGTGTGTGTGTGATTGTGAGCGGTGCAGCGTGTAAGGGGTGCAGTGTGTGTGATTGCGAGGGGTACAGTGTATGTGTGTGTAATTGTGAAAGGTACAGTGTGGTGTGATTGTGAGGGGTACAGTGTGTGTAATTGTAAGGGTTACAGTGTGTAATTGTGAGGGGTACATTGTGTGTGATTGTGAGGGGTACAGTGTGTGTGGAGTACAGTGTGTGTGATTGTGAGGGGTGCACTGTGTGGGCACAGGGGTTAGGGGGGAGGAGGGGCAGCGACAGGGGGTGGGGGAGGGCAGCCATAGGTAGGGGGTGGAGGGGCATGGGCAGGCAGAGGGCAGCTGCAGGCTGGGGTAGAGGGCAGCCACACGGGTTGGGGGTAGAGGGACAGCAACAGGGCCAGTAGAGGACAGCGACAGGGCTAGGGGGCAGTGACATGGGGTAGAGGGGCAGTGACAGGGGGTAGAGGAGCAGTGGCAGGGGGTGGAGGAGCAGTGGCAGGGGGTAGATGGGAAGGGGGTGGAGGGGCAGTGACATGGGGTAAGGGGGTGGAGGGGCAGTGACAGGGTGGGGGGGGTAAATAGAGACATTGAGAGGGGGTAAGGGGAGGAGGGGCGAGACGGCAGGGAAGAAGCAGTGGATCGGGTAAGGGGGTAGAGGGCAGGACAGGGTGCAGGGGGTGGAGGGGCACTGACAGGTTAGGGGGTGGAGGGGCAGCGGATCGGGGTGGGGGTAGGAGGGGCAAGGGACAGGCAGGGGTGAGGGCAGTGACAGGGCTGGGGGTGGAGGGGCAGTGACAGGCGTGGGGGGCAAAGAGACACTGAGAGGGGGCTAGGGGTGGAGGGGCAGTAAAAGGGCTGGGGCAGAGAGGCAAGGACAGGTTACAGGAGGGAGAGGTGAAGGGGAGGAGAGGGGTGAAGGGGAGAGTAAGAGGATGGGGAGAGTAAGTGAAGGAGGGGAGGAGTAAGGAAGAAGGGGGAGAGTAAGTGAAGAAGGGGGGTATGAAAAATGTGGGTAAGAAGAACAAGGGGGGAGTGAGAAGAACACAAGGAGGAGGGGGAGAGTAAGGGTGAGGAGAAGGGGAGATGAGGAGAAGGGGGGGACTGAGAAGAACACAGGGAGGGGGAGGTGAGGAGGACACAGGGAGGAGAGCGGATAAGAAGAACACAGGGAGGGGGGAGGTGAGGAGAACACAGGGAGGGTGGATGAGAAGTGCACAGGGAGGGTGGGGGAGAGGAGAGACCACTAAGGGGCAGGGGAGAGCTCTAAGGGACAGAAGGGACAGCTCTATAGGACAGGGGGCAAGACAGGGAGCTCTTTCACACTATGCACACACACACAATGCATACACACTCACAGAAACACAACATGCTTCCCTTACACACAGAGAAACACACAATGCATCCATTACACACACACAATGCAACCCTTACACACAAAGACAATGCATCCTTTGCACATATACACAGAAACACACAATGCAAACCCTCACACACACACTGCTTTTCTTACATACACACAGAAACACAATGCATCTCTAACACACACTCAATGCACACACTTACAGACACACACCTTGCATCCCTTATGCATACAAACACAGATTCACACAATGCATCCCTTACACACAACCAGAAACACACAGTACATCCCTTATACACAAATACACACTGCTTCCACTACACCCAAACACACTGCATCACCTGCACAAACTGGTATCCCTATACACTACATACCATAAGCACACATATTAGATCCTCTACAATAACACATAACACATCCCCTACACACTCCACTCCCTGTGAGCGAACTCATGGGTGGTTGGAACATATAAGTGGACTTATGAGTGGGCCTTGTGGGCATACTCACCGTCAGGCCCTGGGGCCCAGAACTTGAGCTGTGTAAGGGGCCCCCAAAAAATGGAGCTGCTTCCAATTCTCCCAGAACATTGAATTTTGTGACCACAGTTGCAAACAGCCTCCAGAGATCCTGTTCTACACCAGACCAGTGGTGCCAAACTGCAGCCGATTATCATCCTCATCTTGTTGTAAGTAGGCAATCTAGTATATTATTAGTGACACTAATCTATAATTTACCTCACATTAAAGGGACACTATAGTCCCCAGAACGACTGCATCTTAATGAAGTGGTTCTGGTGTCTGTAGCCGGTCCCTACAGGCTTTTTAATGTAAACATACACTGTGGGCAGCACTGGCGTTAGTTCGTATGGCAGCTCAAATAGGTGGGGCATTGTGATGTCACATGGGGGTGGCAAATACAGCTGTTCCCCATGCAGCCACAGGTGCCGCTGTGCTGGGAGATTGTGATTACTCTTCACTTACTCCCAGCCTACAGAACAGCGCATGGGAGAGAGAGAGGAGGAGGCATGATTTAATCTTACAACAAATCCAGTAAGCAAATCTTTATAAATTTGGGGGGATCAGCTCTGTTTCCACAGTTTATTGGTGTTTACTCTGATGTCTGTATTAATATTGAGGGATTTCTAAGTAGTAACATCAGTGTGTGTCAGCAGGGCAAGCCGTTGGGGTGTGCACGCTTTGCTGTCACGCAGGGTGCCATCACAATAGTTGCGCCCCGCGGACAACACAGCTCACAAGTTGGGGACACCAGCCTATTCAGTTTAAACGATTCGCTAGTGGTCCACTGGTGCGCACCAGCAGTAGGTGCAGTCAGATTATAGCCTCTCCCTCATGGTTCCGACGCTCAGTTAGTGAGTCAGAGCACAGGCTCAGAGATTCTCAGCCTGCGCTCTGACAACATTGAAAGTGAAGGAGCGGGTATGGCAAAGAGCTACTGATTAGCATAACATCGATATCCGTTATAAAACCAGGAAAAGGTGGGCACCATTGCACTGATTTGGTGGTGCAATGGGCCACTTGACTGGTTTTGCCCCCCAGGCCTAAGGCTGCCAGCCCTCCTAGTTGCGAGGCAGTGACAGAGATTTAGGGGTAGAGGGCAGTGATGACAAGTGTGGGGGTGAAGAAGGCAGTGAGGGGCAGGTAAGTAGAGGCAGGAACAGGGTAAAAGAGGTGGAGAAGTGACAGAGGTTGCAAAGTGGAGGGCAGTAGCGAAGTTGCAGGGGTGGAGGGCAGTGACAGGAGGTGTAGAAGTAGCGAAGGCAGTGAAAGAGAGGGGTAGAGGGGAGGTGGAGGGGCAGCAACAGAGGTAGGGGGTGAGGGCAGCGACAGGGGTTGGGAGTAGAGGACAGCAACAGGAGTTGGGTAGAGGACAGCGACAGGGGATAGGGGGGCAGTGACAGGGGGTTGGGGGGTGGAGGGACAGTGATGGGGTTAGGGGGGTGTAGGGGCAGTGACAAGGTGTGGGAAGTGAAGAGGCAGTGAGAAGGG
>OW240917.1:81116573-81137488 GCA_933207985.1 Pelobates cultripes
TGGATGGGCAGTAACAGGGAGTGGGGGTGAAGAGGCAGTGAGGGGGGTAAGGGGAGATGGAGGGGCAGTGACAGGGGTTGAGGGGCAGTGGCAGGGAGTAGGGTGGGGGGGCAGTGAGTGACAGGGGGTAGAGGGAAGGTGGGGTGTCAGAGGGTTTAAATACCTTCCCTGGTGGTCCAGTGGGCACCCTCTCTCTTCAGTCTGCAGCTCCGCCAGGAGTGAGCTGCAGACCACATGGAGAGTCTTGCGATCTCCAGTCAGTCAGAGCGTTGCCGTGGTAACGCTCTGACAGGCTGGAGCTCGCGAGACACTTCATTCTGCAGCTCACTCCCGGCGGAGCTGCAGACTGAGGCTGGATCTCGTGCACAGCAGACTGACGGGAGGGGCCTCGCACCCGGCGGCATTGTGGGTAAGCCGCCGGGCCCCCTCCTGTGTCAGGTCCTCGGTCATAGACCGAGGAACCGACATGTTAGTCTGCCCTAAGGCAGTGCAGCACGTAGGTGTAATTAGGGTGTGCCCAGGCCCCGTGCGCACGCCTATGCATCTATTGGAAGATCGGTAGTCTCTTTCTAAAATTTTGACTCAAAAGACAAACAGAAAAATAGATAAATATAAATCACCTCTTGATATTCCTATTGCTGGTTGGAAGCCAGTCAAAAATTATATTATTAACTCATAAAATTGAGGAGCTGGAAAAAGCCTGAAGAATCCAAAGGTTTTTTTTTTTACCAGAAATGTACTAATTGTCTCGAATACAGGGAAAAAAAACACTACATCTCTAACAAAATAAAAATATAATAAGGGTGTAAACAAAATCATTCAACTCCCTAGGGGATCCATCCACGCATCATTATAACAGGGTCACAATAATTAAGAAATCACTAAATATTGATGTATATTAATTCAAATTGAAGGTCTATATGTGGTAGCGGTAGTTTATAGAAAATTCATTTGCAAAGATGTATGCACATATACATACAGACACATGCTGACACACATACAGATACAAACACTGATGCACAAGAAGATACACAGGCACAGACATGCAGATACACTGACACACATATGGATACCCAGACGCACAGATACACACACTGACACACATGCAGATACACAAACACACACACACATACTAACACACACATACTAACACATTTACAGATACACAGACAAACACTGACACACATGCAGATACACAGATGTGCAGATACACACACTAACACACATGCAGATATACAGACACACACTAACACACAAACACACACACAATGACACACATGCAGATGCACAGAAAGATACTAATACACATACAGATACACAGACACACACACACACACACATGAATACAGAGACACACACAATGACACTCAGTCAGAAACACAGAGACAAAGGGGACACATTGACACCCAGATACATATACAGACATACTGTGAGATATGGTGGTGAGAGCACTCAAAACATGCATGCATGAATGATATATTACCAAAACTTGATTAAGTTGGAATATCTACAAAACATGAAACACAAAAACATAGTATAATGTTAAAATATATACAAGTAATATTTTGTAACTGGTTAAACTCACATATTACTGAGTCACTTCAAAAGCTGACTCAGACTTAGGGCTTGTAACGAGATGAAAAATCTCAATTTGTGGACGTCCTGTATCAAACTTGATAGATCTGCGCTGGAAATGCTCTCCAAAATCACTCCAGGATGCAGAATCAAATCCAAACTGCTTTTA
The DNA here is from genome assembly GCA_933207985.1 of Pelobates cultripes. Lineage (NCBI taxonomy): Eukaryota > Metazoa > Chordata > Amphibia > Anura > Pelobatidae > Pelobates > Pelobates cultripes. The sequence goes on from OW240917.1 coordinate 81,118,318, forward strand.
TTATTAAAATACTACATAAAGTTAAAAATAGTAATAAATACAGGTAAAATGTCCTTTATATGAACCACGACGCGTTTCGGCACTCACAGCCTTTCTCAAGTGGTCTGTTTCTCATCTCTGATCTCTTCTTTTTATATTTTCAAATTCTGGCGCCCTTACCCTGGCGTCCCGTATGACTTCCGCTTTCGTCATTATTCTGCGACTTCCGGTTACGTTCCGTGATGACGTTACTATTTACGTCATCATTCTTTGCCCAAAACGGCTACGTCATGACGTCTTCCCGGCGCCGAAACCGGAAGTATTCTCGGCGCCATTTTAGAAAGTCTCTTATCATAGAAGTTGCCAGTCTCTTAACAATTACAACTTATTAACACTCATATACACTTAATATATTCGTCTATAAAGGAGGAGAACCCAAATAAACAAATATGATTAATAAAATTAATAAAATCATCATAAAAAAGGAGGTACTATTCACCTATTAAAGGGGAAGGAAGAATAGGTCATTAGAAAAAACTTAATAACAGAGTAAAAGCATACCTTATATGTAAGATACTATTAAATAACCAATAATTAAAAAAGTAACATATAAAGCTATATACATGAATTTATCTCAAAATCAATATTAAGACCAAAAGGGGACTATGATTCCACATTAAAAATCCACTTCATCTCATTTTTACTAAGGAGGCTTTCTATATCACCTCCTCTCCAATGAGTTTTTACGGCCTCTATGCCTATAAATTCGAAACCAATAATATTTCCTCCATGTACTTCTAAAAAATGTTTAGAGACATTGTGTAGGGTAAATTTCCTATTTATATTATAAATATGCTCCCTAATCCTTATCTTTAATGTCCTAGATGTCTTCCCAATATACTGTAGTCCACAGGGACAGACTATCATGTAAATTACATTCTTTGAGTTACATGTTATAAAAGATTTTATTTTTTTATAACATGTAACTCAAAGAATGTAATTTACATGATAGTCTGTCCCTGTGGACTACAGTATATTGGGAAGACATCTAGGACATTAAAGATAAGGATTAGGGAGCATATTTATAATATAAATAGGAAATTTACCCTACACAATGTCTCTAAACATTTTTTAGAAGTACATGGAGGAAATATTAGTGGTTTCGAATTTATAGGCATAGAGGCCGTAAAAACTCATTGGAGAGGAGGTGATATAGAAAGCCTCCTTAGTAAAAATGAGATGAAGTGGATTTTTAATATGGAATCATTGTCCCCTTTTGGTCTTAATATTGATTTTGAGATAAATTCATGTATATAGCTTTATATGTTACTTTTTTAATTATTGGTTATTTAATAGTATCTTACATATAAGGTATGCTTTTACTCTGTTATTAAGTTTTTTCTAATGACCTATTCTTCCTTCCCCTTTAATAGGTGAATAGTACCTCCTTTTTTATGATGATTTTATTAATTTTATTAATCATATTTGTTTATTTGGGTTCTCCTCCTTTATAGACGAATATATTAAGTGTATATGAGTGTTAATAAGTTGTAATTGTTAAGAGACTGGCAACTTCTATGATAAGAGACTTTCTAAAATGGCGCCGAGAATACTTCCGGTTTCGGCGCCGGGAAGACGTCATGACGTAGCCGTTTTGGGCAAAGAATGATGACGTAAATAGTAACGCCATCACGGAACGTAACCGGAAGTCGCAGAATAATGACGAAAGCGGAAGTCATACGGGACGCCAGGGAAAGGACGCCAGAATTTGAAAATATAAAAAGAAGAGATCAGAGATGAGAAACAGACCACTTGAGAAAGGCTGTGAGTGCCGAAACGCGTCGTGGTTCATATAAAGGACATTTTACCTGTATTTATTACTATTTTTAACTTTATGTAGTATTTTAATAATAAAAGCAGTTTGGATTTGATTCTGCATCCTGGAGTGATTTTGGAGAGCATTTCCAGCGCGGATCTATCAAGTTTGATACAGGACGTCCACAAATTGAGATTTCTCATCTCGTTACAAGCTCTAAGTCTGAGTCAGCTTTTGAAGTGACTCAGTAATATGTGAGTTTAACCAGTTACAAAATATTACTTGTATATATTTTAACAATATTATACTATGTTTTTGTGTTTCATGTTTTGTAGATATTCCAACTTAATCAAGTTTTGGTAATATATCATTCATGCATGCATGTTTTGAGTGCTCTCACCACCATTTTACATTTTGCACTTTATTGATATCTGGTGTGTTGGAGTGGTTCACACTAGGTGATAGTAGCACCTATATTATACTTTGTTCCTTACTATTTTTTATATATTATACTGTGAGATATACAGACACAGATTCCCATACACATACAGACAAACAGATAGATATACTGACACACATATAGACACACATGGAAAATGTGCACATTTTAAGCCACCCTCCTGTTTTCTACCTTTTGGTTGCAGGGCAGTGACTTCCCTGGGATCCAGTCAGCTAGCTGAGGCTGTTGGGAGTAGAGGCTCTCCTACTCCGTGCCCTAACGTCGGTGCCTATTACACCCACATGACTCTGTGCTATCTAGAAGGAAGTGACCAGCTCTTACTTCCTCCCACGGCTGCACAGATTCAGGTGCCGTAGCACATGACTGGGCCCCTGAAAACAGTTTGCCATTAGGTGGCCCCAAGAGCATGGGCCACCCAATGGACCCCCTGAGAGTGCAGGTTTTGGTGCCTCTTGTCTCTGTTATATTTTGTATGTCAATTACTTGTTGGCAAATATCCATATTGTATCTTGTAAAGTGTAGTGGAATGTGTAGGTGCTATATGCATGTCAAAAAAAGAGAGCAATAAAATAGAGAAGCACACTCTAGACCAGGGGTAGGCAGCCTTCAGCACTCCAGTTGTTGTGGACTAGATCTCCCCTAAAGCTTTGACAACATTATGGCTGTATGATCATTATGGGAGATTGTGATGGAGCTGCCTGTACCCCGGATAGGTACCTCCACCAGGATAGCTTCCTTGCTGGAACCAGGAAACCTGAAGTGATTCTGCCCCAGTCACCATGGTTTGACTGGGGTTCTTCCAGAGCTTTTCCAGCCGACCAGGCAGGTATCGTTCCCTATGCCTATTCCTCTGCAGTCCTTCTTCTAGGCATGTATCGTCCTCTCTGTCTATTCCTCTGCAACCCTTCTTCCAGGCCAGTATCCACCTCTGGAGTCCTTCCAGGCTGATATCGTCCCCTCTTCCTATTCCGCTGCAACCCTTCTTCCAGGCAGGTAATCACCACTGTCTGCAAGGATTTCTTTGATTTTTACAAAGGCATTTGCGGCTCTCATGGCTTGCTCTCTTGATTTCTCCTAGGGCTAGAGGGATCATGTAGCCAGGCAACAGGTGCTGCAACTCTGTGGCTGGGATCTCTAAAAATCCACACAGGACACTGTTCCAAAAGAAACTAACAACAAAACTTAATTTTTTTTCTTGGGATTGGCCCAAATGTTCCTTACATGTATCTTATGATGACAATAAAAATACAAATAATCAAAACATATCAGAAAATATACAGGGAATTATAATAACAAAATAAAATATCTTAAAAAGGGGCGGGGAAGTCAATAACCAACACAAAACATCTCTCCTGTCTGCAGAATTAGCCATATGCAAATGTACCTGAATATGCAAATTATCAAGCTTTGCTATTCAAATTAACAAGCTTTGCTATTCATTTTCTATTCAGGTAGTGCATATAGCTGATGCTACCAACAGAGAGCGCTATATAGGCTCCACTATACAGGCTCCATATCCAAATCCCCTTAGTCGGTAACAAGCATCAGCAAGACAGGAGAGCACACAAAACTATTAACAATATACAAAACATTATAAACACCTTGCACCTCTAATGGACATAGGACGTAGGACTTAGGAATCTTTGTAAAGTGTCCTTTTACTACCAGTGATGGTGACTACCATCACAGAAATGTAGTCCACAACATGTGGAATGCCAAAGGTTGTCTAGTTCTGCTCTGGACTCTCATGTATAAGGTATGAATTCAGAGTACCACAGTCTGAGGCAATTAATTCTAATACAATGCATCTGAATTTTATTTTCACCGTTTGTCTGTTGTGACTTTGTGTTTTTTTTTTACTAGCAACAGCTATTTTTAAGTACATTTAAACTGGTGGCAATATAGTGTCAAAATGTATGTTAATTTAATATGCATTTTAAAATTAGAGATATAAGATTACCATAAGAAACTGTAATTACAGTTTGAAAAATAAAATACAAAGGTTTAATGAACACCTAACCGGTTAAATTAGCATTAATTTTAAAAATAGCCAACAGGCAACTGTATCATATTAATTAAAGCACTATATAATGCTGAAAGTGATAAAGGTGTTTTTTTTTGTTTTTTTTCCAAGTTTACCTTTGTGATGTGCTACTAATTTGTTCTCTGTTTACACAGGTCACTGAATGTGCTAATTTTCTTAGGCTCGTTTTTTTTAATATGGAGACAAGAAGCATCATAGTAATTAATCTGGTTGCACTTTAAGGGAAAATGCTGCACAGAATTCACTGAAAAACTGTTTGCAATCAAATTTCGGAGTGCTTGGTTCTTGGGAATACGAATATCTTTATTCCCTCTTTAAGGCTGCCATATTGGCTGCCATTTTAAAATGTTTTTTTTTTAATCCTTGCAAGATAGGATATGAATGTCAAATTGATATTTCCAGTTACAGAACTTTTATTTGTGAAATGTGTAATTTAATAAAGTTTACACACAGACAATATACAATCAATTACAGAGAATTCTAAATTAAAATCCATTCTCTAGGGTGAACCAAATACAATTTTCATTTTCTCTACACAGATAAATTTAAGCTTCCCTTCTGTTGAAAGCAGGAATATTCCCTAAGGCTCATATTTAGATCAAGGACCAGAGTCCATATGTAGTAAGCTAGAAAATATGCAAACAGAGCTCCTTTATAAACCATACTGATAATTAAAACAAATAATGTTGGCTTTCTGAGGAAATAAACCCCTTTACTTCTAAACTATATGTTAGTTAAATAATGTAACAATTTATCAAAATTTGAGAAAAGCAGCTTGCATATTAAATTAGGACAAAACAATGATTCATACATTGCTCTTTATAGATGTGGGAAAAGTTTAAATAAAGGCCAACCCCTTGAGCGAATAGGGAGGGGGGAGCATGACTGCTGCCTTCAGGGGTTGGCATAGCAACCAAATGGGATACAGTTGGTTTACAGCTGGAAGCATGGAATTCTGGGAAAATTACCAAACTACTGGTGAACAATGCTGAGGGAGACTGACAGTGTCTTTCCTCTGGTACTCTCTGTAAAAATTACATTTATGAAATTGAGTTTTCCTCCCAAATAAAATAACTAGTGTAGTGCTTCAGAGATGTCAAGGGAGGCATTACTCACTCTGCTGCAGGCTTTCCATAGGGCTCATGGTAAGAGTCCTATGCTTCCTTAAAGGGACACTGTAGTCACTTTAACCACTTTGTCTCTTTGAATTGGTTATAGTGCCTGGAGTGCCCTGGCACTGTCCCTCCATTCAGTGTTGCACCATGTTTGTGCAGTATGCCACAAAATAAGAGTCCCTGGCCACCCACAGTCCGGCCCCTTCTGTATGTGTAGCTAAGGCAGAGATTACACACTTCCTTGTTGTCATACCCATTCATACCGTCAGTTGGAGCTCTGACGGGTTAAAAGCAGTCAGCTGACACTCTCAGCCAATCACAGCTGCCCATTGCTGCTCAGGCTAATACTTCCTTATTAGCCAAAGCACCACAGAGGGGATGGACTGCCATGGTCTCTTGTTTAGGATTAAAACATTACAACATTAAAAACTGTTTAATGCTGAAAGAAATGATGGCACCAGGGGACTCTATACACTATAACCAGTTTAATGAGATGAAGCAGATACAGTGCCTACGGTGTCCCTTTAATACAAGGTGTCATGGAGGTCTCGGGAGAACATGGTGGATTGGAAAGAGAAGTTACTTCTTCACCTATGAGCAGATGGGCCCTGCCCAAGTCTGATTCAGCGATCCAGAGCAGCTTCAGCAACCCACACAAGTCCTGAACTGAGTGAGGCTGGTTTGGGGACTAAAAACCCGGCGATTGCGGTGAGGAGAAGGTCCAGGAGAGTGCCAGGTGTAAAATTTCCAGATCTGGTTCGCATTCCCTAGATGGCGGTGCAACGCCTCAAGATGGTGCTGGATTCCGCGTGAGGTTTCTGAGCCCTAGGCCCTCTCTTCCGGCTGTGGAGGATGTCACATCAGAGCATGTGACCACATGCCAGGGGAGACGGAGTGATGCTCGAACCTCCCCTAGGGGCGCGTACGTGATATCCATATGCACCGCTGCACGGACATCACAGGCCCCTACGTCATTTGGTGGTGCCAGATCAAATTCGGGAGAAGTTTGCGAATTGCATTTAGAGGCAATTTGGCAATTGGATTCAGATGTCATTCAGGATTAGAATGTTATTCAGTCTCTGAGGCAATTCACAGGAGGAATTCAGAGTGTGTTCACTGGAGTACTCTGATGCAGTTCGCAAACAAGAATCTGAGTCTATTCAACACCAAAATTCATCCAAAATTAGCTGCAGAACTTCTGCTTCCAGAGCGGTTTGGTGAGCCAAAGAGAGCAAAGCGCAGTTTTCTGCACATTCGGCTGATTCTCAGAGGATGGAGAGACTGGTTCCCCTGCTCGATAGTCATGAGTATGCTTGCGCTCACACTTGGGCTGCGCAGACAGAGCCAGCGGGGAGAAGTGGGTCTCAAAGGGAAGTTATGCAGTTGCTCAGGGCACTGTTAGAGAGCTTCACCCGTGCGCAGGATTCAGGGTCTACACTGGGTGGGTCCCTTCCCTGTCCTGAGGTGTGCCTTATAGAAGTTATGGTTACCAGTTAAGTAGTGCCCCCTCTCTGAGTCCAGTATGTAATGATGCTATGCTGAGTTTACATGTGCCCTTGGATAAAATAAATAAATAAAAATAATAATTAAAAAAAACATTTTTATTAAGGGTGAGTCAGTGGACACACGATGGCAAAGGGAAGTCAGGGAGGAGGACAATGGTAAATAATTGCTTAGAATGTTTGGAAATTGGTTCCAAGTCTTTGTAACATTTACAAGTATTCTGAGTAGAAGGTTTCCTGAGAGGGCACTGTCATTGTTCACTGTTCACTATTTGGACATCATTTGGGATGCCTACAAGATATTTGGAGGTCAGTGCTTGATCAGTATGACTAGCAGTGTGGGGAAAAAATAAAAATAAAATAGCGATTTGAGCTCAATTGGATTTCAGAGTATGGTAACCTTTGGTTGCTACTTATGACTCTGTGTAGCCCAACCACTTAACACCGGCACTCCTGCAAGAGTGTCAGCAGTCACATGGCTCGTTCGGTACCCCAAGTGTAGAGATGCTCAAATTTTATGGGAAGGTTTTCCTATGGTTTCTGATTGTGTCGTAGGAGGCATCATTTGCCCCTAATTTGTTATTGGTTCAGGGTAAGTAGAATATCTTGTCAGAGAAACTTCAAAAAGGAGGTTAGGCTTGGTCACTTTGACAATTTGCAGGTGTCCTCTTTGGGCTTGGTTCCAAAAAATGAACCAAGCACCTTTTGGCTCATTCACCATTTATCCTTGCCATTTGGATCTTCTTTAGATGATGGCACTGCTAAAGAGTTCTGTTGAGTACGATATGTGTCTTTTGATTGGGCATTGGAGTTGGTTCATCTGGTAGGCCTAGGAACCCTGTTGTCAAAATCTGAATTTTAATCTGCATTTAGTTTCTTGCCAGGTCATTTCAAATTATTTTCATTTACTGGGCTGTCAGTTTAATATGAATTTATTTTATGACCGTCTGATAGGCTGTCGGATTTTGTATTTGTATTATTATTATGCCACAAAAGAATAGAACAAATGCAGGCAGGCTTAGGACATCTAAACGGATCCCAGTCTGACTACATTACCTGGAAATATTACATAGAAGTGTAGCGTGCAGTTATATTAACTAGGGATAATCACCAATGTCAGATAAGAAATAGAGTCGATATAACATAAATACTAATATTCCTATGCTCACCAGAGGGAATGCACCAAATGCCACGGCTAGAATCTGGCAGTATGTATAAATAAAGAACCTTAACACCTATATGACAGCTTTAATAAAGTACATATGCTAAATAGGAAAAGGTATACCTATCTAATTGCCAGTGACTAGTTTCCTGAGTGCAGGATCCCACAGTTTCCTAATGTCCATATATATTATATATAGGACCATGAAGTAAATGTCTGCTGATAATATATACTAATACAAAATAAATTTGTATTGAGTCTAGCTATATGTAGAAAAAAATGTTCCAAGTAGCAGACCTTACCAATCATATTAGAAAAAATCTAGAATAGTCAGCATTAGAGGGAGACTTAGATGTAGAAATAGAAGAAAGTTTGTAGAAACTAATGGTCAGTCAAAATCAAACTGCCATATATATTAAAGTTATTAAAGCCTCTCTCCCTGGTAAACTAGCTAGACAGGCATAGGAATATATAAAAGGTAAACCAAAAGAAAAAAGTTAAGTGCAATTCATAGTGCTAGAGTGCCATTCAGTGCCCAGTGTAAAAGTTGGCAAAACGCCCAACACGCGTTTCGGTGCTTAGAGAGTGCACCTTCGTCAGGGGCCAGCTTTCTATTCATAATAGTGTCTCTTAAATACCTTTAGTACCTAAGTATTCCTCCTACCAGCAGCCAATCTGTATGCAGAGGTCATGTTCCCCACGTGTGTCTCATTACTTCCGTGTTGCGTCTGCCGCCCACGTGGTGTCAATGGGGGCGGAGTCAACACGTCGTCCGTCCTGCTCAAGGATGAACACGTTGATACCGAGTACGCCCCTCCATGTCGTCATGTGGGCGTATCGATAACTGACAGCCTATATGTCCAGGAGCTGTCTATCAACCATGTGGGTGTGTCAAAAATGTAACCGGCTTACGTGATATTATTCCAAGCCTCTATTACCCGTCCTATCGGCTGGTCTATGTTAAAGTGACCACCATATGTACAAATATACAAATGTGAACCCTATTGTATTATCAACCTATATATAAAGATATAAATATATCCAGGTGATGCTACATTAGTGTATTACTCTCATATTATGGGTTCACAAAGAGAGGGAGTCCTATATATCTTATCCAATATTATTACCACAGGCTAGATCCTTAGCTTTATTGCTAATTCCTCAGGTTTCAAAACTGGAGAGCATGATTACTATCCTCATGACTGTAGGTAGGTTAAAGTTAAAATACATAAAACTCTATATATATACTAATCTAAATAATGGCTATATAAGCCCACAGCTACACTACTATTTACAAATATTACAAGTGCAAATGACAAGGTATAGATCCTTACAACCTGTCAGACAGTACTTATTTACAGAATATATGATGGTATAGAGAAATACCAGGTGTGTCCATACGGACCAAAGATGAATTGTACAGATTGGATCTTATATAAAAGGTGCATAAGAAAATCCCTCATTCAGGCCAAAGGGAGCAAGTGTTTTCAGTTTATAAATCCAAAAACTCTCTCTTTGGAGTAGTCTTTTATCCAGATCCCCTCCCCTTGGTCCAAGTATAACTTTTTCGATGCCACAAAATCTAATGCCCTCTGCTGAACCACCATGATGTAGTTTAAGGTGTTTAGAGACTGGAGTGTCGACCAATCTTTTCGGGTTGACCGAGTTAACATGTTCCCCAATCCTCAGTTTAAATTTATGTGAGGTCTTGCCCACATATAATTTCTTGCAGGAGCATGACAGTAGGTACACAATTCCCATAGTTTGACAATTAAAGAAATTCTTAACTAGAAATTCTTGTTGTCCTAGGGAATCTTGGAACTTTTTTGATGGTCTGCGTATAAATTTACACGCCTTGCATTTGCCACATTGGTAAGTACCCAAAACCGTGGATTTTAACCATGTATTTTTTTGAGGTGCATTTTTCAGATGACTAGGGACCAAGATATCCTTAATATTGCGTCCCCTTCTGGCTGTCACTGATGCTCTTGGGGTAATGACTTTCTTTAGGTGTATATCCTGATGTAGGAGGGGCCAAAATCTATCCAAAATATTCATGATTTGGTTCCAGCCTGCATCAAAATTCCCTATACACCTTATTATCTCTTGTGTAGATTTAGGAATACTTTTATCCTTTAACAATTCCGACCGCTCTTCACATAATGCACGTTTATATGCATACTTTAGGCACCTATTCGGATATCCCTTTTGTTTAAATTGATGTTGTAAAGCTCTGGCCTTTGTTTTAAAGTCATCAATATTTGAGCAATTTCTTCGAAGACGCAGATATTGCCCAATTGGAATCCCTCTTTTTAGTGAGGGGGGGTGATAGCTCGTCCAGTTTAAAAGATTATTCGTTGCAGTCGGTTTACGGAAGAGTGTAGATATAAGATCCCCTTCATCTGTTAAAGAGATAGTAATATCAAGGAAATTAATTTCATTTCCCCCAATTTCACTTGTCAATCTCAAGTTTATGTTATTGAGATTGAGGATTTCCACGAACTCTAGGAAGAGCTCAGCTGTATCCGTCCAAATAATTAGCACATCATCGATGTATCTTTTCCATAACTTAATGTGTCTCGTGTATTTTTCCATATTGGCATTGAACACAGTAGTGCTTTCCCACCACCCCAGGTGGAGGTTGGCATATGAGGGGGCACAAGCTGTCCCCATAGCTGTCCCCCTCACCTGGTGGTAGTACTTGCCTTGAAAGATAAAGTGGTTATGAGTTAAAATGAATCTCATTAAATCCTGAATGAATTCATTATGTCTTAACGAAACCACTGGTGTTCTATCCATGATTGCTCTAAGATGTTGCAATCCCACATCATGAGGTATAGAGCTATACAGGCTTTCAACGTCAAGGCTGCATAGAATGGCATCCCCATTAAGTTTGATACTACCAATGATGTTTAACGTGTGTTTCGTATCCTTCAAATATGAAGGGAGCTCAAAGACAAGTTTTCTCAAGATTTGATCAACATATAGACTAGCATTTTGGGTCAGATTTCCTCTGCCTGATACTATCGGCCTCCCTTTAAGTGTTGGTTGCTGTTTATGCACTTTTGGAAGTGCATAGAAAGTAGCTGTAATCGGTTTTTTAACAAATATGAAATTATATTCTTCCTTGGATATCAGCGAAAGGGACAGTGCATTGTGTAAAATTGTTTTCAATTCTGCTAGATATTTTTTTGTCGGGTCTCCCTTCAATATTTCATACGTGTTTTCATCCTTGATCAGTCTATGTACCATAGAGACATAGTCTACTTTATCTAGGATGACCGTATTGCCTCCTTTGTCAGAGGGCTTAAAAATCACCTCTTCCAGTTCTTTTAAATGTTCAAGGGATATTTTTTCTTGTGTCGAGATATTACTATTTGGTTGTAACATAAGATCCCTGTAGTTAATTTTATCAATTTCACTACAGGTTAACTCCACAAACAAGTCTATATATTTGAAATCCACTAGATGTGGGGTAAAGAGACTTTTTTTCTTTAAATTTGTAAAGGGAGGTAGTGGATTTATGGAATTGTCACTGCTGGTAAGCAGATCAACCAGATTATCTAACAGGCCAATGTCTGTAACTTCTAGGCCTAAATTCTTAGCTCTTTTTTCATTTTTCAAGCAGTGAACTTTGTGTAAAGCCAGTTTTCTTGCAAATAAATGTATGTCCTTCGTCCAGTCAAACTTATGAAAGCTAGAGACTGGAACAAAGGACATACCTCTCTGTAATACCTGTAGTTCTGTTAATGTTGGAGTGTATGAAGACAAGTTAATGATTTGATTAGAGTCAGTGTTCTTTTCTAATACCGTCTCCTTCTGAAGTGTTGAGGGGGTCTGCCTCTGTACCATGTCCGTGGGGCTATACTCTCTTGAGCGGGTCTGACACAGATTCATCTAAGGGGAATACCTCCACTACATTGGAAAGCAATACCAGAAGCATTTTAAAAAGAGGTTTCTCTTTTTTAGGGCAACCCAATATGGAAGAGAGTATAGCCCCATGGACACGGTACAGAGGCAGACCCCCTCAACACTTCAGAAGGAGACGGTATTAGAAAAGAACACTGACTCTAATCAAATCATTAACTTGTCTTCATACACTCCAACATTAACAGAACTACAGGTATTACAGAGAGGTATGTCCTTTGTTCCAGTCTCTAGCTTTCATAAGTTTGACTGGACGAAGGACATACATTTATTTGCAAGAAAACTGGCTTTACACAAAGTTCACTGCTTGAAAAATGAAAAAAGAGCTAAGAATTTAGGCCTAGAAGTTACAGACATTGGCCTGTTAGATAATCTGGTTGATCTGCTTACCAGCAGTGACAATTCCTTAAATCCACTACCTCCCTTTACAAATTTAAAGAAAAAAAGTCTCTTTACCCCACATCTAGTGGATTTCAAATATATAGACTTGTTTGTGGAGTTAACCTGTAGTGAAATTGATAAAATTAACTACAGGGATCTTATGTTACAACCAAATAGTAATATCTCGACACAAGAAAAAATATCCCTTGAACATTTAAAAGAACTGGAAGAGGTGATTTTTAAGCCCTCTGACAAAGGAGGCAATACGGTCATCCTAGATAAAGTAGACTATGTCTCTATGGTACATAGACTGATCAAGGATGAAAACACGTATGAAATATTGAAGGGAGACCCGACAAAAAAATATCTAGCAGAATTGAAAACAATTTTACACAATGCACTGTCCCTTTCGCTGATATCCAAGGAAGAATATAATTTCATATTTGTTAAAAAACCGATTACAGCTACTTTCTATGCACTTCCAAAAGTGCATAAACAGCAACCAACACTTAAAGGGAGGCCGATAGTATCAGGCAGAGGAAATCTGACCCAAAATGCTAGTCTATATGTTGATCAAATCTTGAGAAAACTTGTCTTTGAGCTCCCTTCATATTTGAAGGATACGAAACACACGTTAAACATCATTGGTAGTATCAAACTTAATGGGGATGCCATTCTATGCAGCCTTGACGTTGAAAGCCTGTATAGCTCTATACCTCATGATGTGGGATTGCAACATCTTAGAGCAATCATGGATAGAACACCAGTGGTTTCGTTAAGACATAATGAATTCATTCAGGATTTAATGAGATTCATTTTAACTCATAACCACTTTATCTTTCAAGGCAAGTACTACCACCAGGTGAGGGGGACAGCTATGGGGACGGCTTGTGCCCCCTCATATGCCAACCTCCACCTGGGGTGGTGGGAAAGCACTACTGTGTTCAATGCCAATATGGAAAAATACACGAGACACATTAAGTTATGGAAAAGATACATCGATGATGTGCTAATTATTTGGACGGATACAGCTGAGCTCTTCCTAGAGTTCGTGGAAATCCTCAATCTCAATAACATAAACTTGAGATTGACAAGTGAAATTGGGGGAAATGAAATTAATTTCCTTGATATTACTATCTCTTTAACAGATGAAGGGGATCTTATATCTACACTCTTCCGTAAACCGACTGCAACGAATAATCTTTTAAACTGGACGAGCTATCACCCCCCCTCACTAAAAAGAGGGATTCCAATTGGGCAATATCTGCGTCTTGTATTCTCCCTATCAAATATTGATGACTTTAAAACAAAGGCTAGAGCTTTACAACATCAATTTAAACAAAAGGGATATCCGAATAGGTGCTTAAAGTATGCATATAAACGTGCATTATGTGAAGAGCGGTCGGAACTGTTAAAGGATAAAAGTATTCCTAAATCCACACAAGAGATAATAAGGTGTATAGGGAATTTTGATGCAGGCTGGAACCAGATCATGAATATTTTGGATAGATTTTGGCCCCTCCTACATCAGGATATACACCTACAGAAAGTCATTACCCCAAGAGCATCAGTGACAGCCAGAAGGGGATGCAATATTAAGGATATCTTGGTCCCTAGTCATCTGAAAAATGCACCTCAAAAAAATACATGGTTAAAATCCACGGTCTTGGGTACTTACCAATGTGGCAAATGCAAGGCGTGTAAATTTATACGCAGACCATCAAAAAAGTTCCAAGATTCCCTAGGACAACAAGAATTTCTAGTTAAGAATTTCTTTAATTGTCAAACTATGGGAATTGTGTACCTACTGTCATGCTCCTGCAAGAAATTATATGTGGGCAAGACCTCACGTAAATTTAAACTGAGGATTGGGGAACATGTTAACTCGGTCAACCCGAAAAGATTGGTCGACACTCCAGTCTCTAAACACCTTAAACTACATCATGGTGGTTCAGCAGAGGGCATTAGATTTTGTGGCATCGAAAAAGTTATACTTGGACCAAGGGGAAGGGATCTGGATAAAAGACTACTCCAAAGAGAGAGTTTTTGGATTTATAAACTGAAAACACTTGCTCCCTTTGGCCTGAATGAGGGATTTTCATATGCACCTTTTATGGAGGGATATTATAACATTATACAAATATATTCGGGACCAGTACAAACCATTGTGTGGAAATCTATTCACAAACCGGACTTTACATAGGACGCGAGGTCATACGTTTAGACTGGAAGAAAGAAGATTTCGTCTAAGGCAAAGGAAAGGTTTTTTTTACTGTAAGAACAATCAGGATGTGGAATTCTCTGCCTGAAGAATTGGTTTTATCAGAGTCCATACAGATGTTCAAACGGCTACTAGATGCATACTTGCAAGAACAGAATATTCAAGGATATAATCTTTCAATGTAAGGTAATAACTGCCTGATCCAAGGATAAATCTGACTGCCATTCTGGGGTCAGGAAGGAATTTTTTTCCTAGCTTGTTGCAAAATTGTGCTTCAAACTGGGTTTTTTTTGCCTTCTTTTGGATCAACAGCAAAAAACAAATGTGAGGAAGGCTGAACTTGATGGATGCAAGTCTCTTTTCAGCTATGTAACTATGTAACTATGTAACTATATAAGATCCAATCTGTACAATTCATCTTTGGTCCGTATGGACACACCTGGTATCTCTCTATACCATCATACATTTTGTAAATAAGTACTGTCTGACAGGTTGTAAGGATCTATACCTTGTCATTTGCACTTGTAATATTTGTAAATAGTAGTGTAGCTGTGGGCTTATATAGCCATTATTTAGATTAGTATATATATAGAGTTTTATGTATTTTAACTTTAACCTACCTACAGTCATGAGGATAGTAACCATGTTTTCCAGATTTGTAACATGAGGAATTAGCAATAAAGCTAAGGATCTAGCCTGTGGTAATACTATTGGATAAGATATATAGGACTCCCTCTCTTTGTGAACCCACAATATGAGATTAATACACTAATGTAGCATCACCTGGATATATCTATATCTTTATATATAGGTTGATAATACAATAGGGTTCACATTTGTATAACCGTACATATGGTGGTCACTTTCACATAGACCAGCCGATAGGACGTGTAATAGAGTCTTGGAATAATATCACGTAAGCCTGTTACATTTTGGACACACCCACACGTGTGATAGACAGCCCCTGGACATATAGGATGTCAGGTATCGATACGCCCACATGACGACTTTAATATATATGGCAGTTTGATTTTGACTGACCATTAGTTTCTACAAACTTTCTTCTATTTCTACATCTAAGTCTCCCTCTAATGCTGACTATTCTAGATTTTTTCTAATATGATTGGTAAGGTCTGCTACTTGGAACATTTTTTTCTACATATAGCTAGACTCAATACAAATTTATTTTGTATTAGTATATATTATCAGCAGACATTTACTTCATGGTCCTATATATAATATATATGGACATTAGGAAACTGTGGGATCCTGCACTCAGGAAACTAGTCACTGGCAATTAGATAGGTATACCTTTTCCTATTTAGCATATGTACTTTATTAAAGCTGTCATATAGGTGTTAAGGTTCTTTATTTATACATACTGCCAGATTCTAGCCGTGGCATTTGGTGCATTCCCTCTGGTGAGCATAGGAATATTAGTATTTATGTTATATCGACTCTATTTCTTATCTGACATTGGTGATTATCCCTAGTTAATATAACTGCACGCTACACTTCTATGTAATATTTCCAGGTAATGTAGTCAGACTGGGATCCGTTTAGATGTCCTAAGCCTGCCTGCATTTGTTCTATTCTTTTGTGGCATTTTCTATTTGGGGTTAAGCCCCGTGGAGACACCTGGAGTCTCTTGGCGGTAATTAAGATTATATTGTATAGGTGCGCTCTCCCTGTTGTCTAGGGAAGGGCTATGCACAGATACACATGTGGTCTTGATTATATATATGTTTGTTTGTATTATTATTATTATATTTTATAAGGGGTGGTTTTGCAGGTAGCGGTTTGTTCATCGCTTCTGCATTATCTTGACGATATTTGTTTGTGGGTCCGTCGGGTTCTCAAGTTTGTGCAGACTTGTTGTTCCACTTTCATAGGGTTATGACGGATGTTGGTGTTCCAGGCAATGAGAAGTAAACGGAGGGCTCTAGTATGATTATTTCTTCCTGGGGATTAAAATACAGTTAATTAATAAGGTGTTTCACTTGCTGGAGGATGAGCTTCAGGTTGTCACTTCTGGTGGATCAGGTTCGAGGGGCTCCCTATTGGGCCATTAGAATTCTGCAATCCCTAATCGGCCATTTGAATTTTGTCTGTAAGTTATGCCCATGGGGCGTTCTTTCAGTCACTGACTTTCCTTGGCTATGGTTGGTATTCCTCTACCTTTTAACTTTACTCGCTTTTTGGGAGTTTGAAGTTTTGTTCCTTGTGGGTTACAATGGTCAGACATTTTGGCACAGTTACAGTGTCTAACTTGGACTTTGAGCTGTTCATGAAGGCTTCAGCTCGGTTGGTTTTGGTGCCCTTTTCTGAGGGCTATGATGTGCGAGCCACTGGCATGGTCAAATTCCTTTTTGCTGCTATTACCTATTGTAGGGTTGGTCAAGCTCTGGGTTTCAGCTTTGGCAAAGCAGCAGGCTCTTTTCCGTATAGATAATCTTAGGGCGGTTCATTTTGTGAACCAGTTATTGTTGGGTTCTCTTCCGGTATTGGCCTTATTGCGATGATTGGTTCTGCATTGCTTGGAATTTAATATTTGGTTCATGTGCCAGGTGTGTCTAATGTATTGCCAACTCTCTTTCTCGCTTCCAGTAGGATCAATTTCAGGAGGTGACACCAGAGGCAAAGGCTTGTGGAGTGCCCCGAATGCGTCTGGAACCTTAGTATTGGAATTGGCTCCTACGTCTTTGGCAGCATACCTAACAGTGTGGGATCAATAGATTTGTGTGGTAGGAGAATTTGGTTGGTCTTCTTCAGAAAGTAGGTTGCCATCCACTTTAACCTTTCTTTCTGACTTGTGGCATTGTGGGACATCCATGTCAATGAATCAGGGTATGTCAGCTCTTTCAATTTTGATGCACTTAATGGGATGGGAAGATGTGAATAAAGCATTTGTGGTTTAACAGGTATTGCACTGTTGGTTGTCACTAGGCATCCTGTATTTGTGCTCTTGCTGGTAGACGTATGTGGGATCCTGCCTGCTATTTACGTTTCCACTTTTGAGGCAATCTGGTTGCAGGTGGCCTTTTCAGTGTGTTTTTATGCAGCTATATCGGTTGGCAGATTGGTGGCTCCAAGTTCTAGAGCTCAGTTACCCCTTTTTAGGAAGGATGTTCTTTAGTGTAAAAATTAAGTGGAATTTCTGATTTAGCTATCTTATACTAATCAAATGGGTAGTGGTAGAGTGATTAGGATTGGAACGACCATTATTTGGATATATTCGTCCCAGTGTTGCAGATTCCTTTTTGTTGCATGCATATTATATGATAGTGGTTACTCAATTCATTCATTCCGCAAGCAGGTTAGGTCTGTCAGACTCTTCCATTTGGCTTCTGTGTCGGTGGGAATTGAGCAGGTTTGGATTGTATTGTTATCCGCACCTTTTATTGCCTGGATATGGTTAATGTTCTGTTTATTTCTTGTTTCTAGTTATTCTCTATATGCAGGGCCGGACTGGCCCACCGGGATACCGGGAAATTTCCCGGTGGGCCGCGGCACCTGGGGCCGGTCTGACAGCCCTGATCCCGGCCGGCTATGTGTGAGCTGTGCGGCCGCACAGAGCCCCATGGGAGCAGGGGGAGCCAGGCGGCCGTCACAGCTCACACATGGCCGGCGGGATCATAAAAAATAAATGTAAAAAAATTTGCAGCGGGGGCGGGGCTTAGCGTGCCGGGGGCGGGGCTTAGCGTGCGGCGGGGGCGGGGCTTACTGTGCGGCGGCCTGGCTGACTGCAGCATGGGAAGCAGGAAGGAGTCCCTGCTTCCCCAACAACCAGCCTCCAGGAGCAACAAACAGGAGGTAAGAAGGTCAGTGTGAGTGTGAGACTGTCTGTGTGAGACTGTCTGTGTGAGACTGTGTGACTGTCTGTGTGACTGTCTGTGTGTGACTGTCTGTGTGAGTGTGTGACTGTCTGTGTGTCTGTCTGTGTGAGTGTGTCTGTGTGAGACTGTCTGTATGACTGTCTGTGTGAGACTGTCTGTGTGACTGTCTGTGTGAGACTGTCTGTGTGAGACTGTCTGTGTGAGACTGTGTGACTGTCTGTGTGTGACTGTCTGTGTGAGACTGTGTGTGTGACTGTCTGTGTGAGACTGTCTGTGTGAGTGTGTGACTGTCTGTGTGTCTGTCTGTGTGAGTGTGTCTGTGTGAGACTGTCTGTGTGACTGTCTGTGTGAGACTGTCACCAGTAATGAGACTGTGTGACTGTCTGTGTGTGACTGTCTGTGTGAGACTGTGTGTGTGACTGTCTGGGTGAGACTGTCTGTGTGACTCTCTGTGTGAGACTGTCTGTGTGGCTCTCTGTGTGTGAGTGTGACTGTCTGTGTGAGTGTGTGACTGTCTGTGTGAGACTGTCTGTGTGAGACTGTGTGTGTGACTATCTGTGTGAGACTGTCTGTGTGACTGTCTGTGTGTGAGTGTGACTGTCTGTGTGAGTGTGTGACTGTGTGAGACTGTCTGTGTGAGACTGTCTGTGTGAGACTGTCTGTGTGAGACTGTGTGAGATGGTCTGTGTGTGACTGTCTGTGTGACTGTCTGTGTGAGACTCTGTGTG
>OW240917.1:81137588-81140088 GCA_933207985.1 Pelobates cultripes
GGTTAGCTCCCTGGTATTATTTGGCTGACTGTGGCTTTATCCGGCATGTGGAAGGCTTTCTGCTTCCCCCTGCATCGTATCCATTTTGCGGCATCCTGGATGGCATATGCCACGCTACGTCATCTCGCTCCACCCCCCGGCCCAATGGCGACTTCTTACTAAAACTATTTGAGAGAAAAGAAGAAATAAACATCTGTACCAGATATATTTTTAATAAAAAACACACACAGACAGACAGTCACACACACAGGCAAACAGTCACACACTCATGCTTACCTCTTTCCAGTGGATGCAGTTGGCTGATGGGGAAGCAGGGACTCCTTACCTCTTCCTGTGCAGCAGGAGCTTTGGGAGGTATAAGCCCTGCCTCCGCCTCACGATAAGCCCCGCCCCCATCGCTCAGTAAGCCCCGCCCCCTCTGCCGCAATTTTAAAAAAAAAAATTTTTAATAGACCCGGGTGGAGAATAATTAATCCTCCACCTGGGTACCTGTTTTAACTCCCATGCACTCCGGCCATGTGCGAGCTGTGTCTGCCACAGAGCGCCCCCTGGTCCATTGCGCCCTGTGCAGCGGCACAGCTTGCACACCCGCAAGGTCGGCCCTGGTTTTGTTGTGTTTTGACTATCAGAGTACAGGCCTAGCCCTGCATTTTAATACACTATAGTAGGTTTCCATGCGGCTTCTGGGAATATCTTTTTGTATTTGAATGCTGATTTGATTCTTTTGTATCCAGGGCCGGACTGGCCCACCGGGATACCGG
The DNA here is from genome assembly GCA_933207985.1 of Pelobates cultripes. Classification (NCBI taxonomy): domain Eukaryota; kingdom Metazoa; phylum Chordata; class Amphibia; order Anura; family Pelobatidae; genus Pelobates; species Pelobates cultripes. Next base: position 81,138,350 of record OW240917.1, read on the forward strand.
GAAATTTCCCGGTGGGCCGCGGCACCTGGGGCCGGTCTGACAGCCCTGATCCCGGCCGGCTATGTGTGAGCTGTGCGGCCGCACAGAGCCCCATGGGAGCAGGGGGAGCCAGGCGGCCGTCACAGCTCACACATGGCCGGCGGGATCATAAAAAATAAATTTAAAAAATTTGCAGCGGGGGCGGGGCTTAGCGTACCGGGGGCGGGGCTTAGCGTGCCGGGGGCGGGGCTTACTGTGCGGCGGCCTGGCTGACTGCAGCATGGGAAGCAGGAAGGAGTCCCTGCTTCCCCAACAACCAGCCTCCAGGAGCAACAAACAGGAGGTAAGAAGGAGGTCAGTGTGAGTGTGTGACTGTCTGTGTGAGTGTGTGACTGTCTGTGTGAGACTGTCTGTGTGAGACTGTGTGACTGTCTGTGTGTGACTGTCTGTGTGTGACTGTCTGTGTGAGACTGTGTGTGTGACTGTCTGTGTGTGACTGTCTGTGTGAGTGTGTGACTGTGTGAGACTGTCTGTGTGAGTGTGTGACTGTGTGAGACTGTCTGTGTGAGTGTGTGACTGTCTGTGTGTGACTGTCTATGTGAGTGTGTGACTGTCTGTGTGTGACTGTCTGTGTGAGTGTGTGACTGTCTGTGTGAGACTGTCTGTGTGAGACTGTGTGAGACTGTGTGTGTGACTGTCTGTGTGAGTGTGAGACTGTGTGAGTGTGTGACTGTCTGTGTGTGACTGTCTGTGTGAGTGTGTCTGTGTGAGACTGTCTGTGTGAGACTGTCTGTGTGACTGTCTGTGTGTGACTGTCTGTGTGAGACTGTCTGTGTGAGACTGTCTGTGTGACTGTCTGTGTGTGAGTGTGACTGTCTGTGTGAGTGTGTGACTGTGAGACTGTCTGTGTGAGACTGTCTGTGTGAGACTGTCTGTGTGAGTGTGTGACTGTCTGTGTGTGACTGTCTGTGTGAGTGTGTGACTGTCTGTGTGAGACTGTCTGTGTGAGACTGTGTGAGACTGTGTGAGACTGTGTGAGACTGTGTGAGACTGTGTGTGACTGTGTGAGACTGTGTGTGTGAGTGTGTCTGTGTGACTGTCTGTGTGAGACTGTCTGTGTGACTGTCTGTGTGAGACTGTCTGTGTGACTGTCTGTGTGAGACTGTGTGTGACTGTCTGTGTGAGACTGTGTGTGTGAGTGTGTCTGTGTGAGACTGTCTGTGTGAGACTGTCTGTGTGAGACTGTCTGTGTGACTGTCTGTGTGACTGTCTGTGTGACTGTGTGAGACTGTCTGTGTGACTGTGTGAGACTGTCTGTGTGACTGTCTGTGTGTGAGTGTGACTGTCTGTGTGAGTGTGTGACTGTGTGAGACTGTCTGTGTGAGTGTGTGACTGTCTGTGTGAGACTGTCTGTGTGAGACTGTCTGTGTGAGACTGTCTGTGTGAGACTGTCTGTGTGACTGTCTGTGTGTGACTGTCTGTGTGTGACTGTCTGTGTGAGTGTGTGACTGTCTGTGTCTGTGTGAGTGTGTGACTGTCTGTGTCTGTGTGAGTGTGTGACTGTCTGTGTGACTGTGTGTGACTGTCTGTGTCTGTGTGAGTGTGTGACTGTCTGTATGAGTGTGTGACTGTGTCTGTGTGTGTGTGTCTGTGTATGTGTGACTGTCTGTGTGTGACTGTCTGTGTGTGAGTGTGTGACTGTGTGAGTGTGTGACTGTGTGTGACTGTGTGTGATTGTCTGTGATTGTCTGTGTGAGTGT
>OW240917.1:81142588-81156777 GCA_933207985.1 Pelobates cultripes
GGTGGAATTTGAAATGATATGGCATATGAGTTAATACAATGAAGTACATCACATATGTCACATAGCATATGCGGTGAAACATGAAGTAATGTATTTTATATGACATAAATATAAAATATGCGTCAATTCAAAATCATATTGTGTAATATAAATTATGCAACATTTGGATCATGCAGTGAAATATGGAATCTAGGATAGTGGTGTGAGATATGATATGATGGAACACATGCATTTGGGATCATGGGGTGAAAAATAAAATATGGCATTCGGAACTGCGGGGTGAAACAATAAATTCTGTTTTATATGAGATCACAGGGAAAACAAAATTAGAATATAATATTGTAATGGGAAATATAAAACTAAACTGAATATGATATTATAGGATGAAACAAAATCTAACTCCTGCGGGAATCCATGTTAGTTATGCTTTATTTGACTATATAGTGAATATAGGTAAAGTGCTACGGAATCTTTTGGCGCTATATAAATGGCAATAATAATAATAATAATAATAATAATAATAATAATAATAATAATAATATGTGTGGCATGTTTATATTTTCCAGTGCATTTCTAAAGCAATTTTTGATGTGTGGTCGATAAAATTGGACTATGTAGACCTCTCATTACTCAGTCAAACCTTTGTGTAACCTGATCTGTTGCTTTCCTGAGTACATTAATATATTTTCCTTGTTTGTTCCTGGTTAAGCCTTGTTTAATTGTTCACTGTCTAGGTCTATTTGACTCTTGGTCCCCATTAAACAACGTGCCTCTTAGATTAGGAACAAAAAATCTGAAACTATTGTGATCAAAATAGTTGAGTTGGAGCTGCGGAATGAAGTAGAGTGTTAGTCTGCATAGTCACGGCTGCTATAACTATGGATCCTTGCATGAGAGAGACAACAACATAGAGACAGAGAGAAAAAATACACACTGTAATGGATCTTCTGAAATGATTTCCAGAGTAAAAATGGTCATCACTTTTTCAGAAGATCCATGAGTGCCCTTTCTTGTAAGTACGTAGTTGAGGTCTGAATCATTAAGTGCAAAGATTGCACAATAGATTGATTACACAAAAACTAAATATATAATGTGAATGTAATACACTGTAATGCTATATTTTGATTATATGTAGAATATTGTATGTATTTATTGTCTGTTTCACATATTTTAACCCCTTAAGGACTGGACTGTTTTTGCGATGTTGTACATTTGCGACCAGGCATATTTTTACACTTTTGTGGTGTTTGTGTTTGGCTGTAATTTTCCGCTTTCTCATTTACTGTTCCCATACAAATTATATATTGTTTTTTCAGGACAAAAGGGGCTTTCTTTACATACCATTATTTATATAATCTCATGTATTTTAATTTAAAAAAAATAAACAAAATGATGAAAAATTGAAAAAAATACATGTTTTTTTACTTTTACTTGAAAAATCTTTTACTCATCTACAAAAGTGAATGAAAAAAACTGCTAAATAGATTCAAAATTTTGTCCTGAGTTTAAAAATACCTAGTGTTTATGTGCTTTTTTGCTTTTTTTTTGCATGTTATAGGGCTATAGGTACAAGTAGGATATTGCGGTTTCAAAACATACATTTTTAAAATTTATCAATAGTGACATTGTACCACTATTATCTGTCATAAATCTCTGAATAACACCCAACATGTACATATTTTTTTTAAAGTAGACAACCCAGGGTATTCAATATGGGGTATGTCCAGTCTTTTTTAGTAGCCACTTAGTCGAAAACACTGGCCAAAGTAAGCATTCATATTTGTTTGTGTGTGAAAAAAGTAAAAAAACTAAATTGAACGCTAATTTTGGCAAGTGTTTGTGACCAAGTGGTTACTAAAAAAGACTGGACATACCCCATTTGCAATACCTTGGGTTGTCTTCTTTTGCAAATGGTATGCCATCATGGGGGTAATTCTCATTCCTGGGCTACCATACGCTCTCAAAGGCAACGTAACCAACCTGGCCATTTTCAATGTAAAAATATTTGACCCATATATTTGACCTTGTAACTTTCAAGAATGCTATAAAACCTGTACATGGGGGGTACTGTTTTACTCGGGAGACATCGCTGAACACAAATATTAGTGTTTAAAAACTGGAAAACGTATCACAACAATTATATCATCAGTAAAAGTGCTGTTTGTGTGTGAAAAATGCAAAAAAGTAACTTTCACTGACAATATCATCACTGTGATATGTTTTACTGTTTTGAATCACTAATATTTGTGTTCAGCAAAGTCTCCCGAGTAAAACAGTACCCCCCATGTACAGGTTTTAGGGTGTCGTAGAACGTTACAGGGTAAAATACAGTGCTAGCAAATTAAATTCTTTGGAATTTCGGCCTGGGTTGGCAGGCAGGTCCCTCAAATTGCAATCAATAAAATTACTGAATTATGTAAAAATATTACATAAATACGCACGTAGAATTTAAATATATATGCATATTTATATATTTGAAGTCTACGTGTATATTTATATAATTATTTATGTAATTTTGTATATGGACGTATGTATATTTCTTCTTATTTTTATTTATTTTTATATACATAGATATATATACAAATTCATTCTAAGTGTATTTTGATATAAATATATATATATTAATTTTAAAATACAGTTAGAATAAAATTTCATATAGCTATATAATTTTTTTTTAATTTTTTATTATTATTTAAAAAAAATTTAATTTAATTTAAATTACTTATTATTTATATTTTATAATAATATATATATACAATATATATAGTTATTATATATATTATATATATATACGTGTGTAATTTAATTATAAGTGTATTTTTATATTAATATAAGTACATATTAATATAAAAATACACTTAGTATGACATTATATATATGATATATAGACATTATTTATATATAATATATGTCTATATATCATATTTATATACACATATATAATTTTTTTTTTTTTTAATTAACATTAACTTTATTTTATTTTTTTGATTTTACACATGCAGGGAGACTGCCTGTCAGCACAGACAGTCCCCCTGCAGGCAGACACATGGACACCTATTGTGACCATGTGATCGCTGTGTTGAGCGATCACATGGCCACAGGGGTCCTAATCTGCCGTGGGGAAACTGTCTGGGCTGCTGGCAGTCTCCCCACAACCGGAGCCACGCTGATCGCCGCCGGGGGAACGACGGCGATCAGGTAAGTAGCTCTGACCGTTAGGACGGTTCAGGACCGTCATCGGTCCTCAAGGCAAAAATGCCGATGACGGTCCTGAACCGTCCTCGGTCCTTAAGGGGTTAAGGGACCATATAGACACCAAAACAACTTTAGCTTAATGAAGCAGTTTTAGTCTATAGATCATGCCCCTGTAGTCTCACTGCTCAATCCTCTGCTATTTAGGAGTTAAATCAATTTGTTTATAGAGCACCTTCCTGTATGTAACTTGCATAGCCTTCCTATATACTTCCTGTAAAGAGAGATATAATATTTAAACTTTATTTATTGCATAGTATGTTTAATTTGGAACCTCTTATCTCCTGTACTTGTCATGAATACAAAGAGATCCAATGCCCAGTGTGCAATAGAATAAAATAGATAACGTATAGACCTTGGAGTAGTTTGGCTAACGTAGCAAGGACGTGCCTAGGTTGAGTGAATAGAGGCAGTCCCCACTTTGTGACTTACCTGCTTTACGACTGCTCAGACTTACGACCAGCTCTCCAGTGCAGAGATTCGAGTGATTCCCAACGTTAGCGAGCTGGTCTATGTTTGAGGAATTTCCCCCGAACATAGATTTTAGGGATTCCCTGCCCTAGTGAGCTGGTCTATGTTCGGGAAATTTTCCCCGAACATAGATTTGAGGGATTCCTTGTGCAAGTGAGCAGGTCTATGTTTGGGGGAGTTCCCCTGAACATAGACCTGCTCTCTAGTGCATGCTGTCTAGCGAATCCCCACTTACTAACCAATTAGTTTTTACGACCGAGCCATAAGAACAGAACTCGGTGGGTAAGTGAGAATCATCAGTGTAGAAAAACTGAGTCACAGGGTAGAAGAAAGGAGAATAGTCAAAACAGCCAAAGTCAGAACCAGAACTAAATCAGCAACATAATGCACTATAGGGAACAATAATATTGAACCGCAACAGGGCAATGATCTAAGCCCTATGAGCCTTTTTATTTTGTTACTCTTTAACCCCTTAAGGACCAAACTTCTGGAATAAAAGGGAATCATGACATGTCACACATGTCATGTGTCCTTAAGGGGTTAATTGAGTAGCCACCCCTCCCCCCCCAAAATCGAATTTGAATGTCTTGGCAGGCCGTGGTGTCATTGACGTCATGACATCAGCATGTAAGCTCATTGAGCAGGGCCCTTAACCCCTCTGTTCCTGTGTGTCCAACTTGTCTGGTTACAACTACATGTCTGTTCATCCACCAACTGTAAAGTGCTGTGGAATTTGTTGGCGCTGTATAAATAATAACATAATAATCAGTGCGCATGAGCCACATCACAAAAAGGGTTTGAGCTACAGCAGCCAGCGTTGAAACTGCTGAGCAGAGAGTGAGGACCTTGAGGATGGTACCCATCCACATGGAAGAGGCAGTGTTCCAGCCTGGCAACTAAGGACATGTACACTGACACCCTGTTAATACCCTGCTAGACCATGCATGTGTGTGCTTAAAGTTCAATTTACAGACAGGAGATATTAACTTCTAAAACAAGTTATCATCTGGATGAAAATGAAACAATATCATGTAGGCTGAGTGAGTCAAAGCCAAGGATGTTATAGCTAGGACTGCAGGAGCACGATCTATACACTAAATTCATTATTTTAGCTAAAGTTGTTTTGGTGTCCATTTAAGGTTGAGTTTCATTCTTACCTTTTCATTATTTGCGATAAAGGGTAAAATGTATTGAATGTTGCCGTTAGTGAATTTGAGAGTTACAAATTCATTTTCAAAAAATTTCGCAAATTTGAACTTCATCTGGACTTTAGTGAATACTGAATACCATGGTATTTGTAAATGTAATTCCAGAACAAAGCTTCTTAAAGTAAAATGCAGGTAAAGTGCCTGTAAGTAGTCAAATTAGCGCAAGATAGAGTTTCTTTTTAATTAGCAGATATTATTTTGTTGTACGATTGTAAGTAAAAAAAAATAAATTACATAAAACATTGGATTTGCTTTTTTGGCAGAAGACTACTACCTTTAACATAATGATAATCTATAGGAATGGTTTCACTAAATGAACAACTGCAGCCTATTATTTTTGTTCTTGTGAGTATAATCATTCAGGCTTTTTGCAATACTGTTTTTTTTCAGATGGGCTAGATCAGGCATAGGCAACCTTCGGCACTCCAGATGTTAAGGACTACACCTCCCATGATGCTTTGCCATTGTTATTGGAGTAAGAGCATTATGGGAGATGTAGTCCAAAACATCTGGAGTGCCGAAGGTTGCCTATCCCTGGGCTAGATAGTGTTTTTAACACTATAGGGACAAAATACATGTTTGTGTTCCTGACCCTATAGTGTGCCTTTAAGTTTTTTTTTTGTTTTTTTTTTTATCTGTTTTTATTGATTTTTATCACATTAGAAAGACATATGAAGAACCGTGACATGTTGGGACTCGCAGGGCCCAAGTACAAAGTTAACAGTATGACAGAGTTAACACTATATACAACTCCATATACGTATGATAAGTATGGCTAGGTGTGACATGTCCTATTCTTGCAAAACCCATGGTACCCTTCATTCAGTGTGGAGGTGCTCTGGGGCTAGCTGTACTTGTTAAAATCGGTAGTCTCCTCTTTGATTTCCTAACATGCCCGCTTCACAGCCATTTGTGAGGAATCGAGGTTACGCCTCGTGTGGTGATTGTTACATATAGGCATATTGTTCCCACCTCTAGAATGCCAAGTTGATAACCTCAGGGAAATATACATGACATTGTGGGTGTGAGCCGACTAATCTCATAGGTTGTGTCTAGTGATGACTTAGGATAAGCTTCTTTCTCTTTTGTTATTTTTGTTATTATTAGTGTTTAACGTGTTCTTGACATTCACATACTCGTAGGTAGCCCATCGTGTGTGGTTGTCATGGCATGCAGACAGAAGTTGTGGGAGATATCAATATGATGTTGCTATCTTGATTACATTTTAGGCCATTATAGTCCTCATTGTCATAAGGTGCGTGTGGTATCAGTTAATTTGTAAAGCTTTCTGGTGCCTTTAAGTTTTGATTCTAATATTTGTATCTCTATAGCTCTAACAGATAAATCTCAAATATTTCATGCCCAAAGCTTGTCACACATGCTATTTCATCAGCTCTGCTATTACCTGTACCAGAGTTTGTAGCAAACCCACCTGAATAATATGTCAATCTATATATATTAAAGTGATTATACCTCCTTGCGATTAAGCCAGTTTTAACAGTATTCTAGTTAGTTTGCTTTTTAACAATGCTAATTTATGTAAACTGTAGCTGTATGTTATTGTAAATTTGCCATTCACAGATTCCACAATTTGTATATATGCAATTTAGGAGATAAATAAGAATAGTGTGCTAAATTTCTATATATAGAATCAGCTAGTAAAATGTCAAGTGCTAATGAGGTAAAATGCAAATGTAATTTTGCAATTAACCAGCTATCTGGTTTTACGAGTGTTACAATGTTCTACATTAGAAAATGTAGTGCTTCAGTACTCAAGGCATAAAAAATAATAGAAGAAGAAAAAACATTGGAAGTAATGAAAAGCTAGCCAACCTTGTCATCAACTACCACATTATAGGTCCATAGAGAGTCTTCTTCTGTTGTAGAGTTATAATGAAGATTGTACTTTGCTTTGTTTGGGAAAAGAGGTCATTTAGAACAAATTCTTCTAGTTGTTTTCCTGGTTCATAATTGAAATACTTGAATGTTGAAATAAAAAAAAATAAACAAATATGAAAACAAATATTGTATCTCAAGGGAGAAACATTATTTTTCTTTGTAAGAGCATAAATGTCTTGAAGTTTACTTTGTCTCTGAAAGTCCTCATCTGTTCAACTAATCATTTGGCTTTGCTCATTATCCTTATATTTGTTTATTCTTATCTGTGATAATTCTTTTTCTTGTTTTTACAAATTCATGAGTTTCCTTTGTAATCCCCAAAGTCCCATCTAAGATTTAGCTCCCTGATCTGTTTGCTCTACAATGAAAGCAAAGAATAATCTTCTTTTTAAATTTGAAATTGCATTCATACAGCTCAGCACTATTAAAAAAAAAAATGAATTGTTAATGGTATCAAAGGGTTTATTTGCTTCACATGTTGCGCAAAGACAAAATAAAAAAGGAATATTTGACTTAGTAATTTACTGATGAACTTAAGAACTCTGCTTTTTTATGTAAACTTTTTTATGATGAAGTGCAACAATAACAAAATAAAACATGTTTTCAGAAATAAAAGTGCAGTTAAATAACATGAAGGAATAAAGGAAAGTTGGGAGAAAAAGGTAAAAAAAAAAAAAGGCAAAAAGCAAGCATCCCAAGGATCAAGTTACAAGGCAATCACAGAGATAAGCAAAACAAGTTAGGTATGAGTATATTTCTGATTCCTGTTATTTGTAACATTTATGTCTCCATCATTTACATTCTCTCCTTGTCACGCTGACCGATCGACACCTCAGTGTGACCGCACCAGATCAGTGCGGTCACACCATCACAGTGCCCAATCGGCACCGCGATGTGACCGCATCTGATCAGTACGGTCACACTAAAGGAGGGAGAGGTTACTCACCTTACCTCCAGCGCCTCTCCCTCCATGCAGCGCCTAACACAGCGGCCGGGTCCAGCGTTAGGTAGGATGCCGACCATTGCAAGATGGCACTATATGAAAGCGCCACCCACAATGACATCATTGGTGACGTGAACATGCGTGCAGCATCGTGTTTTTGCCATGCACTCATGTTCTGGGCATATGGGACCCATATTAGCAAATAGCAGGGTTTGCTGGGTTATTTAAACCCAAACCTGCAGTTGTTCGGTGCCTTGTCGTGGTTTCCATCTTGTTCGTTATCCGAGAGTGCGTTCCTGATACTGTTTATTGGATATTGATCTTGGCTTGGCTTGACTTCCCATATTACTGTTATCCCTGACCCTTTGGCTTTGTTCATTCTGTATTTGTTCCTTTCTGGATTCCTGACCTCGGCTCATTAATAGTTATTCATATATGTTAAATATGGCTATTCTAAGGCCCGGTAATATGCCGTTACTGTTTGTTATTTGTTACATGTTTGACTTAATTCTGAGTGTTGGGCCACTGGTTCGTCCTGACACTCCCCTTTCATCTATGACCTCATTGATTGTGTCTTATGCGTCAGTAAGTGCACAATCTCACCAGATGTGCAGAATGAAGCCGTCAGATGATTCAAATCTTCAGCATTGCCAGCTGTTCTGTTCTATTCTGGAGGACGTAGCCAAATGTTAACTGTCCGCATGGGGTATAGGGATGAGATTCAAGGGTGATTTGATTTATATTGGGCTGCTTCAAATGACTTGACAAAATAATTGTGAATTCCAAGCTAAAACAATTCCCTAACCTTCCAAAATGACTAAACTTCTCATTTCCTATACAATTTATTGCATGTTTGAGCTGTGAGTGACTCAGAGTACTAGAGTATCTGATGATTCAGATGCTCTGAAATTACGCAGGCACTTTTGGTGCCACCGAATTGATATAGGGACTTTTATTGCTGTCCAAGTGACATACACCGATCAGTCACAACATTAAAACCATTGACAAGTGAAGTACCAATCAAGACAGCAAAATTCTAGACCAGGTGTAGACAACCTTTGTCACTCCCAATGTTGTGGACTACATGTCTACTGATGCTTTGCCAGCATTATGGCAGATGTTCTTCAAAACAGCTGGAGTGATGAAGGTTACTTACCCCTGCTCTAGTCTTTCTTTTCCCATCCCTTTGTAGACAAACTTTTCCAATCTTTCTTCTATCACTACCTTCACTAACATACCCCAGATGCTTTTCATAGCTATCATCATATCTCTCTACTTCACTTTGCATCCAAGCTCCTTGAAAGACTTGTTTATACTTGACTTAGAGACTAAACGAACTCCAGCCCCTTACTTCACCTCCTTCAGTTTGGCTTACATTCCAGACATTCCACAGAGACTGTATTGACCAAAACAACTAATGACCTTGTGACAGCAAAAAAGGACATTATTGGTTACTTACTTTTCTTGATCTTTCTGTTACTTTTGACACTGTTCATCACCTGCTTCTCCTCCTCACTCTTCATGACCTTGGCCTGGGTGACACCACTCTTTCCTGGTTCTTTCCCTACCTTCCTGACTGTTCATTTAGTGTCACCTTCCACCATTTAGTGTTCCTCTTCCCATTCTGTACCTCTCTTGTTGGTGCTCATCACTGCTCTGTACAGGGACCTCTTCTTTTCTTAATTTGCACTGCCTCTCTTGGTGAGCTAATATCTTATGGCTTTCAATATCATCTGTACACTGACAATACCCATATCTACCTCTCCTTGCCTGTGCATTCTCCCAGTCTGCTAGACTGTGTCATTGACTATCCCCATATCAGACTGGACCAAAGTTCTTATCTTTCCTCCCTCTTAGGCTACATCTGGCCTTGTTTTGTACCCCACAGGTGAGTTGTACTTTTGTGCTCTTTGACTCAGATTTTTCCTTTACCCCTTGCACAATACCCATCAACAAAGATGCTTGTCCAGGATCATGGTTTTTGCCACTTTGATTATTGCTACCCTTTGCTTATTGGCCTAAACAGTGTCCAGATTGTGCCTCTACAGTCTGTGATAAACGTCTTTGCCAGACTCATCTGCCCTACATCCCACAATGCTCCAACCTCACCTCTCTGTCAGCCACTGCACTGGTGTCCTGTTTCATTTAGAATATAGTTCAGTGCTCTTGTCCTTACCTATGAGACTCCCCATAACTGTGCCCCTGCTTATGCCTCCTCCCTCATTAGCAGATATATTCCAGCCCAGCCTCTTTGTGCCACTGCTGACCTATTACTATCCTATTCTCGTACTTGTTCCCCAGAAGCTCACCTGCAGGACTTCTCTAGGGCTACCTGTCCAGCACCACATTAAATTTTCTCCATCTTTGCAGTCCTTCAAAATTCCTTAAAGACTAATTCTTTAGATAAGCTTCCTTTGCTGTCTCCCATCTTTTGTGCCCCTCCTCCTAATCACCTACCCTCGGATATATATATATATATATATATATATATATATATAGTAACAAACCACCTCTTTTACAGGTAGGATTGTCACAGTTCTTGCAGTAACCACAGCCTTCTAGGGTATACAAAGTCCAGGACACATTCAGCTCAGTTTTCCTTTTTATTTCATAAAAAGCAGATGCTTTAAATAATAACAAACAAAATTCCTTGCTCTTACTTGAGCTCTTACTAGACAGAAATTACTATCTGTAATTGGGTGGCTTTCCCACTTACCAATTTAAAAAAAAAAAAAAAGAAATGGCTTTGCAATAAACACAATTGTTGTTCTCTCTCCTAGCTGATTTTTATTTTCTCCCTCACTCTGCAGCAGGCTGATCTCTTCTTTTAAAGGCCTGTCTGCTAATTGACTAGCTACAGGTGAGTGCCAATTAGGAAACCCTTAAGTCAGATCCAAATTCTGGTCTGTTACACAGCGACTAGTGCTGTTGGAGCATTGGCCCACCCTGCTCTCCAAATACTCCGCCGCAGGGACCCGTACCATGTTTTGCAGAGCATCAGTTATGCATATTGCAAACTTTAACATCTCTCCCTGGGGCATTTAACTGAAAATTCTCTGGTTGCTGTTTAGCAAATCAGGCCTGATGTATCTTCCATCAACCACTATTCCACTTTTACGCTCACAATATATATATAAATAATTGTTGTGCATAAGCAACATATATCAATTTAAGTATTTAGGAAAAGTATTTCTTGCTCGCTTGATATCTAAGGAATCCTGTTTCCGCCATCCTCTGAGAATGCTCTGCTGGATATGCAATTGGTCACAACCAGTCCTGCTGGTGTGATGATGTTAGATAAAATGTGATATCACGATATCAAGGAGCATGCAACATATTTTGACATGATGCTGTCTTTCTCAAGGCATCCCACCCCCATATTGTAGTTACTTATGAATATACAGATAGCATTTTACACATAAGGTAACACGGTAGCCATTTTTGGATTTTTAATGTTGCGTTGTAGATTATGAGTGGCTGTGAATGGCTATGAATTGTTGTAGCATCATGATTTCATTTCTGAATAATGAAACCCCTAACATGATTTAACAGCATTTAAAAAAAAAACTTAATTATAAAATGTAGGGTAAAACAATACATTCCCTGTTTTTTGGTGTATTATACACAATAAATTGTTCCAGATAATGTGGAACATCAAAACAACAAAAATCAAAAGAATGTGCAATATTTTCTTTTTTTTCTGGCATTAATATTGCACTGATTGGAAAATAATGACTATAAACAGGATAGGAATAAACATAATCTCTATCAGGAGTGCTCTTATTAATGACTATAATTAACTTTGCTCTATAATATTTTTAGATACTATATGGCACACATATGATGTGCCATCATTACTTGCAAGCTGGAAAAGTTTAACCTTTTAAACCAGTAACTGAAATAACTACTATGGTTTTTTTTCTGTCAGTTATATAAAACTGTGGATTATGCTAAAGATTTATCAGTAAATAAAGTGTAATATTCATACTATAATTATAGTATAAATATTATAAGTGTGCTTAGCTTTAATTAGTATACAGAACATCGTATTGAAGCCTATTTAGCCTATGTCTTGTTTTACACAAGACATTTTCAATTCAGAGCACTCCGGAACTTGAAGTTGGTAGATACCACAACAATAACAGTATTCATAGCTAGGAGCTGTGATTATTGAGCCACTTTGCCCTGACAGGAATCCTAAATAGTTAACTATAAAATATATTCTTTCTAGCTCACATATCAAGAACAAAATTCATATTTATAGCCTTCAAACAACCAACCTTAAAGTTTTATTTGCCTAGAACCACATGTTTGCAGCTCCAAGGTTTTCAAAACACAAGTTAATGAAAAGGATTTGTAGACACAGCAACCTGACATGAGCATTGATGCTTTTCAGATCTAAGTGAATGTATCTTAGTTGCTTGTATTATGTTGTCCTTGACTTAAAATAAATGACATCGGTTTCTGTCACGTCTAACTGTAAATAACTTATAACATTCAATTTGTTTTTGATTTTTTTTTTATTCTTTGCATTTCTTTACAATTTGTTTTGTTGTGTCATTAAAATATGATAGATCTTTTCCTGATTGTTATTGAAATTGACACCATTATGAACTGCTCTCACTAGTGTATTTGAAGTTACCTCTATAAAGGTTGTCACTTTCTGTATATAGTCATTTTTCAAAATCACTGGTACTTTTGTTGATATTTTATGGATAGGGTTATAAATAATACTACTGTTGCTAAACAAAGAACTTACTCTTTTAATTAATGCATAGGTAGATAAATGGAAAAGTGGATAAGATTTAGCAGGAAGTAAAATAAATAATACATATAAGGAATAGCACAGATTACTTTCCTGATGGCAAGAGTCATAGAATAAAATGTCATATAGATTTTCTTCAGCATTTTATTTAAGGATCCTAATTTTGTTAAATGCTATCCATGGCTTTAAATTGACCATCAGTAGTTCCACATAATTTAATAACTTGATAGCCTCATATATAACCTTATGATATGTAATACCAAATACCTATATACTTTGACAGGGAAAGCAGCAATGACATACAACAAAACATGACAAAAACACAAAAAACAAACAAAAACTAGAGGAACGCATTTAAAGCAACTTCTGCTTGGTGATCTGCAAATACACTTACAAGATGATCCTTGTGAGGAACACTTTTCAAGAAATAAATCTGGATGTGTTATGTAATCTTATCAGGCCTCAGTAAACATATAACTAAAAGATATAAATAAAAAAGAAGAAAGTCTGGGTGCTAAATTAACCCCTTAAGGACGGAGCCAAATGTACACATTGTGAACAAAACAAAATGTAAACAAAACCTGGCATTTGCGCTACATGTCTGTCCAACCGTAATACACCTCTTTCATAGTAAATGCACCTACCCTTATTATATATCATTTTATTCAGGGGAAACAGGGCTTTCATTTAATATCAAATATTTAGCTATGAAACATAATTTAATATGAAAAAAATGGGAGAAAATACGATTTTTTTGATTTTTTTAGTTCTAAATTGCATTTTAAAAGGTCAGTGTCATAATACTCTGATTTTACTGCAATAAAATACACATATTTGTATTTAGTAAAGTCTCACGTGTAAGACAGTACCCCCTATGTACAGGTTTTATGGCGTTTTGGGAAGTTACAGGGTCAAATATAGCATGTTACATTTGAAATTGAAATTCGCCAGATTGGTTACGTTGCCTTTGAGACTGTATAGTAGCCGGGAATGAAATTTACACCCATAATGGCATACCATTTGCAGTAGTAAAGACAACCCAAGGTATTGCAAATGGGGTATATCAGTCTTTTTAGTAGCCATTTGGTCACAAACGCACTGGCCAAAGTTAGCGTTAGTATTTGTTTGTGTGTAGAAAATGCAAAGCGTAATTTTGGCCAGTGTTTGTGACTAAGTGGCTACTAAAAAGACTGGACGCTACCCTGTTTTGCAACCTTGGGTTGTCTACTGTACAAATATTATCATCATAAAGTAATTTCATTCTTGGGCTACATAAGTCTCAAAACAGCGGCGTAACCAATCTGGCGAATTAATAATGAAAAAACTGTAGCGCCCGGCCTTATATTTGGCAGCTGCTTATTTTAGCACCATAAAACCTGTACATGAGGGGTAAAGTTGTACTCGGGAGACTTCGCTGAACACAAATATTTGTGTTTTCAAAACAGTAAAAAGTATCACAGCAATAATATCGTCCGTGTAAGTGCTGTTTGTGCATGAAAAATGCAAAAAACGTCACTTTTACTGGCGATATCATCGTTTTAATACATTTTACTATTTTGAAACACTAATATTTGTGTTCAGCGAAGTCCCCTGAGTAGAACAGTACCCCCCATGTGTCTTAGAAAGTTATAGGGTTAAATATAGTGCTAGC
>OW240917.1:81156877-81226544 GCA_933207985.1 Pelobates cultripes
TGAACTTTCCCATGCTGTGTAAAATGACAAAGTGCACTCTGATTGGCTTAAACCAGCCAATCAGAGTGTTCTTAGCCTAATTGCAGGGCGTGGCAAGGTTTTATAAGCCTTCCCCCGCCCTGCAGAGCTCAGTGTGCGCGGAGCCCTCCATGGGTGAAGATGGATTTTTTTTTGTGAGCTCGTTTTTTTTTTTATTTTTTTATTGCGTCGGTTCTTATGGCTTTTTATTTGGCCTTTTTTGGGGCTGAAAAGAGAAGATTGTAGAAGAAAGATAACATCAAATGGTAAAACTTGGTGCTAATTTCTTCCTACAAGAAATATTACCAAAATATATTATATAATGAATAATGAATAGAGGGTCTATTGCCTCATACAAAATGCATAGCTTTTATGGAAGATATTTTTTCCGGGTTTGCTATTTTCACCATTTTTATTTTGAATTCACATTAAATTCTCACTTTAGTAAATAACCCTATAAAACACTCAATTACTTGGAAAATGAAGGCATCACATTTTTGGGTTATTACAAAAGTGCATAAAATGAACCCATGGCCCATAAAAAAGAAAAAAACAAAAACAACAGCATGAAATAATATACAAAACCCCTTTTAATATGCTTTATTTCTAAAAAAAATTATATACTAAAGCTAGAATTGAACTATATCTGAAAACACATTTGTTTAAGTCACAAAGTTATTCAAATTAATAAGAAACACATTATTTTAGCTTCATATGCCTGAGACATTAAAACTATTGTAATTCAGTTTTTGCTACATAAAATATTGATAGCCTTATATACTGTAAACTGAACATAATAAATCTACTTCCAAGATGTCTGTAATGCTTTTATATCGATTGTAATCTTAAGTCAAATAATACTGATGATCCTGTATTTGTAAAAAATGATTATATTATGTGGATTTCAACTAATTTGTCAAATCTTGAAATTTGGCAGTGCAAAAATATTTTATAATGTGTAGTTGTGGAGTTATTGTGTTCATCAATTATCTTGCCAAAAGAATATTATTTGAAAACTAGTACATAGGAGAAAGATTAAATTTTAACATTGAGAAATGATGGCCTTAAGATGAAGATAAAAGAACACAGAAGGCTAAACCATTTATGCTAAGACTTCTGGCATACACCTGACCTTGAATAAAGCAGACTGTTTAACATATATTATTTTTTAAAACAGAAATACATTGTTTTGTCACATACTGTAGGTGTGAAAAAAAGTTAAATATCTTGTTATGGATATTCACGAGGGACTTGATGGTATCTGAAGAAATGAAGATTTATTTAAAAAAGGCAGCAGAATGTAATGGTATGCACATATAGTACAGAAGTTCAACTAAAGAAAACTATTATACTATACATGGAATACTTTAATAATTTTAAATCACCTGTGCCCTGTATTGACTGACATTGAGCCCTTCTTCTTAATAACATTTTTAAATTCAATGTATTCACTGTGGGGGAGGTGAGGATAATCCATGTTTTGTATGATATAAACAACTTGATTACAAACACCGAAGTACGGTAATGTCTTTGTATTGTTGCAAAGGATGTGGTGCAAACAGTACTCTGTACTCAGCTCTGAGAATATCTTACAACGGAAATGATTAATAAAACTGCTGCTGTAAGAAAGCCCCTCTATAACTATTTTTCAGGTGGGCACAATACTGTCTTTTGGGCTGCTGAATGATCTCGCTCCTCACTGGATAGAGAACAGAGCTGTGGCCACATGCACATGTGTTCAATGGGTTTGCCACTCTCATTCTGGTTTAAAAAAACTGTGACTAAACCAGGAGTATATAGCTGTAAAAAAAAGAATACTAAATACTGTACAGCACATAAAAAATATGGAGTTATTTTAATCCATGGTTTTCACAGTTTTTCCATGTGAATTAATAACAATATGTATCCCTTGGAATGCTGTGGTTGTTCAGTGTAGGAGCACATGAATGAATGAGCTCTCCAAAATGCTGACCAGGAAATAATTGAATTTAGTTTGTACATTTACTAGACATTTCACTATCAGAATATATAGATTAGGTGGTGACACCCCTGAATTTAATTGTATTACTTACATTTGTTACATACTTACATGATAGGGCCAGGTCCTTTTTTAATATTATTACAAGCAGAGCCCTAATAATTTTATTATTAAATTATTTTTGTTGTTGAAAAGCAAACCATTTCATACCAGTATACTTGGTATTCTTGATGTACAATTTGCCTTCATCCAACAACTTAAAATTCTGTTTCAGTGATATAAGTCTAGGTTATCATAGAAATGTTGCTGATGTTTTATGGTCTTGTGGGATGTTAGAGGTCCATAATTATTTCACAACTAATTAAATACTGCTTCTGCTTCTGCCTAATCACCACATGTAGTGTTTTTTGGCACTTTAGGAAGGTAGAAATAACCATTTAAACACTGCTGTTTTGTGATAATTAGCTATTTTATGCCATGTTGACCCATTGCATAATGAACTGATCTGGGACCAATTAATTGAGAAGGCTAACAGCCTACATATTTATAAACCACTTCTTACATGACATACCTTAATTTTGTTTGTGTGTATCGTGTCTGAAAACTAGATTGATGGTAAATCATGTGGGTCTAATTTATTTGTTTTATTAAAGAATACAAAATTAAAAACAAATGCAGCTAAATGCAGATAACCTACTTTTTCAAAGTATTTTTAAAGGAACAGATTGTCTATCCATTTGTTGTAATCATAAATCTTTTTTTTTGTTTTTTTTAATCTTTATCCATTTTTTCCAGTGTACTTTATGGTGTTAAGAATGTAATATCTATTCCGCTGCTTTTGCTAATGACAGAATTCTCACTTATCTAACAGGCTTTCATGCTATCACTTTCTCACAAAAGGTCTGTTCTTCTGAAACTTGTAATGAACTGAATACACATAAAATGTATTGATATTGGTAATTAAGATCAATATCTATTTTAAATCAAGCTGTAAACATATTGTTAAAACAATTGTGTGATCTGTTTGCTCGGTTGATTAATGATGTTAAAGCTCAAGAATGTGAAAAAAGTAAAAAAATATAAAAACAACCAATATATAGTGCAGGAAATAAATTAAGATAGTGTTGAATTTTCCACATCTACCAAACCATGTGTTGGATAACTCACAAGATGAGAATCTCATTCTGAGTTTTAATATGGTCCTCTCACAATCTGGCTGGTTGATTAGCATATGAGTTGCAGTCTTTCTATTTTCAAATTTTCAGCTCAATCTTCTACGGGGGCAACAGTGACACAGATGCTAAAGTGAGTTACACCCTGATGTCTATATGCAAAATAAATAAGCTCTGCTGCTTGAAGAATGCTCAATGTAAAGCCCTTCAGGAGAACCCTTTTTTAAATGCATCCTAGCCTTATTTTTGTGTAGCATTGTTATTTTGTTACATTTATTTTATAGACAATTTATTTTTCAGTTTTAGCATGTTTTTACACACACACGCGCGCACTCTCTCTTTCTTTCTCCCTCTCAACAAAGATACAAAGTTACTGTTGTGAATCATGAACTAATTGGTAAGTCACATGCAAGGAGGTGTGACTAGGGCTTCATAAACAAAGTGATTTAACTCCTAAATGGCAGAGAACAGAACAGTGAGACTGCAAGGGCATGATCTATACACCATACTGTGATGGAATTCCAGCATGGTCAAAATTTAGTAGGCCAAAATCTCCATGTGGCATATGTGTATGTTGTGTCAGTTAGTTAGCTACACGTAGCTAGGATACTGTCATCAGTGTACTGAGCATGTGCAGGAATGCAGGAACTGAAATTGCACTTATTTCCTTTGTCTTGGATGAGCCATGTGGTTTGACTAGATGTACAAGTCTATATTCTGCTCATTGATTGGTTAAAGGTATATGTGGGTGTAGCTATTAATGGGAGGAGTTATAGTGCTATATAAGGAATGTACACTATGTGTTGGTCTCTCAGATCATTTGGAACAGGAGTTCATCTGAGACCCGATCGGTAATGTGAATAAAGGCCTCTTACTTCCTGAAGACTTGTGTCCATATCTCTGTGTTTGGCTTCTGCATGCTTACACTGCAACATTTCTGGTGCAATTGGTCCGGGAACCTAATCGCACGGAAGCTGGCGCAGAGATTTGAGACGGTAAACTTTTACCAAACCTTCTACGCTACAATCCTGGACTTCTACTGCGTGGACCTCCTTTCGTCTCGGCGCCACTGGCCTTTTGTCCAGGAGATCATTGGCTTCTGCGCAGTGAGTCCCGGATTGTTCCGTCTATGAGTGAACCCAGGTCCAAGAACTAACAGGTAAGATTGATACCGTTAGAGCGGTAGACCCACAAGGGGTTTTATATTTGGAACCGGTTATTGGAATCAGCCCCTTCAATTTCAAAGGACGAAGCAAAGGCGCACTGCTTATCTGGAAATTAGACGCTCTGTAGTCAGCCCGTCTAATATAGGTGGTTTGTCAGACTGAGTTCTGGTGTAAATAGCTCATGTCGGACACCAATGTCCTGCCTTGACTAACATGCTAGGTGTAAATTTTGGTTGTTAGGTCGGGGAGATCGGCGGAATTTTAGCATTCTCTGTTGTATATTATAGTTTGCTAGATTTCACCATATCTTAACTAAGTGTGCTCTGTTGTAAATCCATCCACTAGATTATTGATAGTTTAATAGACTAGCTGGGTACTGTGTAAATTTTGCCCTCTAGTTCGCTATACGTGGTGTCTGGGCAGCGAAGAACTTATCGAATCTCTGGTGTATAAATAGATCGAAAGCTTATTGTAAATGTTGTTAAATATATTGTAGTTGGTGAATTGGTTAATTTGTATGTCCTACTAGAAAGTTAGAGCTCTGCTGTCTAGTGGGAGTGTAACTTGTGTGTATAACTGTAAAATAGCACACGGTACCATAACTACTGACATGTACCATAACCACTGACATTGTGTAAAAATTACTAACAATTGCTGTTTTATGTTATATGTATAATACCATAACTGTTACTAACTGATCTGTGACTTTAAAACTGTATTATAACCACTTACTGACATGTACCATAACCACTAACTGTAAAGATGAGGTTACTAGAATGTGTTATAGTTGGTTAGTCAAAAGTTGATTTATTGTACGGATAATTGTAGAGATGAAATTGTTGAAATGTTATGTGATCGGTTAGTTTATATGGATTAATAGCGTGGATAGTTGTCTGGTTTGAATAATAGTTACATTGATAAGTGTATAGTCTTTGGTGGGTTTTTGATTTAATTTCGTGTGTGCGACGTCGTGATATTGTTGAGCATGTGAGGATCCTGTGTGTGTGTGCGTGCATGTGTGTGTTTGGGCCTAGTGACTGTGCAATGTGGTGCTGGTGATAAGGAGATTGGTGTGACTGTTGAAACTGTGTGTATATTTGTACAGCTTTTTGAATCAGACGTTCTGTTGAAATAATCTTCTGATTCACAAGGTTGTTGGTCCTTTGTCTTGTATGTTTAAAAAAAAAAAAAAAGTAGGGAGTAGCCTGTCCTGGTGGCCGCATGGCCTCCATGTAGCAGTCTTCACTTAAATTTAGTGCAGGGTGTACATGTGGCTGTAACTAGTAGGCCGGAATTCTATGATCAGTTTCTATATATTGACTGTTGGAAACTGATTGTTGAAAAACTGCCTTGGTGAGTTAAACTGTGTCATATGGGAAACAATGTAGCCACATGGTGGTCAGAACTAAGGCCTTAATTACAACTGCTTTGGACATCCCCTCCCCTCCTGGCATCTGATTACCAACCCCCCTATTCATCCTCCAGAGCCAGAATAGCCACGCCCCATTCTTCCTCCCAAAACTGGATAGTCAGTATTTGCACTCCCCCTGCTCTACTGCCCCCTCCTACCCACATACCTATCTGTTCTTTTGTTTCAAACTCTTGTATTTCTGTACTACCCCTCCCCCTAATCAATGATCAATGGTATAAGATGGTATATTGTCTTTTTTTAGTTACTGGATGGGCCCCTCCCAGCTTTGTCCAAAATGTCCCCTTTCACTAAAATACAAACTGAAATGTTTAATTTACCTTAGAACTAAAGATTTAATCAAGCCTAGATATCAGGGTGGACAGTGATTAAAATAAGTAATAATAAAATAGGGACATAATTAATTAAAGTCTATTTTCTTCATTAGACTTTCAGGAGGCACTCTAGGGCCACCTACTGGCCATCTTCGGGAGTTACATTGATAATACATTGTTTATAACAGATAGAAGTAGGATTGCTTACCTTATTTTAATATATTTATTGCTATAAGGTTTTATTTTATGTATAAATATATTAAAAGTTAAGTTTTATTATTAGACCCATAAAGATTATTTTGATACAATTACCCTCTGGTGACACCTACTGGTAGGTTTTTGGTTTAACACTTTAAAAAAAAAAAAAAAAGTTTTTTCATCCACCAAATGCTGACTAATAAAATTAGCTCTCCCCCTTACACCTATCCTACTACTCCTAGACTGGAACCTTTTATTGAGCAGTCTGGCCGAAGTCCCATATTAACCCGACAACTGACTGGTACCCTTCCATCCAGACATTACCAAATGCCCCTCAGACTTACATCAGGCCCAACACACGTGGATGAGAATGGCCAAATACTACGGGCAGATCCAGTGTTTGTATGTCCCCTTCACTACAACTGATTTATTCAACTGGAAGACTCATAACTCTTCATATACTGGCAAACCTCAAGTTATGACAGATTTGGTTACTTCTATTATCCAAATGTCGATCCAAATTGGAACGTGAATGGTGCTGACATGCCCCAACTAAGAGCTTATCGGGAAGCCATAATTGCTGGCATGAAGGAAGGAGGGAAGAAGGCAATTAATATGTCAAAGATGGCTGAGGTGTTGCAAAAGGTTGATGAGTCACCTAGTGCTTTTTATGAGAGACTGCTGGAGTCAAATAGATTGTACACTCCTTTCAATCCTGAAGCCCCTGAAAACTTCCCAATGATAGACTCAGCATTTGTCAGCCAGGCCCAAGGTGATATTAAAAGGAAATTACAGAAATTAGAGGGATTTGTAGGGATGTCCATATTACAGCTAATGGAGATTGCAAATAAAGTATATATGAATAGGGAGATGGAGGTAAAGTGGGAGGAAGAACGTAAGATGAGGAAAAAGGCAGATATGCTAGCGGTAGCTATCTTAAGTGTAGAAAGACATGGAAGTGAATAGAGGAGACGAGAATAGGCTGAGCAAGGGACCTTTAAGTAGGAATCAATGTGCGTATTGTGGAAAGGAGGGACATTGGAAGAGTGAGTGTCCACAGAGAGAGCAGTATGAAGGTGATAGACAAGGAGAGAGAAGGGTACGAGGAGGTTATAGTGGTAGTTATAAAGGAAGTTTTAGAGGGAATGGTGGGAATAGTAGAGGAAGTGTTCAAGGAGACAAATACTATCCACCCACGCAGAGACCTAGAGTAAGAGAGGATAGAGATTTTGTGGGTCTGGCTGATACTATCATGGAAGACTATTGATACCCACCGGTCTCCATTTCCACTTGGTCGAGCGGAGCCTATGGTCGATGTAGCAATAGGGGGAAAGAGAAGTTCTTTCATGATCGACACAGGTGCTGAACATTCTATGGTGACTAAGATGGTGGCTCCGCCTTTGGGGAAGACTATAATTGTGATAGGAGCTACTGGGAGAAGTGCAGCTAGACCGGTTCTTAAGAGTCACACTTGTATTCTGGGAGGCCATGTGGTGAAGCATTAGTTCCTATATATGTCAGAGTGCCGATTCAACTTTTAGGATGAGATCTATTATCGAAGCTTTAAGCTCAGATAACCTTTTACCTAATGGATCAACATCTCTGAAGTTTAAGGGATTACCAGGCATAATGGCGATATCGGTGCCAAGGAATGACGCTTCTATTCCATAGTGACAAGTGTTAACCCTAAGAGTGATGAATCCTTATTTGACATTCCAGGAGTATGGGCAGAAAATAATCCTCCAGGACTTGCTCGTAATATCCCACCAATACATATTGAGTTGAAGCTTGGGGTGTATCCTGTTAGCCTTTGTATGTTGTTCTTTTAACTACCCCAACAGCTGTAAAGGTGGTGGAAGTGACTCCTTGGATTCATCATTCTAAGTTTAAATCAGCGGCAGACTCTTGGCAAGCTACTCCAGATCCTGAGAATCCTTGCAGGACCCGGTTGAAGCGTGCAACTCAGTCGGAATGACGAGGGGATATCGAGACATTCTAGTTAAAAGTCTACAGAGATCATCAAGTAGGTGTTTTGACGGCCATAATAAAGCCTGACCACCTGCCTACATGTCATAGCCAGAGTATCTCGAAGTGATCACTGTGAAGGAAAGTGAGGATCAGAAGAACAACATCCTTGCAGCCATCACAATCGGGAAGCTGAGAGGCCATCGCACGGTCGAAGAAAAATGAGGATTTCAGGAATAATGTGTTTTATTATGTGTCTTAGTATTTTTATGATTTTTCAAGAAGGTAGGAGTACAGACATACCGAATTGCGATAGTTGCATTAAGACTACTAAAACAGGTAACCAAATATCCCAAACTCTCATCTGGCACTCACAGTATGAATGTAAGGGATCTGTATCTAAATGTAGATATTTGAATATTGATTATAGTGTGTGCAAGCCAATATCAGGAGAGTCTAAATGTTTCGATCCCCAATTCTAGCCCCGTACAACTTGGTTGGTAATTCGTAATAGTAACTCCCAGGTGACATTAATAAATAGGACTGTGATGAGCACCATACATTCCCCAGGTATTCTATTATTTGATGCATGTAAGGCGATCTCGGGTAGTGGAAAACCTTGGAATGTATGTGGTAATCTTAAATGGGAACGAACTTATGGGTTTAATGATAAATATTTTTGCCCTAGCAAAAGATCTACTGATCCTGACTGCCCAAATAGAGTCTTTAATTTCTGCCCCTATTGGTTATGTGTAGGTTGGGCAACCTGGGGAAAAACAGAGGATCAAGATATGATTATCCAAAGGTTGCCTACCACACCATACTGTGAAACTATGTGTGTAACCCCGTTCAAATTTACACTGGATTTGTGGTAAGAAAACTTATTCGGAGTTACCACAAGATTGGGTAGGGGCATTGTCACGGCAAGGGTGTATAATTTATTATTACACTATGGAATATCATCTTTTAATGTAATTTGTGTAGTAAATAGCACAAATTACAGAGATGCTATTGCTGAGGTCAACAGGGGTTACATCTTTTGAAGCTGGGACCCCCACAGAGGTCAGATGACAGAAGGGGTAGTGTGAATGGCATAGGGATGTGAAAAGGATTTTACTATATGGATGTGAAGTAATCAAGGTTCTGCAAGGTGTAAGGTTCTACACTTGGAAAAAGTCTGAATGTCTCTTCATCCATTTGGCATGTACCTTGTAAAGGATAGTTCAATCATTTGAAATGGTAATGGGGTTCGTTTCATGAAGATCCTTGTGTTCCAGTATCTTATCCAAGTGAAACATTCATACTTACCCACAGGTTAATAATTAAGCCTCATTTTTATTATATTTGGAATGGGACAAGCCCAATCTTTTAATTAAGCCCAAACATGAGTTGCACAACTTAAACCGTGTGGCAGGACTTGTGATGTCCATCCTATTGGATCGTGGGCGGGGCGTGCAACATGTCTTTGGAATGGGAAAACAATAACAAATTCATAGAGGCAATTATTATTTCTGTGGCAAGTACAGTAGAGGAGATAAAACCAAAAGTTTGTATGTGGGTTGTTGGTTTCTGGAACAAAGGAGGTGGTCACTTAGTATCCCTATTGCTCCACCCCTGGGTGAGGCATGGCAATTCACAGGGTATATCTCCTGTGATTCTGAAGGGTGTTTGTGTACTTGCCTGGGGCCAAGATCTAATTCTGAGTGAGTCACCATCTTTCCTTGCCAGAGACCCCCTGGACAGAAGTTGTACTTTGAAAACCTAGGTGAGTAATTAGGACTTCTGTATTTTATCCTTTTTGTTTTTATCTGTTGTTGGTGTAAATAATTTGTTTATCATATATTTTTATATGCACTGTGACTATCTTTTGTTCATAATAAACATTCATTTATTAAGTTTTTTCCTTTGTCTGGTTAAGAATCACGTTACCTGAAGAGACTAGTTAGTATTTTTGCAATAACTTAAATATTATTATGTTTAAGTGTGGGTGGTTTTAAAAGGTGGATTTCGTCATTATTTCCGGTCTAGTGCAGACAAATAGTGAACTTTAACCCTTTCACCACCACAACCACGTCACGCACACTCTTGGAGTAGGGTGTGTTCGTGACAAATTGGTGGCATAGCGGTGGGATAACTAAAAGATTTTTCATCTTTTTATACCAGATTTTAGTGTTGCTGGATTTGTTAGTTAATCCAGGCACTAAAAGAAATTGTGTCTCAATTTCCAAAGGCTGAACTCAGTGCATATATAATATATTTACACCTCAACAGCCACCCTCCCCCCCCCCTTCTCTGTTTTTCCTTTCTATCTTTTATTTACCAAATGGAGTACCAGGTACAATCCAAGGCAGTGCTAGACCAGCTTTGCCGGGAGAGATCTATTCCCTGTTGGGGAAAAACCAAAGAGGAGCTATTACAAGCACTGGTGGACTATGATATGCAACAAGCAGTGCAAAGTGATGCCTCAAACACTGCTGAAGAAATACCTGCAGCTTTTGTCAGTGATTTACCGAGATCTGGAGATCCCTTGGATTCTTACTTGCAAACTGTGTTGAAATATGTGGACTCAGCAGATACAAACCAAAAACTACAGCTTATCCTTCAATATCAGGAGAGGGAGAGAGAGGCTGCAGAGCGGCAGGCTGAGAGAGAGGCTGCGGAACGACAAGCTGCCAGAGAGCATGAGCTGAAAATGGCTGAGTTGGAGAGGTTGACTGCCTCCCCTGTAAGTATTAATTCCAGAGACTCTTCTGCACCCAAACCACGTGCAGAGAACTTTCCAACTTTGGACAAGGATGGTGATTTGGATGTTTTCCTGTGCAGTTTTGAAAAGGTTTGCAGGCAGTACCAGCTACCAAAGGACCAGTGGGCAAAATACCTCACCCCTGGTCTCAGAGGTCCTGCACTAGAAGCATTTGCTGCGCTTCCAGCAGAGTTTGACCAGGACTATGATGCGATTAAGGCTGCCTTGCAAAAACGGTACAACCTTACTCCTGAGGTGTACCGAAATAAATTCAGGACTTTGCAAAAGCATCCCACAGAAAGTTATGCAGCAGTTGTGGGGCACCTGGCGACAGCATTCCGACAGTGGACTACAGGGCTGGAGATTACCACTTTGGAAAGTTTGCAAGACCTGTTAATAAAAGAACAGTTTTTGCAGCTCTGCCCAGCCGATGTACAGGAATGGCTGCTGGACCGGAACCCAAAAACGGCATTGGAGGCAGGTGAGGTGGCAGATTTCCACACTGCCAACCGAGCAACAGTGGACCGGAGCAGAGGTTTTGCCAAGGGAACATCCAGCTGGAGGACCACACCACCACGACTCCCCATCACCAGGCCTAGCGGGCCATCTTTTGTTTCAGCTCCTACCTCAGGGAGAGGGGGAGCTAGTGCCATGTCTGCGCAAGGAGATAGTCGCAGATGTTTTATTTGCAACCAAGTGGGGCACATTAGTGTTGCTTGCCCTGGGAAACGGCAGCCAGCATCTTCAGCTGGGGAGGGATGCTCCTCAGACCCAACGTCCTCTGTGTTGTTTGTAACCAGATCAGATGGCAGCAACAATGTGAATCTGCAACCTGTAACAGTTGGAAGAGAGGTAACTGTGGGACTCAGGGACACTGGGGCAGATGTGACTCTTGTGCGTCCACAGCTAGTGTGCTCTGAGGAGTTAATTCCTGGCAGGAATCTAGCAGTTAAAGGAATTGGGGGGGTACGACTTGTAGTGCCAATGGCACGAGTTTATTTGGATTGGGGAGGGGGGGAAGGGTTTCAGAAATGTGGGGGTAGATGAGAATATCCCTGCAAATGTATTACTTGGTACTGACTTAGGTAGATTGTTATCCCAGTATGTGCCTGAAAGTAATGTGTGTTATAAACCCAAGCCTCATAGGGGCCCTACTGTGCAGAGGGCAGTATGTGAAAATGTATGCAGACAATTGTGCTGGGAGAGAGGGCAGAATAAGCATGTGTGTGGGTCTGTGCCTGAACCAGAGGTGTCTGCAATATCATGTGAGAGTATGCCAAGACAAAGTTTCTGGGAGGGAGGGCAGAATGAGCATGCGTGCCAGGCTGTGCCAAAACCAGAATTGTCTGTGGTATCAGGTGAAAGTTTGCCAGGGCAACTTCGCTGGGAGGGAGGGCAGAATGTGTGTCAATCTGTGCCAGAACCACGGGTGTCCATGGAAACTTGTGAAAATGTATGCAGACAGTTGTGCTGGGAGGGAGGGCAGACGGAGCATGTGTGCGGGTCTGTGCCTGAACCGGAAGTGTCTGCAATATCGTGTGAGAATGTGCCAAGACAAAGTTGCTGAGAGGGAGGGCAGAATGAGCATGTGTGCCAGGCTGTGCCAAAACCAGAGTTGTCTGTGGTACAAGGTGAAAGTTTGTCAGGGCAACTTCACTGGGAGGGAGGGCAGAATGTGTATCAATCTGTGCCTGAACCAGGGGTGGCTGTGGAAACAGGTGAAGGTGTATGCCGGCAATTGTGCTGGGAGTGAGGGCAGATTGAGCATGTGTGCGTGTCTGTGCCAGCACTAGGGGTGTCTGCAATACCATGTGTGAGTGGGCAAAAACAGCTACACAGCGAGGCAGGGCTGGATGAGCGTGTGTGCCTATCTGTGTCAGAGCCAGGGTTGTTTAAGATGCCATGTGAAAACACAAGTGGATCAAACCATTGGGAGCCAGGGCAGGATGAGTTGATGTGTTCACCTGTATCTCAGTCAGGAGTATGTCAGGTGCCAGAACAAGGAGAAAGTGAGTGGCTATGTGAGATTATGGAAGGATGGCCTGGCTGGGAGAGGAAATTACGTGAGTGTGTATCACATCATGTGCCTGACCAAGGGGTGTTAAAGGTGTCATGTGACAATGTGCAGGAAGAGAATTCTAGGGAGAGAGGGTTGAATGAATATGTGTGCCAATATGTGCCTGACGCCAATGTATTGGCTGGGCTGTGTGAAAGTGTGGAGGGGGAGCATGGCTGTGAGGGAGGGCAGAGTGTGTGTGAGCCTTACTCTGCACAAGACTCAGCCAGTTCCCAAGGTGCTGTATGTGTGAGGACATGGAGTGGCAGTGAGGGAGAGACAGAGGTTCCATCGGTAGAAAGGGGGACCTGTCCACGGCCTGCCCAAAGTGAGGAGCATGGACAGTCTCAGAGAAAATGGCCGCAGGGGAACATACTGATGGGGGAACCACCATCCTTGTCAGCATATCACAATCACACCTCCAACATACACCCAAGTCAGCTCAGGCGTCTGTCTCTAAGCAACTTTTTGATTCTGAACCAGCAGACAGACCACAAAATAAAACAGATAAGGAGTGTGGATACAGTGCAGGTACCCTGGGAGTGTCCTCTGTCTCATCTTGTGTGTGCTTACAGGGGAGTACTGCAGAAATCAGTTGGTTTCTTCCCCTTAGAGCTACTACACGGGTGCAGTGGGTGTGGCCCGAGAGATGTGATCAGAGCACAGTGGGAGATGGAAACAGGCAAATCAGGCATGCGTGTTGTGGATATGGCTGTGATATGGCTTAGGGACAAAGGGCAAGCCTTTTTGGGGGAGGTGTGTGAACATGTGAGGGCTACCCCATTCATGTAGAACCAGAGTTGTGAAAAAGATGAGTATATGAGGTGGAGGCAAAAAGGAACAAGTGTTGCATGTGAGCCTTCTCCCATTGCGTCTCTTATTTGGGGGAGGTGTCACGGCAAGGGTGTATAATTTATTATTACACTATGGAATATCATCTTTTAATGTAATTTGTGTAGTAAATAGCACAAATTACAGAGATGCTATTGCTGAGGTCAACAGGGGTTACATCTTTTGAAGCTGGGACCCCCACAGAGGTCAGATGACAGAAGGGGTAGTGTGAATGGCATAGGGATGTGAAAAGGATTTTACTATATGGATGTGAAGTAATCAAGGTTCTGCAAGGTGTAAGGTTCTACACTTGGAAAAAGTCTGAATGTCTCTTCATCCATTTGGCATGTACCTTGTAAAGGATAGTTCAATCATTTAAAATGGTAATGGGATTCGTTTCATGAAGATCCTTGTGTTCCAGTATCTTATCCAAGTGAAACATTCATACTTACCCACAGGTTAATAATTAAGCCTCATTTTTATTATATTTGGAATGGGACAAGCCCAATCTTTTAATTAAGCCCAAACATGAGTTGCACAACTTAAACCGTGTGGCAGGACTTGTGATGTCCGTCCTATTGGATCGTGGGTGGGGCGTGCAACATGTCTTTGGAATGGGAAAACAATAACAAAGTACAGTAGAGGAGATAAAACCAAAAGTTTGTATGTGGGTTGTTGGTTTCTGGAACAAAGGAGGTGGTCACTTAGTATCCCTATTGCTCCACCCTTGGGTGAGGCATGGCAATTCACAGGGTATATCTCCTGTGATTCTGAAGGGTGTTTGTGTACTTGCTTTAGGCCAAGATCTAATTTTGAGTGAGTCACCATCTTTCCTTGCCAGAGACCCCCTGGACAGAAGTTGTACTTTGAAAACCTAAGTGAGTAATTAGGACTTCTGTATTTTATCCTTTTTGTTTTTATCTGTTGTTGGTGTAAATAATTTCTTTATCATATATTTTTATATGCACTGTGACTATCTTTTGCTCATAATAAGCATTCATTTATTAAGTTTTGCCTTTGTCTGGTTAAGAATCACGTTACCTGAAGAGACTAGTTAGTATTTTTGCAATAACTTAAATATTGTACTAAGTAATATTTGGTGGGTTTTATTATTGATTTACCTGGGGGACCAAGGCACCCCATTTATAAATTGTCTTGGTGGTGGCAGCGTTAAAATAGTAATAGTTATATTATTATGTTTAAGTGTGGGTGGTTTTAAAAGGGGGATTTCGTCATTATTTCCAGTCTAGTGCAGACAAATAGTGAACTTTAACCCTTTCACCACCACAACCACGTCACGCACACTCTTGGAGTAGGGTGTGTTCGTGACAGGCATGTGTATTAGGTATGCCAAAGCCATCATTCTTCTTGTTGCCATTCGAAACAGAAGAGACCTTGGGAGTTAAGGTTTACGATGTAAATCATAAAAGGAAGAGAGCATCCTTGAATATAGGTAGCTGGGAAGATGATGAGTGGCCCCCCCAATGTATTATTAATTATCATGGACCTGCTACTTGGGCAGAAGATGGCACTTATGGATATAGAACTCCGATATATATGCTCAATTGCATTATTAGACTACAGGCGGTAGTTGAGATTATCACTAATGAGACAGCACAAGCGCTTAATCATCTAGCTAAGCAAAATACCAGGATACCGTCAGCCATATACCAGAATAGGCTAGCCCTTGATTACTTACTAGCAGTAGAAGGATGTGTATGTGGAAAATTTTATCTAAGTAACTGTTGTCTGCCCATAGATGATGAAGGTCAGGCAGTGGCTGAATTTACAAGCCACATGGTTAAATTTGTGCATGTACCGACTCAGGTCTGGAATGGGTATAATCCTAATAGTTGGTTTGGAAGTTGGTATGAGCAGCTTGGAGGAATTAAGACATTAGTAGGAGGAGTAGTGTTTATCATATTCTTATGTCTTTTTCTGCCCTGTCTAATTCCACTAGTGGTAAGGTCCCTACGTAGTATTATAGAGAGTACTATAGAGAGAAAGACAGCGGCTCATGTAATGGCTGTCTATAGATATGATCCCCTAGCCCGAAGAGAATATATTCAGGATGAGGAATGTTGAAGGAGTTTTTAAGATGCTTACAAGGTCTACTCTGGTTCAATGGCTACTTGAGAGATGTAGGTAAAACTGTGATTGGTGATGCATCTAGAATAATGTTATATCAGAGGCATCAAAGGGGGGAATGTGATGGGATTCCAGCATGGTCAAAATTTAGTAGGCCAAAATCTCCATGTGGCATATGTGTATGTTGTGTCAGTTAGTTAGCTACAAGTAGTTAGGATACTGTCATCAGTGTACTGAGCATGTGCAGGAATGCAGGAACTGAAATTGCACTTATTTCCTTTGTCTTGGATGAGCCATGTGGTTTGACTAGATGTACAAGTCTATATTCTGCTCATTGATTGGTTAAAGGTATATGTGGGTGTAGCTATTAATGGGAGGAGTTATAGTGCTATATAAGGAATGTACACTATGTGTTGGTCTCTCAGATCATTTGGAACAGGAGTTCATCTGAGACCCGATCGGTAATGTGAATAAAGGCCTCTTACTTCCTGAAGACTTGTGTCCATATCTCTGTGTTTGGCTCCTGCATGCTTACACTGCAACAATACCTGCTTCATTAATAGCACACTCACTGGGCACACTGAGCTAAAGGTACACGTACTGGACACAATGGGTTCTTTCTCAAACAGGGAAGTGAAAAGCAGGACTGCATAGTGTAGGAGCAGTGAAAATAAAAACGTAACTCTTAATTTTATGACAGGGCATAACTGCTGGGCACTGTCTGTTCTCTGGAAAGGAAAGCAGTCAAGAATGAGGTTGCATTGTGTAGAGCAGAAAGGGTGACATCTAGTGGCGTAACTACCGCGGTCGCATGGGTTAAAGCTGCAACCAGGCCTGCCACTCCAAGGGGCCCAGCTGCCTTGTGAACGCCTGTGACCGGGTGCCCGCTGCCATGTGTTGCGACTCCGGCCCGCGCGGTAGAACCGCTGGGGCCACACGTTCAGGGGCCCATAGGGTGGCCCAGACTGTTAGGGCAACCTAATGGCAAAGTATTACCAGGGGGCCCGGTCAGCTTCGCGGCATGTAAATAGCGCGACCCGGCCACCTGTGATGACATCAGAGATGACTGCCCCGGTCACTTCCTCCCAGCTTATACTCAGTGCTGCTCGGCAGGAAGGAGAGGAGGGAATCAGAGTGGGAACTCTGGCTCCCAGCAACCTGAGCCACCAATGGACCCCAGGGAAGTCACCCTCCTGCATCTAAAAGGTAGGAAACAGGAGGGTAACTAATGTATGTGTGTGTCTGTACGTATGTATGTATGTATGTGTGTGTCTGTATGTGTGTGTGTGTATGTATAGAGGTGTGTCTGGATGTGTGTCTCTGTATGTGTGTATATCTCTGTATGCATGTGTGTCTGTCTCTGTATGTGTGTGTGTGTCTCTGTATGTATGTGTGTATGTGTGTGTCTGTGAGTGTTTGTATGTATGTTGTATGTGTGTCTGTATGTATATGTGTGTCTGTATGTATTTGTGTGTCTGTGTATGTGTCTGTATGTGTCTCTGTTTGTCTGCATGTGTATCTGTTTGTCTGCGTATCTGTATGTCATTGTGTGCCCTGTGTATTTGTATGTTGTGTCACTGTTCGTATCTGTATGAGCGTCATTCTGTGTATTTGAATGTTTGTCCTTAAGTGTTTATGTATCTGCATGTGTGTCCACCACACACACTGTCACCCCCCTTCACCTTGCCACACTCACAATAATTCCACCAATCCTGTCACTCAGCCATGCCATACTCACTTCCCTTTGCTCTACCATATTCACCCCCCAATCCTGTTACTCACCCATGCCATACTCACCATCCATCGCTCTGCCATAC
Organism: Pelobates cultripes; assembly: GCA_933207985.1. Lineage (NCBI taxonomy): Eukaryota > Metazoa > Chordata > Amphibia > Anura > Pelobatidae > Pelobates > Pelobates cultripes. Next base: position 81,174,653 of record OW240917.1, read on the forward strand.
ACCCTATTACACCGACCTTCTCTCGCACTGTCACACTCACCCACCCAATCCTGTCACACTCTTTCTCCATCATTCTGTAACATTCGTGCCATTTCACCCTGCCCCACTCTACCCCTTTGACCCTGCCACACTCACCCTATCTCATTAACCACTCCAATTCTTTCATACTCAACCCCCCAACCATGCTACACTAGCCCTCTGGGGAGTGAATGAGACACATGGAGGGGCTAAGGGCTGGGGGGGAGGGGTGAGATGTATGGGGGGGACTCAGGGCAATTTTTGTATCAAGGCCACATGGTTTCTAGTTAAGTCTCTTGTGACATCTGACTATGGTTATGAAAGCAATTGAACATTTGCTGGGCACATTGGTATAGTAAATGTGTTCTCTGGCAAACGATGCACACGCTTTCCTACAGTTCTGAGCTATGGGATACTGCATTAGACTTTACTCCAATTTTAAGTTAAATAAAAAATAGTACTGACAATTAGTGCAAAACACTAGATTACGCTTGTGTCAAACAATAATGTTGTAAAACACAATTCACAAAAAGTATACAAAAATATAAAATATATGGAGCATTAAATAAAATATCATACAATTAGAACAGCCTATACAACTGTGGAAGTGCAGCCACTGTTTACATTGAAGTTAAGTTTTCTTTATCCTTTTAATTAACTTAATTTTCCCACCTTCTGTGTATATATTTTTCCCCTTTCAATATTAACCCCTAAAGACATGTCTGACAGACTTGGTATACCGGGGCCAAGAGACCACTTTATTCCCCAAAGCCCAATAGATGCAAAACTAACTGGGGGACTTGACAAGGTTGGGTATTGTTCCTTTCATGAGAAAATATATACAGGGAGTGCAGAATTATTAGGCAAATGAGTATTTTGACCACATCATCCTCTTTATGCATGTTGTCTTACTCCAAGCTGTATAGGCTCGAAAGCCTACTACCAATTAAGCATATTAGGTGATGTGCATCTCTGTAATGAGAAGGGGTGTGGTCTAATGACATCAACACCCTATATCAGGTGTGCATAATTATTAGGCAACTTCCTTTCCTTTGGCAAAATGGGTCAAAAGAAGGACTTGACAGGCTCAGAAAAGTCAAAAATAGTGAGATATCTTGCAGAGGGATGCAGCACTCTTAAAATTGCAAAGCTTCTGAAGCGTGATCATCGAACAATCAAGCGTTTCATTCAAAATAGTCAACAGGGTCGCAAGAAGCGTGTGGAAAAACCAAGGCGCAAAATAACTGCCCATGAACTGAGAAAAGTCAAGCGTGCAGCTGCCACGATGCCACTTGCCACCAGTTTGGCCATATTTCAGAGCTGCAACATCACTGGAGTGCCCAAAAGCACAAGGTGTGCAATACTCAGAGACATGGCCAAGGTAAGAAAGGCTGAAAGACGACCACCACTGAACAAGACACACAAGCTGAAACGTCAAGACTGGGCCAAGAAATATCTCAAGACTGATTTTTCTAAGGTTTTATGGACTGATGAAATGAGAGTGAGTCTTGATGGGCCAGATGGATGGGCCCGTGGCTGGATTGGTAAAGGGCAGAGAGCTCCAGTCCGACTCAGACGCCAGCAAGGTGGAGGTGGAGTACTGGTTTGGGCTGGTATCATCAAAGATGAGCTTGTGGGGCCTTTTCGGGTTGAGGATGGAGTCAAGCTCAACTCCCAGTCCTACTGCCAGTTCCTGGAAGACACCTTCTTCAAGCAGTGGTACAGGAAGAAGTCTGCATCCTTCAAGAAAAACATGATTTTCATGCAGGACAATGCTCCATCACACGCGTCCAAGTACTCCACAGCGTGGCTGGCAAGAAAGGGTATAAAAGAAGAAAATCTAATGACATGGCCTCCTTGTTCACCTGATCTGAACCCCATTGAGAACCTGTGGTCCACTACAAATGTGAGATTTACAAGGAGGGAAAACAGTACACCTCTCTGAACAGTGTCTGGGAGGCTGAGGTTGCTGCTGCACGCAATGTTGATGGTGAACAGATCAAAACACTGACAGAATCCATGGATGGCAGGCTTTTGAGTGTCCTTGCAAAGAAAGGTGGCTATATTGGTCACTGATTTGTTTTTGTTTTGTTTTTGAATGTCAGAAATGTATATTTGTGAATGTTGAGATGTTATATTGGTTTCACTGGTAATAATAAATAATTGAAATGGGTATATATTTGTTTTTTGTTAAGTTGCCTAATAATTATGCACAGTAATAGTCACCTGCACACACAGATATCCCCCTAACATAGCTAAAACTAAAAACAAACTAAAAACTACTTCCAAAAATATTCAGCTTTGATATTAATGAGTTTTTTGGGTTCATTGAGAACATGGTTGTTGTTCAATAATAAAATTAATCCTCAAAAATACAACTTGCCTAATAATTCTGCACTCCCTGTATACTCAATTTACATAAATGCTGATACCCACACCATAGACAGAAAACCACCCAATAGGACTACTACTACTGGACCAAGCAAGATACCTGCACCTAGATGATATTCTTGACTCTCACCTAAATGTTCACCAAAAGAGTCCTCAAAACAAGTGAGAGCCTAGTCCTTCCTACTATCAATACACACATTACAGCCTGAGCTGGTTGCCCGCTCTGCAAACAATCAAATGTCCTTAGTATCACAATGTAAAGATTAGATTTAGGTTTAGAACACAACTGCAGACAAAATTTAAATAGATACAGTCTTTTAAAGAAAACTTGTTTAAATTAGATACTACTGTTTCTTTAAAAGTGAGGTTTTACCCATGAATAAAGAAAGTTATACGCAGAAAGAGTATTGCCTTGAACTTTTTGGCACAGGAATGTCATTCACTTGGAATGTCTTTGGAGACAGCGTGACAGTGTTATTGATCTGGAAGTGAACAGTTTCTTTAAAACAAGTAAGTTCAAACATGTATTCCTATCCAACAATACAGTTAACTTAAACTCTCTAAACCTACACCCACTTACTCACAAATAATACAAATTCACAAAAAAGAACATCTGGCACTGTAAAAAAAGATGGCAGACATGGAGAATAAATTGATAGATCTGGAGGACCGGTCAAGACGGAACAACTTAAGAATCAGAGGAATATCAGAACAAATAAATGCAAAAAACCTGGAGCCATAAATAGAGGAGTTTATTAAACATTTGAAAGTGGAATGGGATGCCAGAATCCCTATGATGGAGAGATGCCACAGAGTTAATAAACCTAAGGGGGTCCCAGGCCACCTCCCAAGAGATGTATTGCTATGCTGTGCCTCTTTTAAAATTAAGACACAAATATTGAGAGCCATAAGACGCAATGTATGCTTAGAAGAATACAAAACACAGTGAAAGATTTTCAGGACTTGTCATAGCCAACACAGACAAAAGAGGAATACTTTTCTGATGGCACATTAATCTTGAGACAGAACAATATTAATAACCGATGGGGGCTCCCCACTAAAATTCTCATATCGCATGAACGGAAAATCTATCTCATCAATCAGGCAGATGATCTAAAAAGCTGACTAATTGAAAAGAAAATTCAAGTAGCTTTAATCACTAGATAAATAGTGAGGTCCCAATTATCTAAAATAAATAGACACTAATGGCACTCAATCACTTAAGGACGAAGATGTAAAGAAGCGTTTTAACAAGAAGATCCATGGATTATATATGTATATATATTTTTATTTTTTTATTTTATTTTACTTTTCGCTTTTTGTGACTAATAGAACAATACAAGTAATAGGTAAAACCAGGAACATAGGGGAAACAAAGTAATGAAAAAAATAGAAAGTATTAGGAAACTGATAAAGCAGGCACGTATAGTATAACTAATTCACAAGGTGAAGAAAAATTACCTCTACAAATAGGCTCACATTATTAGAGTGAAACAAAATAAAGTATACTAATTAAGATAAAAGGAAGAGATAGATACACAGGAAATACACACTTACACAGGGAGGAAGAAAAAGAAACAGCACAATTTAATAGAGTGGCATGATTAAGAATAACACAACGTTTGCACAATGAGGAAGTGGAATAAGAGAAAGTAAAAATAATCAATTACACAAGAATTAAGTTAATAGGTCAGTCGGGTTCAGATTTATAGGGTCTTTCCTTGTTTTTATCGCTTCTTTCCATGGTACATTATTTGGTTCAAGTTACTCATGCTCTTTACTTTTATTCTTTTTTTTTTTTATAGTAGTGTCTTAAAGGACCACTATAGTGCCAGGAAAACATACTTGTTTTCCTGGCACTATAGTGCCCTGAGGGTGCCCCCACCCTCAGGGACCCTCTCCTGCCCGGCTCTGGAAAGGGGAAAGGGGTTTAAACTTACCCTTTTCCAGCGCTGGGCGGGGAGCTCTCCTCCTCCGATCCTCCTCCGTTCCTCCCCGTCGGCTGAATGCGCACGCGCGGGAAGAGCTGCGCGCGCATTCAGCCAGTCGCATAGGAAAGCATTTACAATGCTTTCCTATGGACGCTGGCGTGCTCTCACTGTGAAAAACACAGTGAGAAGCACGCAAGCGCCTCTAGTGGCTGTCAATGAGACAGCCACTAGAGGCTTTGGGGGAAGGCTTAACCCATTAATAAACATAGCAGTTTCTCTGAAACTGCTATGTTTATTAAAAAATGGGTTAACCCTAGAAGGACCTGGCACCCAGACCACTTCATTAAGCTGAAGTGGTCTGGGTGCCTAGAGTGGTCCTTTAAGGTAGGCTCCCCCTAAATCGCCTACCCTCAGTTTATGTTACCAGTAATAAAGACTTTTTTTTTTTTAATCATATCTATGACAATTTTTTTATAGAGAGAGTTTCAAAAACCGAAAAGAAACGATAAATTAAGTTGACCTCAATAAATGCCTGGGGGATAAAAACACCATATAAAAGGTCTATAATCTTAGATTTCTTGATTAAAAAAATCAGATACAAAAAACCCATTGGACTAGATCTGACAAAAATACAATAAGTTCAACAAGATACCCCATCACCATAAGTGCAGCATTAGAAAGAAAAAAAAGAGTTGTAGCATTTATGTTTGCTAATAATGTTTCCCTAAACATGAAATATCAAGAACTAGACCCAGATGACTGATATATTATTTTAGTATGTGAAATAAACAACAAGCTATTTACACTAGCTAACATATATGCACCAAACAAAGCCACAACACATTTTATTTCAAAAGTATTTAAGAAAATAGAGCAGTTCAAACAGGGGTTATTACTAATTATGGGGGACTTCAATTGTATAGCTGACCCTTTGAAAGATAGAAAGAGTCAGAAAGACAGGAGAAGTAGGAAAACAACTGAGAATAGAATGCAAAACTTAATGAATAATTATAAATTAAGAGATAAATGGAGAACATTCCATCCCTCTGACTTAGACTACACATGCTATTCCAGAACAGTCAACTCTTATTCTAGGTTTGATCTTATTCTGGGAAATGTGACCATGCTGTATCTTGTCAAAAGAATAGAGATACAGGATATAGCATGGTCAGACCAAAGCCCTATTGTGCTGTAATACAAAGATACCTTTGATACTTTCTGCAAAGAGTGGTGTATAAAATATTTTATTCTACACAAAAAAACAATGTTGAAGAAATTAAGAAAATAACAGAGCTTTTTTTCATAGAAAACAAAAATAAAGGTACATCACATATCATGGTCTGGTACGCTTATAAAAGCGTAGCTAGAGGCCACATAATAAAAATGGCAACCACTGCAAACAAAAAAGGAACACTGCCCCTCTTCAAACTATACATAACACTAAGTGAATGTAAAAGGCAGAATAAAATAACACCCTCCACACAAATAGCAAGGAAGATTTCAGAAACAGAAAAACAGATAAACAACCAGTTAATAAACAAAGCAACCAAGCAAACAGATAGAAGTATTACAAGCTAAGTGGAATCTAAAGGGCAGTAAGAAACTAACATAATAGCCCCAGAAAAAAATAGGAAGAGCGTTTGAAGGATTATATCATGATTTATACAATTTACCAGAAGAACTATTTAGTATGGAAAAAGAGATAAAGAAATTCTTCAAGAGTATAATTATGCCAAAAATCCTGCCCGGCCAATTAAAGCTGATAAACCAGCCCATAACAGAAGAAAAGGTTAATTAATCTATAGATAAACTTAAAATAAAGACTGCTTCAGGCCCAGTTGGCTTTACAAACAAATTTTACAAACTAATGAAAGAGCAATTAAAAGGGGAACTCACTATCATCTTTATAAGACAAATACAAGTACAGAGTCTAAGTTCGAAACCCAAATGCTAGCCAAATAACTCTAAACACCTGTGTGGTTACCTCTCTATCCACACCAACACACAATAATCATATACATACACAATAGGTGGAGTATCTTTGGTTCTTGGGTACAAAGTATAAGGCAATAACACCGGAGATGACTTCCTAGAAGAGCAATTGCTATCCCCTTATAAAGAGACAGAGTGTGTTTCTAGGCCTTTTTTAATATTCCGTACATGCTCTACAATTCTTACATGGAGGGGGCGAATCGTTCTAACTATGTAGAGCAGATTACAGGGACATTTAAGTGCATATATCATCTTTAACTACATAATGAAAACAGGATGCTGTCATGGAGAGCTGTTAAGAGCGAATATTGTCCCCATCCCAAAGGCAGATAAAGACCCAGAACTGATTGGCAGTTATAGACCCATTTCACTAATTAATACCGATATCAAAATATTATCCTCTATTCTTGATGACAGAATAAAAATAGTTATACCACAGTTAATCAATAATGACCAAGTTGGTTTTATACCAGGGAGGTCCTCAATCAATAATCTCAGAAAAATAATAAACATAGTAGAAGAAACAGAACAATGGAACCCCTCTAATGTTACTGTCAATAGACGCAGAGAAAGCGTTTGATAGAGTTGGATGGGGTGTCATGTTCGCTACCTAAAACAATTTGGAATCACTGGACCAATACTACAAGCTGTGTCCGCTCTCTACAGCTCTCCATCAGCAAAGGTAAGAGGGTCAGGTTTTGCATTACAAAATTTCAATATTAAGAATGGGACTAGACAAGGGTGCCCTCTGTCTCTTTTATTCTATATAATGGTGCTGCAATTTCAATAAGACAAAACAAAAAAATTAAAGGTTTTGCTAATGTGGTAGGACAAATAAAATGAAATATTTATGCAGACAATATCTTACTTACATTAAAAGAACCAAAGATTTTGGTCCCAGAGCTTCTAAAAGAGATAAATAAATAACCTAAAGCTTCAGGATACAAAATAAATCTGGATAAATCAATATTTATTGCTAAAAATATGAAGGAAAGGTTAACTAACTTTCTTGTACAAAATATCGGTCTCCCCGGAAAAAAGGATAGGCTAAAGTATCTAGGCATAACCCTAACTTCAGATCTGAAAGACCATAATAGAAGCCAACATTTTACCTCTACTAAAACAAACACATAAAAATTTAAGGGATTGGAAAGGTCTGGGCTTTTCTTGGTCGGGCACAATCAACATCTTAAAAGCACACATTCTACCAAAATGGCTGTATTTATTGAAAATAATCCTTCGAAATTTCCCAGAAAAATGGTTATCTTTGTTACACTCATCCTTTTTTAAGTTTTTATGGGGAGGCAAGAAAGAAAGGGTTGAAATTAAAGTTTTGGCCAGATCAAGGCAGGATGGAGGATTGGGGTGCCCAGAAATTTTTCAATGTTACATGGCTAGTAGACTATTTCATATACTGCTCACACAAAACAATGTGGCAACTCAAGAAACATGGTACAAAATGGAAAAAGATATAACTGGGGTAGGAAACCTATCCTTACTATTTTGGGTCTTATATCCGAATAAAAAATTTATTAGAGGCACAAACCAAATAACAGATAATTAGAGAATTAACAAGCTGGTGGGACAAATTTACAACTAACATAGGACTCAGAAATAGAATAATGGATGTGCTTCCAATTCTCAAATATGCTAGATAATATTAAAACAGATACTTGGACAAAAGGGGGGATAAGGGAATTTAAAAACATATTAGAGGAACATAAAGTCAAGTCCTTCAATCAAATTATGGAGGAATTTAATATTCCCCCCAGGGAAGCCTTTAAGTATTTGCGAATTAAGGGCTTCATGGCAGAATGCCCCCTTAAAAACCAAGGAGGAGAAAATTACAAATCTCTCACACCTACTCAAATGAGAGAATTACAAAAATCTTTTGTCAAAATGTGCCAAAGTTGTATACAGATAGAGACACAACAAACTGATAGAATTGATTAATAAATGGGAAAAATAATTGCAAGTACATATAGCAGAAGAAGAGTATATAGGTTCCCTAAACAAATTATATAAATATATACATTGCTTAAATCTTACTGAAACACAATTCAAATTCTCAAATAGATGGTACCTAACACCAAAACACCTAAAGAAAATCTTCCCAGAGTCAGCAGACAGATGCTGGAAATGTAATGTTAATGAAGGCAATCTGATACATGGTGGCAGTGTGCACCCATAAACAAATTCTGTAAAGGTGTAATCCATGTAATATACCAAATAACAGAAATTAAATTAGTCTTCAAGTCTGAAGTGGTCCTGCTAAACCTGAACTGGCCAAATATGATAAAAAAGACACTAATGCTAATGCTACATATTATTACGGCAGCTAAATGACTTTTAGAATGAAATTGGGAAACAGTGACAATCCCATGCACACAAGAACTAATTAGTCATATGGCAGGCAAAAATGGAAAGGAGTATTCTGGTGAATTAGATATACTCAAATAACAGTGAGATATAATAGTGAGAAAACTCACTTCTTCAAGTAAGCATATCAGTTAAACTGTCAGCAGGTTTTTATCCCCTACCCCCATGACTCCTCTCCTGCAACTGTTAAAAATTACCTACTAAGCCCTCAGTGAATACTTTTCTAACAACCTACTTTGTACCCCTACTTTTAGTCTTTGTGTCACTATACCCCACTCCCACTAGACTGTAAGCTCATTGAGCAGGGCCCTCCACCCCCTCTGTTCCTGTACGTCCAGTTGTCTGATGACAATTACATATCTGTTAGTCCACCCACTGTACAGCGCTAAGGAATCTGATGGCGCTATATAAATAATAAAATAATAATAAATAGAAGACTGGGATACATAGATAAACAAAATGGAAACGTTAACCAAACAAATATCATCATAGAGTTAAAATTCCCTAGAGTTACAAAGTGACTCCTGGACCTGTATGCCCTTCGGTTACATAAACTCTGGTCATGAATTCGCTGTGTTCATGCATTAAGCTATGCCTGACGCACTCGAGAGAGGAACGTTATCATATGTCGACGATGTCTTGCTGAAAAGCACTTCCTTTGATAAGCATATCATAGAGATTAGACATGTTCTCACTCAGTTAATAGAGGCAGGGATAAAACTCTCTTTACAAAAGGCGCAATGGTGTCGCACCCATGTCAATTTCCTCGGACATGAGGTAACTTCTGAAGTATTAAATCCCCAGAGGAAGAAGGTTGAAGCTGTAATTAAGGCTAAAATACCTTCAAACATCAGGGAATTAAGATCGTTCCTTGGTATAACTACTCCCGTAAGTTTATAGATAACTATGCAGAAATAACGAAACCACTCCTACACTGCTTAAAAAGGAAACTACCTGGAACTGGGGGGAGCCTCAGGACCAAGCGGTAAGTGAACTGACGAGGAAGCTCACTCAGGCACCCTGTTTAGCATACCCAGAGGGGGGTAAACCCTTCTATCTGGAGACAGGATATACCGATTTAAGCATAAGTGCTGTTCTGTATCAGAAGCAGGACAGTTTAAACAAGGTTATTGCATATGCTAGCAAGACTTTGTCACCTGTTGAAGTTAAATTCAACATGTGTGAGAAGGCGTTATTGTTGACTGTCTGGGCACTACACAATTTTCGTAGCTATATCCAAGGTGAGAAAATAATTGTAGAAACAGCTCACCAACCTCTACAGTATCTGCAGAGTGAAAGAATCAGAGACGGTAATCTCTCTAACAGTCGGATTACTGCATGGACTCTATCCTTACAGGGATGGTCGCTAGAGGTCCGTTATAAACATAATAAGAGAAGCCCAGTTGCCCAAGGTTTAGCAGAATTACATGACTGTACTGCTCCATCTCTGGATGATAATAACACCGGAGATGACTTCCTAGAAGAGCAATTGCTATCCCCTTATAAAGTTTATGATGAGAAATACTGTCGACCACTACCGTGGGTATACATTGATGGTTGTTCATATCACCACGCTGCTGGTGCTGAACAGAAGTTAGTTGCAGGTATCGGAATCGCCTGGACAGGTGATTATCCCAATGTATCTATAGGATACAATATTGGTCCCAAAAGCAGTCAGATAGCCGAACTCTGTGCAGTATATAAGACCATTCAAATGGCAATAGAATATGGTATCAAAGAATTCGTTATTATAACTGATTCCAACTATGTTCGCAACAGTTTCGTCGAATATCTGCCTAGCTGGAAACGTAACCAAATGCTGAAAAGCAATAACAAACCTGTTAAACATGGGAAATTGTTTTGTAAAATCGATGAGTTGGTTAAGGAAAATGGTTTAACCATATATTGGAAGAAAACCAAAGGCCATTCTAAAATAGAAGGTATTGACAAGGATGGTAATGACTTAGCCGATTCACTGGCAAAACAAGCTGCCATCAATGGTGAAACCCTAAACATTGATGATCTTATGGGTTCAATTCATGTTGAAGCCATAACTAGACGACAGGCTAGAGATAATGCCGACTTAAACGTCGTGCAATGGAGTCAAGAAGCTCCTAGTGAGGACCTGATTACCAGTCAAAAGAACGATCCCGTCATAGGTATATTCTATAGACATATAGAAGACCCTACTGCCAATCCCATCACAGATGAGGATTGCAAAGATAATGAAGATTTACGAATCTTGATGAGATATAAAGTCCAATTTAGTATCATGGATGGGTTGCTGGTCAGAACTTCTAAACATGGTATACAACAATGGGTGGTCCCAACTATATACAGAGGATTAATGCTTCAACAGGCACATGATGCACCTACATCTGGGCATCGTGGTGATAAGATCACATATGAGATATTGCGTGATTATGCATATTGGCCACACATGTTAAGAGATGTTAAGACATACTGTCAGGGATGCTTGATTTGTCCGCAATATCAACCCCATGGGCATCGTGCACCACTTCAGAAGAGGGGGGTGTCATTACCCTGGTCTGACATTCAAATTGACTTTATAGATCCTGTAACAAGATCTTCAAGAGGTAACAAATACATGTTAACCGTTACATGTATGTACACAAAGTGGATAGAGTGTTTGCCTTGTAAAGAGAACACGAGTACCGTGTGCGCCACTTTGTTGATTAACCATGTATTTTCCAGGTTCGGTCTGCCTCAAAGAATTGCATACCGTGCTGCATCTAGCGGGGGGGTGAGGGAGGGGGGGTAGAGTGATATAACCAGTCTATCGTTAATATTCTGAAGAAATATGTTAAGGAGTCTGGTAAAGACTGGGACATTAAATTTCCCATAGTTTTAATGGTGATTAGAGCTACACCTAGCACTGCTATCAAATTGTCACCTTTTGAATTGATGATAGGAAGAAAGATTTTTTTACCACAGCATTTACTATATCATACTTTGGATCATAACTTGATCAATGCTGCCACTACGCATCAGTATGTTGAAGATTTGCGCAAGCATTTACAGCATGCGTTTGCTTTTGCCCAAAAGAATCTAGAAAAAGCAGCGACAGGGGTTAAGACCTATTACGATTTAAAAACCACGAAAAAGGAATATGAGATCACAGATCAAGTCTATCTGTATAACTTTGCGCGAAACCAAGTCAAGGAAAATAAATTTTTACCTTCTTGGAAAGGGCCATATGTCATCATTGACAAAATTTCCCCTGTAGCGTATACGATAAAAATTCCTAAGGATGGTGATTTAATTGAAAAGTGGGTTCACATTAACCAGTTGCGTGCTTGTCATCCTAAATCTCAATTAAGAATTATAGGTGTGGATTCAGATGCAGAAGGGTGAAAGACTAACCTGGATGAATGCTTGATTCACGTGGTATCGTATGATGTGAAATTTTGTGATGTGTCATGATCTCATGTACGTTCATGTCATTAACCATTTCCTTGCCATCCAATAACTACATTTTCTAAGCAGGTTACTAGCTTGTTTAACTGCTATAGGCGAATTACTGAAGAGTCAGTAATAAATGTAGTGAGGGATGTAGTATAAAAATAGAATTAGAGAGAATACATATGTTGATAAATCGTAATAATGTGTTGTCCTAGGCCAAGTGATGTCACACTGTTATAAGTTTTTATGCTTAACAAACCTTGAATAACTGTAGATAAGTCTGAAACGAGTTCCTGATCCGTGACTGTCGAAAGATGTCCAAGAAGGATGTGGCATGTTTCTGGATCGTACTGCTCCTGTGCCATGAGCTACGGACCGACCCGATCGCAGAGATGGGACCATCCTCCGGCATCCTGATTCAAGAGACACCAGGATTCGTCTTGACAGAGAAGAGGATCCTGACCTGACGTGTGTTCGTCAGCTTGGACCCCAAGATTTCCATCGAGAAGGCATACAACATTTCGATGCAGCTTCCTGAGTTACAGACTTAGTACGAGATGCACCTCCAAAGAGCACAGGACTGTGTGCAAAACATCTTGGAGCAAGCCCGGAAACCATTTGTATCCAGTCCTATTTCGATGAGCAACTGACCCAAAAGGTTCCTCACCGCCATAATTGTTGCATTAGTTTGTGCCACTGTCGGTGCAGTTGTCGCAACTGGAATGTCTGCAGCCAACTCTATTACTGTCCAAAAGCTGGATATGGAAATCTATGCGCTAATGCAACACATTAACGATATTCATCAGGTGATAAACCAGCAAAGAACACTTCTCCAAGACATGTTAACTATTGTGGAACACACAGTTGTTATAACAAATTTGCATTCGGAGTTAATTGCCAAATCCACTGAGTTGCACCAAAGTCATGACTTATTTAAGAGTGAACTTCTATTTCTGCATGACCCAATATTGTTCCACACACTTACTTTTCTTGACGAAGTGCAAACTGGAATGATCGAATTGGCAGGGGGACGCATACCTCTGTACTTTGTATCCAAGGATATTGTTCATGCGATGCGATGCAATTGAACCTATGCAATTAATTCTCGCCTTTGAGATGGGGAGTGCTACACCTCTCTTAATTGATCATGGAGATTTGCTTTTTATTGACCATACCATATGTAACTACCAAAAACATTTTTCAAATGAAAACAATGTACTATGTTAATAATAATATTATGGTTGATTGTACTAAGTTCAAAGCTCAAAGCTCTTACAGGTACAAAAATATACAAACATGTTAATTCCATGCATGGGCCTACATCAGTAGAAATTATGTGAGTGCACAATATGTCTGGTAACTTCTATAGTGCCTATTCATAGGCTAAATTAATCATTGCTATGAAAAATCACTAAGGGGGATTATGTCAGAATATTTATATCAACAGACATTTTGTGCTAAAAAGAAATTAAAAGTGTTTATTGCCAGAGTCAGTCACAACAGAGCGGACTCCATTTTGCTATCTTCAGGATAACAAAAACACATAATTTCCTTGATTTCTTCTTACTTTCTGTAACTAGCCACTTGCTTGAACTGAGGAATGTATTACATAAACAAACCAAGATAAGCAATGAAGCAGGGGGATGGAACACTCTGTCTAAATGTTAATGGAATAGATGCATTATATAAACACAGACACTAGTGACAGAGAAGACTAAGTAATTAATTTTACTTTCTAAATTTTACAAGGTTCCATTGTAAATAAGGGGTGAAATTGAGTTTAGAACTGTCAATTTTACAAATTACGATCAAAGTAGTTGCCACAAAGACTGAGACAAACGCTTTGAACTGACAGCAAATCTAAGTTATGGAAGTCATTTTAGATAAGCCAAATGACTTCAAAATCGTCATCAGGAAAAGTTAACTCTTTCCTGGATAAGAAGGATTAGTTAGGCAAGACTGCCCTCTATGGATCAAATACCTAAATTGCCATCCATAGATTGAACACATCTACTGCTTCCTATTGGCTTACCAACTACAGAGAGTCTGGCCCTTTAAAAGTTAGGACAAAGGGAAGAGAGGGTTAGTTGGCAGAGAGAGACGAGTTGAAGTTTGGGGATTCCGATTCGGACATGCAGAGACAGAGACTCAAGAAACAATCTCTGACACTAACACTCTACCCTTAAACTCTCTTGGACACAACTCTTTGATACTTTCTAACCAACAACACTTTTCTCTATCACTCACGCACCTCCATACAACCAATCCTATTCCTGGGAATACCTACTCATCTGATGAGAATATCTACATAACTGGTAATTATGCTGGTTTTATTTAATTAATTTAAATTAATTAAAATTTACTAATAGCATGATATATGACTGGATAAATCACGGTCAGATTTCCATATTTAGAAATCTTAGTTAACTAAAGAATATATAGTTATAAACATTCCATTCTGCAGGTGGAATTAAGAATAATTATATATTAATGTGATAGTATTACGTGTTAGCATACCGCTGTTTTTATCCAGGTGTATTGATTTGCTCTAATATAAGATAAGATATCTTTTTAGACAAGTTAAAATTCGGCTTTTGTAAAAATCTGGTAGATTATTCTTATTGGATGGTTCCAGGAAATGACTAATGAGTTGGTTCAAATGTTATTTTAATTGCAAATTACATAAGAATAGGATACTATATGCCTAGGAGGATCTAGCCAGCATTGAAATGGTTACTCAGTTGATTTAACTGTTAGCCAAGGTTTTATGGCTTTTCGCTGTGAAAAGCTTTACTTTTGTCTGTAAAGATACCCTCATAAATCTTATTAAGTGACAGAAGATGCTGTTAGCCACTGAAACGTGTATAGCCATTCCATTGTATTGCATACTTATGTTATACTAAATATCCACTGATTATTATCATGCATGCTGCCTAATATTATTTGTTAATTAATTTTTTTACAATAAATAAATCTATTTTTATAACAGATTGTGATTTTATTGCTTGGAATACTTTTCACTTATTTGATAAACGATCTCTAAGATCTAAGAGGATTGAAATAGTGGGCAATTCTCGACTGCTTAATATTATCATCCCATAAATATCCCCACAAAATCTACAACCGCCAAAAAACACCCATGCTAAATAGTTTCTAAATGTTGTACTGAGTTTATAAATACCCTTGGTTAACATGTTCTTAGCTTTTTTGTGCAAGTTATAGGGCAATAAGTACAAGTAGCACTTTGCTATTTCCAAACCATTTTCCCCCCACCCCCCCAAAATTAACGAAAGTTACATTGTAACACTGATATCTGTCAGGAATCACTGAATAACCCTTCACATGTATAAACATTTTAAAAGAAGATAACCTAAGGTATTAAACTTGGGGTATTTTTACTCTTTTCATGCAACCATTTTACCACCAATCTATGCCAAATTAAAAAAAAAAGAATAATTGTTGATTTTTTTTTGGACAAACATATCAATTTAAGAATACATGTACGGAGAACTTTACAGGTTGCTGCCAAAGAACACCCCAATATGTGTTCAGCAACATCTTCTGAGTACTTTGATGCATACAGTGATGCAAAGTACCCCATGCATAAGTGTGTTCTCTGGTGGCTAAAAGACCTTTTTTGGATGGTGCGCATTCCAGTTTTCCGACTTGGAATTTTTGCAGCTTGTCATCATGCACCCATGTCCAATTTGGGACATTTTTGAAGCCGGCCAATGTAATTTACCCCATCCAAACCATATATTTTTGAAAAGTAGACACCCTAGGGTATTTCAAATGGTGGTATTTTAACACTTTCCATGCACTAATTCTACCACCAGTCTTTGTCAACCTTTTAGGTAATCATTATTTGGTGTTATTTTTCACTTACGCCGTTCAGTAAGTGTAATTACTGTAAATGTTGTGTGGATGCAACCAAGATTAACTTTTTTTAATAATAATTTATCCATATTATTTATCTTATGTTTTATCTTCTTACTTCTTCACTTCTGTCATCTGTTATCTTTACTATGCACAATATTTATTAGGCATGGATTCTCAGCTCCTATTATGTATTACTGCCAAAGAACATCTCAATATGTGTTCAGCAACATCTCCTGAGTACAGTGATTCCCCCCATGTATAAGTGTGTCAGGTTCTATGGGGGCTAAAAGACCTTATTTGGACGGTGCGCATTCCAGTTTTCCAAATTGGAATTTTCGCAGCTGGTCATCATGCACCTATGTCCTATTTGGGACATTTTTGAAACAGGCCAATGTAATTTACCCCCATCAAACCATATATTTTTTGAAACGTAGACACCCTAGGGTATTTCAAATGGTGGTATTTTAACACTTTCCATGCACTAATTCTACCACCAGTCTTTGTCTATCTTTTGGGTAGTCATTTTATTTGCGGATCACCAGTTCAGGTAAGTAAATGGGTCCTATTTACCAGGTACGTCCAAGGTCGTTAACGACCAGCTTTTTTCGGAAGTACCTGGTACATCCGCAGTCGGGAAGGGGATAAGCAAAACCAGGTTTTTGCTCTACACCTATGAGTACATTTCTTATTATTTCACACCTTTTAAATTACAGTATGTACTATATTTTATCACATTTTTATTCATGTATCACCACACAGAGGACCTTAACCACCAATATCCAATATTAAGATTGGAGATTATACCATTTCATGCTATTCGTTTGGAGACATGTCTATGCTCTATAAACTGTGAGTGTATTTCCATATCCTCCCCATCTATGACATTTAAAATACTACACTATATTGGTGTCTACTTTGTTCTTGCATAACCTCTGGATAACTTTCCATTGGACCAAGAGATACACATCCTTAGGTGGTGATTAAACTGCCCAGGCGCACAGAAATAATGATAACAGATAGCTGTATACACTGTGAGTTTTACATTTCACAAGGCTACTTAAAATCACTTGGCACTTAGCAAACAAATATGGGGTTCAGTTCCACCATATGGCCATATTATGTTAAGCCTACCACTACATTTCAGTACTCAATTTCAGTCGGTCCTACACTAATTTTGACATAGGAGATATACATGCTAACTGCAATACTTACAGCTCAAATTCCTTCAAGAGAATCCTCAACTGATGCTTGCAGACTGAAACAAATCTCTACGTCTAATTTCAGCCACACTGGGCCAAAAGATGCCATCCCACTTTAATTTCAATAATATTGGTATATATTTTAAAACCAGTAGTATAGATTCCCATTCCATTTGCAAAGGTTTAGAAAGGAATCAAAGTAATACATGATATAATTATACATCTCTATGCAGCAACAAATCAAGAAGATATTAACTTCACCAAGAATGTATAGAGAATAGTGTTATATTGTGTATTAATTAATATCTGGGCAATCAGGTCTGACCACAAATGCCACAATGAGTGACAATTACTTTGGCAACCTTATCAGAAATGTATTAAACCATACATTGGAAGCCAAAGGGCATAGCAGAGCAAGACCTTACAGCAAAATGTAGCATACAGAGAAGTTTAACATTTGAAAACCAAACAAGGACAAGTTTATACATTGAAAGAAAAGGCTAGAACAACTCTCTAGAGGTCACATCACAGAGTCCTGTCATGAAATACACTTTCTGACGCATGAATTGCCAGGAAGAATATGTGTGTAGAACTGAGGTGAATTACAAATACACTGTGCTATGGAAAGAAATGACACAACTCTCAATAACAGCATGAGAAGAACCTTTAGTTGGTTTTTAGGAACTAGAAATACATCAACAGTGCCGTTCAGTAAGTGTAATTACTGTAAATGTTGTGTGGATGCAACCAAGATTAACTTTTTTTTAATAATAATTTATCCATATTATTTATCTTATGTTTTATCTTCTTACTTCTTCACTTCTGTCATCTGTTATCTTTACTATGCACAATATTTATATATCAGGGTGGCTGGTAAAGGTTTATATAAGTAGTTACTAGGTAATAATAGGAAAAACTATGTACAAATTCACTGGGGGTTTTATAAAAAGGGCTCAATTGAATATGTAGCCCCGATAAGGATATATTTCACCATATATTCAAAGCCCCACGTTAATTTCAACATTCCTGACACCAGAAAGGTTTTGTTTGTGGAAGCAAAATGCCTGAACAATATTTAACTTTCAGGCTTTGAATCAACCAAAATTTTAATATATCATATAGCATACTTAGCTGTAGAAATACACAACAGACAAAAACCTGCAAGGAGAAAAAAAGTGAAAATCGATAACTTTGTGTCCCCAGTAAAGTTAGTGTTTTCATGATCTGAATATTTCAGTGATATTGTTTAGCATTATACATATTTTTAATTTGACAGTTTTTTTTATTATTAATACACCTAAAAATAAATAAATACTTAATTTGTCCATGGACCTGCAAAATTTAACCCATCTCATGTTTTGCCCTGACTAAACCCAGAGCTTATGCTCTGCATATGAGCCCAAATTTAACACAAGGTTCCCATGATGCATGTGCCCTGAGCCATGTGACACAGCCAGTGCTACCTAGAACCCCTCCATAAACCCTGCAAATCATAATACAATACAATAATACACAGTTTTTTTAGTTTCCTCTGGGATTTTGACAAAAACTTTTTTCGGTGCAGGCCTCAAAATTTCAACTGACATGTTATTAACGAGATCAGGGGCTATATTATTTTCTATGTATGGTAATATTTTTATAATATTCTATATAGTATTTGAATGTAACATTTCTGAACTATATACTTTTAAATAATATAGTTACATCATTACAATATTCTTTAATTATGTGTTTCTGGATATCCTTTGGACTTATTATGAGTTCTACACTGCATGTTGTTCTAATACACACATTTAATGTAGGGTTTGAACATCTGGTATTTTTTGCTTATATAGTGTATATTATTAGTGTATATTACCTTTTATTATATAAATGATAAGAATTTTTTTTTTTTTTTACATATATTTCTTTTTTTTTTTTTTTAAGTTTAGCTACGGCTATGTAACAATTAAACAGCACAAAAATGCAGAATGGTCGGTCTTAATGAATGTCTTTATGCGGTTTTCTAATCCAGTGTTATTGTTTATTATGTCACCATAACAACAAGATGGAGAGACATTGAGGGCCATCAAACAATGTCAACATGGCTTCGCCAGAAGTGATGCAACGCAATCTGCTGATACGTCACTTCTGATGTGGAGTAAAAGATCCGAATGCAAAGACTTGCCAGAGGTTTTCCCTCAGTAAAAAACATTTGGAAGATAGTGAGTGGTCATGTGAAAGGCATGTTAATTGGGGCTCATTTAAAAGGACTACAAGGTTGCATAACAACTGGTAAAACATGTCATGGATACACATTTGCACTAGAGGACTCTACTATTTATAGTCTATTTTTTTTTTGTTGCTGTTTTTCATTCTGTACATGTTATTTTAATAAATTGCATTTTACTAGTATTGTGGATTCTGCATATTTTTCCTTGGAGGAAAGAGAGGTACAGATGCCACCCGATATTGGCAATGAATATTGGTTATACTCAGAGCCGGTTCTATAGGCTCTGTCAAAGGTGAGCAGTAAACATTTAAGTCATCAATCCTACATTATTGGTCCTTTGTTTTCCTGTTTTTTTGTCTCTTGGTAACCTCAGAACATGAACACTGAATACAGGTTACACACTATCGACGATTTTATGAGTTGAGCCTAGCTCTACAGGCTTTATATGTGTGAGTGGTCATTATGCACATTGTTTTTTTATACCAATTATTTTCCAGTACTACAACATATTTTGTATGCTCCTTTTCTTTTTTGGGGCCCTTTGGAATATCATTATATATGAGGAGCAGTAAGTGTCATACTTAACTTTTTTACTATTTAGCGCTTCATTTTGATTTATAGTGTTTTATCCATTATTTACTAAATTGGTTGTTACACTAAATTAGAGGTGTGAAGTTTAGGGAAACACCCACACAATTGTGGTAGCAGCTATTCTTTTCATAGCTGTCTGTAATGATAGTAGAAGTGCCTTTTCATCTTACGGTTTCTTTTAATAAAAAATGTTACTAGCCATGCCTGAAAGTTACTTGTTACTTTAAACCTCCCATACTATGTAACCACTGGGAATGGAAGGGTCAGTCACCCTGTCCAGGGCTGGCCTTAGGCCATTAGGCGCCCTGTGCGAAAAGTCTTCACGGCGCCCCATCCCCCCAGTAAAAAGCTGTATACAGTCACACTCACAGGCACAAGCAGACAGTTACACAAACAGTTACAAGCAGACAGTCAGACACACTCAGTTACAGGCATGCAGACACTCACGCATGATGATGGGCACACACACACTCAGTTAATACACACTGTGTATTTTTTAATTCAAAGTTTCTTTGTAAAATATTTTCCTTATTTTAATTTGCTCTATATGTACATTAGAGCGTTTAACCATTAATACACATACAAATCCACAGATCACATGTCGCATATACATAGATAGACACAGTCACATACAGATAACTAACATTACTAACATGAATTTTTTTCAGGAATTCTAAGCGGATTTCATATTTGGCGCCAAAATAGCTGAATTCGAAGCACAGGTGACTTTGAAATTCACTGACAATTGTCGTTTTAGTGAAGAAGCTTGTCAGATATGAACACACATGATGTACACAGACACATCATAAAACGCAGTCACAGATATACACACATTATCACAGTTAGGGTACAGATGAGGGTATATGACAGACAGGATAGGTAGGTAGTCTTACACCAGCAGACTAATGCTGATGTAACACCACCTATACTCAGCATCTTCTTTCCCTGTCACAGACTGGAGGAGTTTCTGTGGCTGGGAACTCAAGGCTGTATTACAGTCTCCTACCTTGTCCCAAGCTGCCTCTGCTTCCATGCAGTGCCCATTCTCTCTGGTGCCCGATCACAAGTCTCCTCTGTCCCCGATCTCCAGTGCTGGCCTCTGGTGGGCTGGAGGTGAATAGCAGGGAGTGCTGATCATAACTTCTCCCTCGAGGTTCTGGCGCTGTGTGGAGTCAGAGCGCGGCCTGGGAATCTCTGAGGCTGCGCTCTGACTCACTAACTGAGCGCCAGAAGTGCGAGGGAGAAGTTATGATGATCTGGCTGCAGCTCCTGCTAGGTGCACCACTGGACCATCATGGAGTAATTTTTCATGTAACAGGATGGACTCAGCTTGTGAGCTGTGTCGGCTGCCAGGGCGCCCCTTGTGTTATGGCGCCCTGTGCGACCGCACAGCTCGCACACCCCTAAGGCCGGCCCTGACCCTGTCTAACAATGCTCTGCAGCATCCAACATTCCTAGCAGTGTCCTGGGAGGATGTTTGGCATTGCAGGATACTTTTGGCAGCTGCCTGCGAACACTATAATTGTAGTAAAGATAATAAGCTGCTGCTTTCAAACAGCTTTGATCCTCACAGACAGTTGTGACTCAATCAACAGGGCTGGATTTCCACTTGCAGACTACCTGTGGTTAGTCATACCCCTGTCTTTTTGCAAATTCCTCTTAGAAAACAAAGTCTGTTGCATATCCCTCTATTTTTATACACACTGATGTTTGGTTAAAATGCAAAAAATATAAATGATTAGGTGTTCAATTTAATCACTCAGTTTTGTATTTAGTGATAAAAGTCACGTTTTATTTTAGAATGATGATGTCTTGGATTTACTCTTTTCCTATAGAATTGTATTGCCTTCCGTTTTCATTTTGGCAGTGTATTCACTGAACATTGAGTATTGTGTTGATGAAAAGTCAGTTAACAAATCTCGGTGCATGTTTGCTGTTTCACGAAACCCAGTATCTGAAGTATAAGCTAACAGTTAAGCGTGAAATTAGTTGTACTGACAAAGTCAACACAGTCAACTCAACTCACACTATCTAGTTGCTTTGATAACCATCCTGAACTTGTGACCATATTATTTTACTTAGTGGCTATGCAAGTATCCATTTATAGCTTGCAGACTGTTGGGTACCAGGTAGCAAATAGCTGTCAGAGAAAAGAATGTTGTTGCCTGGATACTGATGTATTACTAGCATACTTTTGATAGCTTCATTTGCAGCTGTGATGTGGGAATAGCACAGGGACTGCTATTTGCTCTCAATGATTTCTCTTTGCTGCTATTTGCATATGTGTCTTTGTCTTGACAACAGATATAAAATAGCTACATTGAACTCCTCAAAATGTGATGAAGCACGAAAAATACTGTAGTAATTTTAAACACTACTTTCTACAAAACCATCAAACCCATCTGTTTTTGTAATTGCTTGTGAACGGGTTAAAACCCAGGGAAGAAGAATATTAAGATTCCAGAATATAACATTACCTTATACACTGGCACAGTTTATTTATATGACTTTTTCATTAGAATGTCCCTTGATTTGGACTGGTAATTCAATAAATGCAATTATTATCTGGAGTGTAGTATTTACAACTTGCATCATGGGTTATCATTAGCGTCTCTAATACTAAATAGTGTTGATACATTTGTTATATCAGATTTACACGTACAATGTCCCTGTTAGCCATGTAGCACAAAATATATTCAGAGAATGGGAGATTGAATGGTTAACATCAAAAGTGTGCATGTAATCACAATGCCAATGAGTTTTCCATGAAATGGATGGTTGTTTGAGTGTATGTTGACCTCTAACTCATTCGCGTTTTCTTTCGCTTGCACAACTTTTCAAAATTGTATTCTTTGTCATTTGTTTCTTTATCAAGCAATTTATCTATAATAACGTATACATTATATATAAAAAGATCCACCAGTGGTCCTTTGGATAATTGGCTGACATAAATATCCAGAACTACACCTAAGCATTACAATAACATCCTAATATTCATGTTGCTAAATCATTCATAGAATGAATTTTAAACATATTTTTCATAAAAAAATATCTCTCAAACTGAATACCTAATAGCTTTTTTTTTGCAAAAAAATAGCATGATGCATAAAATAATTTGTTCTTCTAATCTGTTGCCATCTGCTCTTGCTATGCATAGGGGGGCTTGTATAATGTGTACTTCTTGACAACACACTCATTAATTGAGGCAATCACCTGATTTGGTACCTAATGGCCAAGGTAGAACGATGGGTCATTACAGCTCTCATGTACACCATTAAGTGAGATTTCAATCAATATAACGTTTTCTGTTCGGATCACATCTGCTTTTGTGCAGAAAGCTAATAAAAATCAGTGAGTGTTTTAACATTTTATTTCATTTTGTAAATGTAGTTCTTTTAATAATATTATTTATTTAAGGAAAATGGAATACTGTTGAGTACCGTGGTAAGATCTATTCCCCAGGACACACTTGAAGAATAAGATACATCTAAGTGTTCATTGATGGCAAAATACTTTGATATTACACTTAAAGAGGAGTTTAAAAAAAATCTATCTGTCTATCTATCTATCTGCTTTATAACTTTAGGTTATTATTAATAGTGTAAATTGATTTTGTTGCTGCTCTTTATGGTGTGAATCATATATCACAAGTGCTATGATACATACTAGGTTTTTTTGTTTTAAATTAGGCTTTTTTAGTTTCATCCTTATGTTTATCTAAACCTGGTTGATGTTAATCGGGTATTTGATGGTTTTTCATGGTCTGTAGACACCTTGATGGACCTCTTATTCTATTGGACTGCATTTCACAAAATTCCGAACTATCAATTTTTATGCAAAGACTGAAGGTTGGAGAACCATGCTTTAGATGGTTTAAACACGTACTTGTTTTGAGTATATAGGCCATATTTTGATATACAGTTTGGTTAGTGCAGTAAATAATCATTATTATTATTTTCTTGTATAGGAAGTAACAGAATGAAATATATTAGCAATCAAAATACAATTCAAACATGTATAATACATTTTAGTTAGTATTAAACCACTTGGAACTTTATGTTAACACCAACAAGGTTTTTTTTAACCTTTTATTATTTTATTTTATATGTATTTGTAATAATGCCTTCCCTTTATTTATTTGAAAGAGCTATGACAACATCTATCCTTCTTCAATGTCTTTTTTTAACAGCAATTATTCAGCAGATGTTTTCAATAAGAAAAAGGTTTAGACTAAACTGAAATTCACAATGTTTTTAAAATAATCCAATGTGTTAGAATTGTCTTGAATTATAGCACTAATTCAGTGATGTCTATTATTATTCATAATATTAATATTATACGTTAATTTAATGATTTGCTAATGATGTACACTTGTTGAACGTGAGATTGTGATACTAATGAAAGCTTGGTTTCATAAAAAAAAATCTCTTTTTTCTTTTTTCTAGCTAGAACATATGCCTTGAAGATATGTGACAGCTCATACACGGGACCTATATATCCATCAACAATTCCAAATCGATCTGGACATAATTTTTCCATGCTGTGATGTTTACTAAGCCATTGGGTTAGTATATCCTGTCTCTTATCCACTGCTGCCTTAGCAAAATTGCAGATGGACATCATTTGGAACAGACATCAGTGAAACAGATTATTTAAAATGAATTTTTAAATTTTGAAACAATGCTCTCTTTTTGTATTTACTTGTCTGAATAAGGCAGAAGAGGTAAGTTAAAAAATCTACCACCACTATGTTAACATGTTATGACCCTTCCACAAGTGTGCTCGGATAACTGACAGAGAAATTCCATACGCAAGCATGTGCAGTTGGCATTTGTTTCAGCAGCGTTAATGCATGGCCATTTTCCATTTTATATTATTATTATTATTATTATTATTATTATTATTTGTAGAACTCCCCAAAATTCTACAGAGTTTTACAATAGGTGGTCTTTGCTACAAAAAGAGTTGAACACACAGGAACAGACGGTCGGTTCTGTGTTGACAGCCCTGCTCAAATGAGCTTACATTCTAGAGGGAGTGGGTTAAAGTGGCACAAGAGGTAAGGGTAGGATGTATTTCATGTTCAGTAAAAAGTAGGTTACTAGAATAGTTTATAACGAAGGGTTAGTTTTTTTGTGGATCACACAATTTCAGGGGAGGATGCAGGTGGGTTACCAAGGTGCTGGGAGGAAAAACTATTAATAGTTTTATTTATATCATTTCCTAAAGCAATGAGTTTCGAGTGGTCTTTTGAAGGAACTGAGACTGGGTGAACAGGGAAGGGAGCTCCATAGGAAAGGTGCAGTCCTAGAGAAGTCTTGAAGGTGAGCTTCAGAGGTGTGAGTACGAACAGAGAATAGACGCAGATCTTCTGCAGAAGGTAGGGGCCTGGAAAAACATACCTGTGTGTTAGAGAGGATAGGTAGGAGCAGCATTATGAGAAGATTTGTGACAAGTCAACGTAAGGACTGACATAGGGAGGAGGTATGGGAGGTGTGTGCGGACAGGAAGTTGAGCCTCACCACCACATTCATTATAGACTGGAAAGCTGGGAATGTGTAAGACCACTGAGAAGTGGATTGCAGTAGTCAAGGCAAAGAGATGACAGTGGATTGACCAGGACCTTAGCCACATCTGGTGTTAGATAGGGGCAGGTGTGAGCTATGTTTTTGAGATGGAAGCAGAAGGATTTAGCAAGTGATTGGACATGAGGTGTAAAGAAGAGGGTGGGGTCAAAGCGAACACCTAGGCAGTGAGCCTACTGGTAGAGCTAATGGTAGTTCCATTGACTTGGATGGAGACAGACATGGAAGTAGCAACACTAGAGGGAGGAAAGATGAGAAGCTCTCTTTTGGACAGATAAAGTTTAAGAGAATGAGCATCCATCCAGTTCGAAATAGTAGAGATGCAGTTAGAGATGAGTCATGAAGGACATCGAGGGATCAGGAGAGGACAGACAGATTTGTGTGTAATCCTCACAGAAGTGATATTGTAAGCTAAAAGAACTGACGAGTTTACCAAGGGAGGCAGTATAGATTGAGAACACCAACAGAGAAGGGTTTGCAGAGAAGACAAAAAAGACAGAAAAATAAACACTGAAAGACCTCTGGGAGAGGTGGGAGAACCAGGAAAGAGTAATCTCTCATAGACCGAGATTACAGAGGATGAGAAGAAATTGTTGGTGGTCAACAGCAGAATGGTCAAGGAGAATTATCAGCAATTAAATTGTTTTAGCAGCAATTAAATCATTGAATACTTTGGTCAGGGCAGTTTTGATGAGCACAGAATCCAGACTGAAGCGGGTCGAGCGGGGAGTTGGATTCAAGGAAGTTGGTCAATTCAGTGTACACAACTCTCTTTCGAGGATCTTGGAGGTTAACAGTAGTAACAAGAGCGGTAGTTGGTTGGCGAGTTAGGGTCAAGGTTATGCTATTTTTAAATCAGGGAAAACATTGCATGCTTGAAGTTGAAGAAAATATGCAAGAAGAGAGGGAGAGATTGATAATTTGATGAGGGGCAGAGCAAGAGAAGGAGACAGAGAACAAGAGAGATGTGAGGTAATAGGATAGAGGGAACAAGCAGAGCAGAAGCCTCTGCTGGCATAGTGGGTGCGAGTGCGCATAGAACAGAGGAGGGAGCAAGGTTGGGCAAAGTATTGGTAGAAGTAGGAGAGAGATTAAACTTACAAACAAACATACAAACATACAAAATTAAGCCCTACACTTAAACTCCCACCACTCCTGGGCAGTAGCAATGACCACAGCACACATCATCCCCAATACATACAATAAAAACCAAAGAAAAAAAGTTACTTGTGCACTATTTCAAATCCCTATGCATAGTTAAATAACTGGAGTCACTCCAATGGCCATTTAATTGTAAGCTCACCTGCCATATTGTAGCAGAATGGAGAACTCCAAATACTTTTGTGACGGAACCTACACCTATTCATATACTTTCCCCTTTTATTTCACATGTTTTACCCCTTTTCTGTGCTGGAGACTACACACAAACAGAATTATTTTGCCTCCCGAACGAGGACCACCTTTGTACCCCAATAGAACGTTGACACTCTTAAGTGCGAAACCGCAAGGGAAGTAATTAATGAATGCTCCCCTGGGTGGCCGCCATTTCGTATAACCATGGCGGAAAAAAGAATGGCGGCTACCTTGTCTCCTGAACATGGGCAGTGGTACTTGGTCGTTGAGTGCTTGGAACTCTTTTCGGCTAGGCATTTGCATGAATGCCGTAAAAACTTAAAGCGCTGCCCGTTCTATTTCCAGACCGGCCAGGGGACTGTTTTGGGCTAGCACCTTGTGCCCTGGAACTGTTTTGGGCTAGCGCCTTGTGCATGGCCAATCAAAACTTTACTTTGATGGCATTCCAGTTTCACCGGACCGATCTGAGTGATTCTTGGATATGTTATACACTCAGATCGGGGCTATCGGGGAATGTATAATGGGGGCACTTTTGGGGTACAGTATATTTTGTTAGATTTTCTGTACCTGAGAGATAATTCAATTAGAAGGGTGTTCTCAATCAATTATCTCCAGGCACAGAGAATCCTGGGATTGAAACTCCTGTTTTATTGTGTTGTAAACCCCTTGAAGGGGACTGGACATAAAAGCCATGTGTGGCCAAATAAAATTCAGTTGTACTCCCAGAGCTGTGTGTTGTCCAGTTGCTGGGAAGGAGGTGGGGTATTTTATTTTGCGTTTTCTTGTTCCTGAGTATACTTTGGTGGATCCAGCGAAGAAGAGTCCCTGCTAGGACTAGGGCTCCACTACACACATCAAGACTAAACCTCTTAGGTGAGTCCTACACTAACAATTCACCTTGCTGTTTTCAGCTAAAAGGTAAAATCTCTGAGACAAAGTGGGGTATTTTTCTAAACCCTCACACACCTATTAACCATTGATCGGGAACACATGGGGTAGGCAGCAACACTGAACATGGTTGTGTAATACAAAGCAAATGCAAACAGTCAATATTAAGCCCGCCACTCAAACTCCCACCACTTCCAGGTGTCAGCAATGACCACAGAACACATCAGACCCAATACATACAATAAAAAACAAACAATAAAGTTACTTGTGCACTATCTCATAACCCTATGAACATTTAAATAATTGGAGTTTTTTTACATAAAGATAACGATCATATAACGCTAATGGCCATTCAATTGTAAGCTCACCTGCCACATCAAGAGGTACTGGGTCAGCTTAGTTTGAGATGGGTAAATGGAGAGTTTTGCAGTTGGGGGAGAATTGGTCAAGATAGCAGAGGTTTCTCTGAGATTGGTGTACTGAGGGTGGTATGACCTGGGTATTGGTATGCAAATGGTTGTCAGACAGAGGAAATGGAACACTGGATAGATTAGAGGCAGTACAGAGATTGTTGAAGATGAGACCAAGAGTGTTTCCTGCAGTATGAGTTCCTGATTTAGGCCACTGCATTAGAACGAAGGAGGAGGTTGCAGAGAGCAGTTGAGAGGTATCAGAGCTGTTAGGGTTGTTGAATGGGATATTACAGTCCCCAAGGATAAGAGAAAGATGCTAGAGGTGAAGAGTGGGGTAGCCAAAAAAGAAAAGTGTTTCATAAATAGGCTAAGATGACCAGGGGGCAGACAATACATGATGGCAATTCTTAAAGGTGTGGGTTTAAATAGGCAGACAGAGTGAGCTTCAAATGAAGGCAAAGATAAGGCAGAGTTAGGGAATATTGGTTAAAAGGTACATTGAGGAAAGAGAAGGATGCCTACACCCCCTTTTTTACATTTTTTAAGTCTGGGAGTGTGGGCGAATTGTAGGATATCAAAATGAAAAGAAGCAAATAGGTTGTGTACAGTTTGCTGCAGACAAAGCAATGTTCCACAGTGCACACAGAACATTGGTAGCTGAGGAGAAATGACAGGGTACTGGGATGAGGCTCATACAATTGTAGTAGGCTTAGTTTCAACAGAGATCTGTTCAGGTCTGAGGCAGGAAGTGTCTAACTCATACTGTGGTAGAGAGATATTAGGGTCAGATAGGTCTGCAATAAAGCTGTGGAATGGAGAGATGCATATATGCACAGATGAGGTGAGGGTTATTCAAGTAAAACACACATTTAGGGAGGCATCAAAGAAGGAGGTAGTGCAGAGATTATAGAGAAAAGTGCATGTAGGATAATCAAACAAGTAACTAAACAAGCCACATTTACGGAGTAGAGCTGGTAAAACTAAAAACTATATATATATATATAGTTTGTGTCCTGATGAAAGCTCTCCAGTGGAGCTGAAACGTCGAATTTTTCTTCCGCAATAAATGGAGAAGTTATCTTCTGGAAAACCTTGAGTGCCGCTATTTTCACTTTGTTTATATATATATATATATATATATATATATATATATATATATATATATATACAGTTTGTGTCAATGTATCAGTAACAAACTAACACACAGAGATTGAATAAAGTATCATAATGTAAAAAGGAGTGTATATATATATATACACACACACAGGTTGTAATAGAGGTTACAATGCTACAATAACAAAGTGGTGGAGAATAAAAATAAATAAATAAAATAAAAATGTACACAACTGGGTAAAATAAAATGAAATTATAATGTACAGGATGAAATCTTGATATGGTCCTCTAAAACGCTACCTTTTACTTATGGCAGCGGATCTACTCAAGTTCTGTTCAGGTCTGAATAAGGAAACTTTGCTTATGGCAGTGGATCAGCATTTACTACATTTTTATACAACTGTGTAATACAAAGAAATACAAAGCAATAAAATGTTACCAAATTAAATCACATAGCACAGAAAGGTAAGTTATGATAGGCTAATTTAATACTTGTCAGGGTACCAAAAACTGTTTGTACGAAAACAATGCACTACATGCACTCATAGTTTAACCCCTTAAGGACGGAGCCAAATGTACAAGTTGTGATCAAACCAAAATGTAAACAAACCACAGAATTTGACTCTCTGTCTGTTCAACTATAATATACCTCTTTCATACTAAGTGCACCCACACTTATTATATATCGGTTTGCTCAGGGGAAACAGGGCTTTCATTCCATATCAAACATTCATATATAGAACTCCATTTTATATGAATAAAATCTAAAAAAGTTAAAAAACTTAAGAAATTTTGATATTTTTCAATTTCTGCATGTCAATTTAACTGATAATGTCACAATACTGTTTGGTTTTACTGCAATAAAACATACATATTTGTATTCAGAAATGTCTCATGAGTAAAACAGTACCCCCCATGTATAGGTTTTATGGTGTTTTTGAAAGTTACATGGTCAAATATACGTCTTGTCTATTTATTTATTTTTTACATAGAAATTTCACAGATTGGTTTGCTGGGCTTAGGTTGCCTTTGAGACCGTATGGCAGCCAAGAAATGTAAGTTACGCCATCATGGCATACCATTTGAAAAAGTACACATCCCAGGGTATTCAAAATGGGGTATGTCCAGTCTTTAGTAGCAGCCACTTGGGCATAAACGCTAGCCAAAGTTAGTGTTCATTTTTTTTTTTTTTCATTTTTCAAATAAAAACTGTATTTTTGCTGATAATATTATTGTCAGTATATAGTTTACTGCCCTGAAACACTCCTAGTTCTATTCAGTGATGTCTCACGAGCGGCACGGTATGCCCTATGCATAGGTTTTAGGCGTTTTTTGAAAGTTACAGGGTCATATATACGGCTTATCCATTTATGCTTTTTCACAATGGAATTTGTCAGATTAGTTTGCTGTGTCTAGGCTGCCTTTGAGACCGTATGGCAGCCAAGAAATGAAAACTACGCCTTAATGGCATACCATTTGAAAAAGTAGACATCCCAAGGTATTCAAAATGGGGTATGGCCAGTCTTTTGTAGTATCCACTTGGGCACAAATGCTAGCCAAAGTTAGTGTTCCGGTTTTTTTTTTGCGTTTTTCACACAAAAACTGTACTTTTACTGATAATATAAATGTCTGTATATAGTCTACTGCCCTGAAACCCTCCTAGTTCTGTTCAGTGGTGTCTCACAAGCACCACGGTACCCCCCATGTATAGGTTTTATGGGGTTTTTGAAAGTTACAGGGTCATATATACGGCTTATCCATTTATGCTTTTTCACAATGGAATTTGTCAGATTAGTTTGCTGTGTCTAGGCTGACTTTGAGACCGTATGGCAGCCAAGAAATGAAAATTACCCCTTAATGGCATACCATT
Organism: Pelobates cultripes; assembly: GCA_933207985.1. Lineage (NCBI taxonomy): Eukaryota > Metazoa > Chordata > Amphibia > Anura > Pelobatidae > Pelobates > Pelobates cultripes. Next base: position 81,205,890 of record OW240917.1, read on the forward strand.
TGAAAATGTAGACATCCCAGGGTATTCAAAATGGGGTATGGCCAGTCTTTTGTAGTAGCCACTTGGGCACAAATGCTAGCCAAAGTTAGTGTTCGTTTTTGTTTTTTTTGCGTTTTTCACATAAAAACTGTACTTTTACTGATAATATAAATGTCTGTATATAGTCTACTGCCTTGAAACCCTCCTAGTTCTGTTCAGTGGTGTCTCACAAGCACCACGGTACCCCCCATGTATAGGTTTTATGTTTTTTTTTGAAAGTTACAGGGTCATATATACGGCTTATCCATTTATGCTTTTTCACATTCAAATTTGTCAGATTAGTCTGATGTGACAAGGCCGCCTTTGAGACCGTATGGCAGCCAAGAAATGAAAATTACCCCTTAATGGCATACCATTTGAAAAAGTAGACATCCCAGGGTATTCAAAATGGGGTATGGCCAGTCTTTTGTAGTAGCCACTTGGGCACAAATGCTAGCCAAAGTTAGTGTTCCGTTTTTTTTTTTGCGTTTTTCACATAAAAACTGTACTTTTACTGATAATATTAACGTCTGTATATAGTCTACTGCCCTGAAATCCTCCTGGTTCTGTTCAGTGGTGTCTCACAAGCACCACGGTACCCCCCATGTATAGGTTTTATGGGGTTTTTGAAAGTTACAGGGTCATATATACGGCTTATCCATTTATGCTTTTTCACAATGGAATTTGTCAGATTAGTTTGCTGTGTCTAGGCTGCCTTTGAGACCGTATGGCAGCCAAGAAATGAAAACTACCCCTTAATGGCATACCATTTGAAAAAGTAGACATCCCAAGGTATTCAAAATGGGGTATGGCCAGTCTTTTGTAGTAGCCACTTGGGCACAAATGCTAGCCAAAGTTAGTGTTCCGTTTTTTTTTTGCGTTTTTCACACAAAAACTGTACTTTTACTGATAATATAAATGTCTGTATATAGTCTACTGCCCTGAAACCCTCCTAGTTCTGTTCAGCGGTGTCTCACAAGCACCACGGTACCCCCCATGTATAGGTTTTATGGGGTTTTTGAAAGTTACAGGGTCATATATACGGCTTATCCATTTATGCTTTTTCACAATGGAATTTGTCAGATTAGTTTGCTGTGTCTAGGCTGCCTTTGAGACCGTATGGCAGCCAAGAAATGAAAATTACCCCTTAATGGCATACTATTTGAAAAGGTAGACATCCCAGGGTATTCAAAATGGGGTACGGTCAGTCTGTTGTAGTAGCCACCTGGGCACAAATGCTAGCCAAAGTTAGTGTTCGTTTTTTTTTTGCGTTTTTCACATAAAAACTGTACTTTTACTGATAATATAAATGTCTGTATATAGTCTACTGCCTTGAAACCCTCCTAGTTCTGTTCAGTGGTGTCTCACAAGCACCACGGTACCCCCCATGTATAGGTTTTATGGGTTTTTTGAAAGTTACAGGGTCATATATACTGCTTATCCATTTATGCTTTTTCACATTCAAATTTGTCAGATTAGTCTGATGTGACAAGGCCGCCTTTGAGACCGTATGGCAGCCAAGAAATGAAAATTACCCCTTAATGGCATACCATTTGAAAAAGTAGACATCCCAGGGTATTCGTTCGTATGGCTGGCCTCTTGTAGTACTTGGGCAATGCTAGCCAAAGTTAAGTGTTCCGCTTTTTTATGCTACATATAAAATCCAGCCTCTTTACTGATAATATTAACGTCTGTATATAGTCTACTGCCCTGAAATCCTCCTGGTTCTGTTCAGTGGTGTCTCACAAGCACCACGGTACCCCCCATGTATAGGTTTTATGGGTTTTTTGAAAGTTACAGGGTCATATATACGGCTTATCCATTTATGCTTTTTCACAATGGAATATGTCAGATTAGTTTGCTGTGTCTAGGCTGCCTTTGAGACCGTATGGCAGCCAAGAAATGAAAACTACCCCTTAATGGCATACTATTTGAAAAAGTAGACATCCCAAGGTATTCAAAATGGGGTATGGCCAGTCTTTTGTAGTAGCCACTTGGGCACAAATGCTAGCCAAAGTTAGTGTTCCGGTTAATTTTTTGCGTTTTTCACATAAAAACTGTACTTTTACTGATAATATTAACGTCTGTATATAGTCTACTGCCCTGAAACCCTCCTAGTTCTGTTCAGTGGTGTCTCACAAGCACCACGGTACCCCCCATGTATAGGTTTTATGGGGTTTTTGAAAGTTACAGGGTCATATATACGGCTTATCCATTTATGCTTTTTTACAATGGAATTTGTCAGATTAGTTTGCTGTGTCTAGGCTGACTTTGAGACCGTATGGCAGCCAAGAAATGAAAATTACCCCTTAATGGCATACCATTTGAAAAAGTAGACATCCCAGGGTATTCAAAATGGGGTATGGCCAGTCTTTTGTAGTAGCCACTTGGGCACAAATGCTAGCCAAAGTTAGTGTTCGTTTTTTTTTTTTTTGCGTTTTTCACATAAAAACTGTACTTTTACTGATAATATAAATGTCTGTATATAGTCTACTGCCTTGAAACCCTCCTAGTTCTGTTCAGTGGTGTCTCACAAGCACCACGGTACCCCCCATGTATAGGTTTTATGGGTTTTTTGAAAGTTACAGGGTCATATATACTGCTTATCCATTTATGCTTTTTCACATTCAAATTTGTCAGATTAGTCTGATGTGACAAGGCCGCCTTTGAGACCGTATGGCAGCCAAGAAATGAAAATTACCCCTTAATGGCATACCATTTGAAAAAGTAGACATCCCAGGGTATTCAAAATGGGGTATGGCCAGTCTTTTTTAGTAGCCACTTGGGCACAAATGCTAGCCAAAGTTAGTGTTCCGTTTTTTTTTTTGCGTTTTTCACATAAAAACTGTACTTTTACTGATAATATTAACGTCTGTATATAGTCTACTGCCCTGAAATCCTCCTGGTTCTGTTCAGTGGTGTCTCACAAGCACCACGGTACCCCCCATGTATAGGTTTTATGGGGTTTTTGAAAGTTACAGGGTCATATATACGGCTTATCCATTTATGCTTTTTCACAATGGAATGTGTCAGATTAGTTTGCTGTGTCTAGGCTGCCTTTGAGACCGTATGGCAGCCAAGAAATGAAAACTACCCCTTAATGGCATACCATTTGAAAAAGTAGACATCCCAAGGTATTCAAAATGGGGTATGGCCAGTCTTTTGTAGTAGCCACTTGGGCACAAATGCTAGCCAAAGTTAGTGTTCCGTTTTTTTTTTTGTATTTTTCACATAAAAACTGTACTTTTACTGATAATATTAACTTCTGTATATAGTCTACTGCCCTGAAACCCTCCTAGTTCTGTTCAGCGGTGTCTCACAAGCACCACGGTACCCCCCATGTATAGGTTTTATGTGGTTTTTGAAAGTTACAGTGTCTTACATAGGCCTGTCCATTTTTGGTTTTAAACATTGAAAATTGGCAAAGTGATTTTCTGGGCCTATCTCGCCTTTGAGAGAGCATGGCAGCCTGGGTAATAACATTTCCACTATTATGGCATACCATTTTCAAAAGTAGGCAACCCAGAGTATTTCAAATGGTGCATTTTGAGATGTTTGGTCTAACCACATTATCAGAAATGAAGGGCCCACATAGCGGTAATAGATTAAATTGTGCATTTTTCCACACATGAAATCACTTTTCACAGGACATTTCCTATTCCTGGTATGAGTTATTGCAACAAAGCCTCACTATTTTTTTTTAACATTGTCTCCTGAATATACCAGTACCCCCATGTACCAGATTTTCTGTTTTTTGGGGAAGTCACAGGGACAAATATATTAGATGTCCATTTCAAAATTGGAAATTTGGCAAAGTGATTTTCTGGGCCTATCTCGCCTTTGAGAGAGCATGGCAGCCTGGGTAATAACATTTCCACCGTTGTGGCATACCATTTTCAAAAGTAGGCAAGCCAGAGTACAACAAAATGCAGACCTTAAGATGTTTGGTCTAGCCATTTTAACAGAAATGCAGGGCCCATGTAGCGATACCTACTTTTAGTTTTGTCTTTTTAATCACATAAATTGCATTTTCACTAGAAATGTCATAATTCTGGTATTAGTTAGTTCACTAAAACCTCAGTATTTCAATTTAACACTGTCTTCTGAATATAATGGTACCCCCACGTATCATTATTTCAGATTTTTTCCAATAAGTACAGGGCAAAATATATTAGATGCCCTTTTAGCTTGTAAGTTTGGCAAAGTGACTTTCTGAGCCTATCTCGCCTTTGAGAGAGCATGGCAGCCTGGGTAATAACATTTCCACCGTTGTGGCATACCATTTTCAAAAGTAGGCAAGCCAGAGTACAACAAAATGCAGACCTTAAGATGTTTGGTCTAGCCATTTTAACAGAAATGCTGGGCCCATGTAGCGATACCTACTTTTAGTTTTGTCTTTTTAATCACATAAATTGCATTTTCACTAGAAATGTCATAATTCTTGTATTAGTTAGTACACTAAAACCTCAGTATTTCAATTTAACACTGTCTTCTGAATATAATGGTACCCCCACGTATCATTATTTCAGATTTTTTCCGATAAGTACAGGGCAAAATATATTAGATGCCCTTTTGGCTTGTAAGTTTGGCAAAGTGATTTTCTGAGCCTATCTCGCCTTTGAGAGAGCATGGCAGCCTAGGTAATAACATTTCCACCGTTGTGGCATACCATTTTCAAAAGTAGGCAAGCCAGAGTACAACAAAATGCAGACCTTAAGATGTTTGGTCTAGCCATTTTAACAGAAATGCTGGGCCCATGTAGCGATACCTACTTTTAGTTTTGTCTTTTTAATCACATAAATTGCATTTTCACTAGAAATGTCATAATTCTGGTATTAGTTAGTACACTAAAACCTCAGTATTTCAATTTAACACTGTCTTCTGAATATAATGGTACCCCCACGTATCATTATTTCAGATTTTTTCCGATAAGTACAGGGCAAAATATATTAGATGCCCTTTTAGCTTGTAAGTTTGGCAAAGTGATTTTCTGAGCCTATCTCGCCTTTGAGAGAGCATGGCAGCCTGGGTAATAACATTTCCACCGTTGTGGCATACCATTTTCAAAAGTAGGCAAGCCAGAGTACAACAAAATGCAGACCTTAAGATGTTTGGTCTAGCCATTTCAACAGAAATGCTGGGCCCATGTAGCGATACCTACACTAAAACCTCAGTATTTTGATTTAACACGGTCTTCTGAATAGAACAGTACCCACATGTACAATGTTTCAAGGTTTTTATTATATCACAGGAATAGAACAGTACCCCCACATACACTTTGATCTGGAGGCAGAGAGAGGCAGAGAGATGTTTTATCTCACATAGGGAGTTACTGTGTGAAAAGCTGAGAAGTTAAGAAAAAAAACCTGTGATTTTATTAACCCTTTCAATGCTAATCGCAGCATTAACCCTGTGATTAGTTTTTTGCTTTTTTTTGTGAAGGCACATTTCAAATACTACAATTGTAGTATTTTGAGTTGTTTGGTGTAGCCACTTTATAATGGCTATCGTAAACAGGGACAGGCCAAGGTCAGGGGAATCCAGAAGTTAGAGTAGTTGGTAAAACAAGCCAATGGGTCGGTACAGGCAGCTAACAAAGCATAGTCAGGACAAGCCGAGGTCAGTAATCCAGGGAAATCAAGCAAACACACTGCCAAAGTCCCATACAGAGTGATTTAGAAGTTCAGCTCTGTATGGTAGACTTTGAAACAGTCTGTTATGCAGAGGCCGGGTTTAGATGGACAAGTTGGGCAATAATAACTAGAGTCCTTTCGGACTCCTTTCTTGTAGCAAACACGGCACTTTTTTGGGGAATTTCTTTTACTAGCGGTGGCAGGGATTCGGGAAGGGAAGTGTTTGCCACAAAGTCTTTGGAGATCTTCTGATCCCAAAGTGGGATTGGGGGGCTGGGTAAATAATAAATGTGACAAAAGGCTTAGAGTGAAGTCTAGGAAAGGGCAGGGCCTACCTATGACCTCTTTTTTATAGAGGACATAGGCATTGAAAATTGCAATCTGGCTCACGTAGATTGCAATTTTCTTGTACCAGGTCCTAGTTTTCCGGTTCACTAGATAGGGCTGTATGCATTGGTCAGCCAAGTCTACTCCCCCCATAAACTTGCTGTAGTCTACAATGCACTTCGGCTTTTCCAGATGCTCAGTGCTACCTCTCACAGACACTGGCACTGTACTTTCGTCATGCATTGTAGACAGCATGTATACATCCTTTCTATCTGTGAAACGAAGGGCAAGCAACTCATCCTGGCGGAGGGCTGAAGAGGAACCTCTACTGCTTCTGCCTCTTGCCAGGGTTTGGGGGAAACCCCTGCGATTCTTCCTCACTGTGCCACAGGCTAGGGTTTCAAAGTAATATAAATTTTTAAATAACTGTATACTGGTATAATAATTGTCAACCCATAGCCTATATCCCTTATTTAACAAGGGAAGGATTAGATCCCAAACAATCTTTCCACTTGTACCCACAGAATCAGGACATCCTGGTGGGTCAAGATGGCTATCCTTCCCCTGGTAAATGCGAAACGCCCATGTGTAACCAGTACAGGATTCGCATAATTTATAAAATTTAACGCCATATCGGGACCGCTTAGAAGGAATGTATTGCTTAAATAGCAGTTGACCTTTGAATTTCATAAGGGACTCGTCAATTGAAATATCTTTATCGGGGATATAATTTTCAGAAAATTTGTCTGACAGGAGTTGGATAAAGGGCCGAATTTTATAGAGCCTGTCAAACAGTGGGTCATTTCTAGGGGGACACAGTGAGTTGTAAAATGAAGGAATCGCAGCAGTTGCAGATAGCGATCCCTCTGCATAACCTCAGGGAAAAGAGGGGTAGCCAGGATGCGTTGCTTGCTCCAGTAGGACCTGATACTGGGCTTTTTAACTATACCCATCACTAGGGTTAAAGCCCAAAACCGCTTCATCTCTGCGACATCCGTGGGTCTCCACATATTCCTGCGATTATGATGGGACCCCGGATGTGCAGAGAGATACTGCATAGCAAACAAATTTGTTTGCTGAGCCATGAGCTCAAATACATCGTCCGACATAAATAGCTCAAAAAAACGAATTGGCTCGCAGTCGTCCACTGTTACAGTGATGCCAGGTGTAACAGTGAACGGCGGTATTTCTGGTGCCATCATGTTTGAAGGCACCCAGTCTCCCTCTGGCATTGGGCATTCTGAGCATCCTCTTGTGAGTGGTGGTGGGGCACCATCACTTGAGGTCTCACTCAGAGGCTCAATGTCAGAGGCAGTGATAGTGTCACTGTCTTGCAGAGTGTCACTATCACTGCCTGCCAGAATGGCATATGCCTCCTCGGCTGAGTAGCGACGTGCCATTCTAGGGGGAAAAAAATTAAGTGAAAAGGGCTAAGGGGCTAATTAATTAACTACCTGCCTAACACCCACTACCCACCCTCAAAAACAAAATAAATGTACTGATCACAGTAAAGGGAGCTGTGATCAGTACTGAAAGGGTTATTTTTAAGTTATGAAAAAAAATAACCCTTAAAAAAAAAAAAAAAAGTCAGCCTGATCAGAGAGCCCTCTGATCACAGTGATCACTGATATAGTACCGTACAGCAGATAAACTGTACAGTACAGTGATCACGGCAGCGGGGAAAGGGTAATGGAGATTTGGGTTGCTGCAACTGACACAAAGGGTCAAAAAAAATGAGAAATTATTTTTTTTTTGACCCCAAATTTTTTTTAAAATAAAGTACAAAAGTACTTGATGCCCTATTCAGCTGATGACAGTAATAAACTGTGATCAGTGCTGAAAGGGTTAAATTAAATATATATTTAAAACTTTTATAAAGTAATAAAACTTTTTTTTTTCACAGGAGCTCTAAAACCAACGATGTCTCTGCCTCTCTCTCTCAGATCGAAGTGAGGTGAGGAGAGGGGCAGAGACAAAGTGTCAGCCAGTGACCTGAGGTCATTGGCTGACACATTCTAATAGTGATCACAGTAACTGGCTGTCACTGTGATCACCTCCTGCAGATTGGTTATTTGACCACAGGGGGAGTGCCTGGGTGGTACAAGCACTCCCCCTACCGATCTGCAGGGGGATCATGGTGGCTGTTACATGTATCAGCCATTAGGCTGATACATGTAACATTGATCGCAGTGACAGGCTGTCACTGCGATCAGAGGGCTCTGAGATCGCAGTGACAGCCTGTCACTGCGATCTCAGAAGGTGCAGATCGCGGTCACTGACCCCAGGGGGACTGCCTGGGGGGCCAGGTAAGTCCCCCGACCGCGATCTGCACGGGGGTAGCCGCCGGCCACGTGTGTGATCGCAGTGACAGGCTGTCACTGCGATCACAGCACTGTGAGATCGCAGTGACAGCCTGTCACTGCGATCTCACACAGTGCAGATCGCGGTCACTGACCCCAGGGGGACTGCACAGGGGTAGCCGCTGGCACACGCTTAAAAACTGATCGCAGTGACAGTCTGTCACTGCGATCAGAAGCTGCAGATCGCGGTCACCGGCCACAGGGGGGGTTGCCTGGGGGGCCAGGCAACCCCCCCGACCGCGATCTGCAGCGGGAGATTAGAGCCGGCCACGTGGGCGGCCATTAAAGCGAGGGCGTACTATTACGCCCGCCGGCGTTTAGAGCCGGCTCCTGCAGGGCGTAATAGTACGCCCTGCGGATTTAAGGGGTTAAGGACGGAGCCAAATGTACACGTTGTGAACGAAACCAAATGTAAACAAAACCTGGCATTTGCGCTACATGTCTGTCCAACCGTAATTCACCTCTTTCATTTTAAATGCACCCACCCTTATTAGATATCATTTTATTCAGGGGAAACAGGGCTTTCATTTAATATCAAATATTTAGCTGTGAAACATAATTTGATATGAAACAAATTGGAGAAAATAAGATTTATTTTTATTTTTTTAGTTCGTGACATTTTAACTATCAATACTGTTTGCTTTTACTGCAATAAAATACACATATTTGTATTCAGCAAAGTCTCACGTGTAAAACAGTACCCCCTATGTACAGGTTTTATGGCATTTTGGGAAGTTACAGGGTCAAATATAGCACGTTACATTTGAAATTTAAATTTGCCAGATTGGTTACGTTGCCTTTGGGACTTTATAGTAGCCCAGGAATGACATTTACATCCATAATGGCATACCATTTGCAATAGTAGACAACCCAATGTATTGCAAATGGGGTATGTCCAATCTTTTTTAGTAGCCATTTGGTCACAAACACTGGCCAAAGCTAGCGTTAGTATTTGTGTGAAAAATGCAAAAAATGACAATTTTGGCCAGTGTTTGTGACTAAGTGGCTACTAAAAAATACTGGACATACCCTGTTTGCAATACCTTGGGTTGTCTACTATTGCAAATGGTAAGTCATCATAGGGGTAATTTTCATTCTTGGGCTACCATAGGGTCTCAAAGGCACCGTAACCAATCTGGCGAATTTTAATGTGAAAAAAATGAAACACAAGCCTTATATTTGACGCTGTAACTTTTGAAAACACCATAAAACCTGTACATGAGGGGTACTGTTGTACTCCGGAGACTTCGCTGAATACAAATATTTGTGTTTCAAAACAGCAACAAGTATCACAGCAATAATATTGTCTGTGTAAGTGCTGTTTGTGCATGAAAAATGCAAAAAAGTCACTTTTACTGGCGATATCATCGTTGTAATACATTTAACTGTTTTGAAACACTAATATTTGTGTTCAGCGAAGTCTCCCGAGTAGAACAGTACCCCCCATGTACAGGTTTTATGGTGTCTTGGAAAGTTATAGGTTTAAATATAGTGCTAGCAAATTAAATTCCCTTTACTTTCGGAATGGGTTGTCAGACAGGTCCCGCTAATTGTAATTAATTAAGATACCTAATTATGTAAAAATATTACATAAATATATATGTAGAATTAATATATGTATATATATATATGTATGTGAATCTATATGTGTGTATATATATATATAATTTTAAAAAAATATTTTTATTTATATATAGGTATATATAGTGATATATACGTATATATTTATGTATGTAGATATATATATATTATTTCGTTTTATGTGTATTTTGATATAAATATATATATATATATATATATATATATATATTAATATCAGAATACAGTTACAACGAAATAACACACATCTATACATTTTTAAATTATTTTTTAAATTATTTTTTTATTTTTTAACATATTTACATATTTTTTTATATTATATATAAATATATATAATTATATATATACTTAATCAGTATCAGTCTACGTGTAATTTGATATTAATATATATATATATATATATATATATATATATATATATATATATATATATATATATATATATATATATATAAAAATATAATTATATAAATATATTAATAGTAAAATACACCTATACGGTGTACGTGTGTGTATGTATATGTGTATGTATATATATATATATATATATATATATATATATATATATATATATTTAGATCATATATATATAATATATATATGACCTAAGTATTTTTTATTTTTTTTACACTTAATTAATTTTATTTTATTTCATTTCCAGCCAGCAGGGGGACCACCTGTCATTTCAGGCAGCCCCCCTGCTGGCAATACTGAAGCCAGCTATAACGGATATGTGATTGTGGGGTCCTCGCAAAGACCCCACTCTCACATGGCCGGGGGGCTTCCAGGGGTCGGACGTGCCACCCGGTAAGTAATGAAAGACCGGAGGGCGTACAATTACGCCCGGCGGCGTTTAGAGCCGCCTAAAATAGGGCGTAATTGTACGCCCTCCGGTCTTAAGGGGTTAAATAGAGAAAAGACAACAGAAAATGAGAGTATTAATGATTAAACACTGCATGAAAAAATTGGTAGTCACACAGGTAGCAGTTACACTTTTTATGAAAATAAAACAATCTTATTAGTAAGATTTTTCACTGAACACTGGATTTTCTCTGGATGGATAAATCTGGTGAAAATGGATAAATTTCAACCTAACCAAATCTGCAATTGTCCAACCAATTCGAGTACTCTGACAGGCAAGTCACGAATATTCACAGGAAGTCTCTAGAGAAGTGAGGCTTGTCTGTTAGAGCACTCTTATTGGTTGTCTTGCAAGCCAACCAAGCAGAGCACTCTAATGAGAATTAAAAGTATGTGAAACCTTTATAAAGGCTTTTCCCATCTTCTCATTCGGCAGGGAGTCTTCAAGAGGCAGTTTTGACTTTGGGCTTTTTGTGATCGAGTTTATAATTGATTTTTTATTATTATTTTCAAGAGTTTTACTATTGGATTATGCTTTTTATTAATACTTTTTGAGGATGAAGAAAAGAAGATTTACAAGAATAAAAACTTTAAATAGTTAGTATAAGTTATTCTTTATAAGTATTAGTTTTGATGCCCCCTTGCTATTATTAGGGTGAAAGGGTAGTCAGGTGACACTGGTGTGTCCATTGCATAATTACTTTGAGCCGCCTGCCAGCATCCACTTTTTTGGGTTGTGCACCCTGCCTCCGCCCCTGCCGGTTCGGGTTAGTGTCGCCCTTTTGCTGCGACTGCCGATGGGATTGCTCTGGTGTTTTTCCCCATCTGGCGTTTTGTGGGGTACCTTGTGGCGGAGTCCGGGGGATCTCCTCAGGCTCTGAGCCCCTCATGTGAGCTTCTAGGGACTCCCAGAAAGCAGCGAATATACTGTTTAGATGCTTCTCAGTTTCCCGCCATATGTTAGATGTGTCGGCTTCCGCCATCTTGGTGGTCGCAGGGACGATAGCTTTTGGGCTCCACGGAGCCTGTATTAGCCCATTGCTTTGCCCAGGAGTCATTTGGGGGTGGACCGGGATGACCCCCACCGGTCCAAAGGGGGGGGAACGAGGGCTTGCAGTCGGCTTTCCGGCGTGGCCTTGCTGCTGGGGATCGGCCGCCTCCCCTGCGCCTGCCACGCTTGTAGGCCTCATTGTGTGCTGTGCTCGGTTCGTTGCTTGAGAGGTACCGATCTCTGCACCTCGGTGTCCTCTCTCGAGTGGTAGCTTCGGGATCACGATTGAGTGCCTGTACGGTGGTTAATTCCAGCGTTAAGTGCCCGGTTCAGCAGGAGCTGCCGAGATGAGCGTCTGCACAGCTCTGCAGTTAGGCCCCGCCCCCCCGGCACCACCATTCTTAAACAAATGATTGTTGAAAGCCACCTTACAGAGTCCAGAAACACAAACACATTTCTCTGTCTGCAAAAAATGGTGTAAGATTTGTTCTGCACTGAAATAAGTTAAACACCCAACAACCATAAGGAATATGAAAGTGTCCAAAGGGCAACTTTAAACCATAGACTGAAAGGAGAATGTTGGAGTTTGGATGTATAAATATATTTGATGCTCTGATATATCTGATAGTTAAATAAGACAGGTGTTTATGGGTGTCTATTTGACATAATTCATATGTGGTGAATCTAACTCTGAGTCGGACAACTGCCAGGAGTCCCACCCTACTCACTAACAGCTAGGTACACCTGCTTCAACAAGACCTTTTTTAGATACTGCCCAATTGAAACATACATCCATTCGGACACGATTCCAGAGCAGGCGCGCAGCACCAGGTGCAGATATATTACAAGACGTGGCCAGAAGGGACTTACCTTCTGGGGCAAGAGGGAAGCCACCCCGTCTTCATAGATGATACCGATCTTTAATCTGTCCTCTAGGCTTTTGCCTAGAGGGTTATCTTTTGTGCCCACAGCACGCCCCAACCCCCTCGATTGGGAGGTTTAATTATATAAAAAAAAAATTAGTTTTTTAAGAACAAACCACTAGAGACCGGTGACACTAACCAACAGTTTAGAAAAAAAAAAGTGTACCTTTGACCCTATGCCTAATCAGACCTCTATTAAGACCTTCTTGCACTGTGTACACAAAGAAACCTCAGATTGTTTAAGAGTGAAACATCAATATCACTGTAACTGTATGAAGAAAGTCTGAGCAATCATTAAGTGACTGTCTACAGATAATGGTATTGTAATCCAAAAGTATTCGGACTACCGCTCTGAGATCCTACAACAACTCTCAGAACATCAAACCTATATGAAACTAGCACATGACCCTACTGGTGATGTAATCCAACAGATAAGCAGTTGTCTACAACGAGGTTTGGACTCCAATTTCATTTCCATAAAATGACATCAATACTTGCAACAGACCACACTGAGAACCCCGGTAATCTATACATTACCTAATGTTCATAAGATTAAGGATAGGCTTCCGGGGAGACAGATTGTGTAAGTGAAGCTTGTGAATCTTGGAACCTCTGGCCAAATGGCTAGACTTTCTTTTTAAAGACACCATCGAGCAGCTCCCCACATGTATTAAGGATACCTCAAGTTTCATTCAACAGCTATTCAGAATGTCTTTACCTCAGGAACCGGTGGTTCTGGTTACATGTGATGTGAAGAGCCTGTATACGGTTACACCGCTTCAAGATAGGATTCAAGCTATGAGACAGATACTTTCTGATTCCACCTACTATGTAGGACCCCAGGTAGAGTTCACTCTAGAGCTCCTGGAGATTGTGCTTTCACAGAACTATTTCCGGTTCGAAACCAGTTGGTTCAGACAGATTGCAGGTACATCCATGGGTGCGGCAATGGCACCCGTGTATGCCAATGGCTACATGTACATGTTTGAAACCTTGCACATTTGGGAACCTTATAAGGACAACATCCTGATGTACATCTGCTATATCGATGACATCTTTATGATAGTCAAGGGAGACATTGTAGATGTTGAAGAGATGATTCAGTCCAGTAACTGTGCACTTCTTACAGTGAACTAACTGTAACGATGGATCTTTCTTCTGTGGATTTTTTGGACCTACAGGTCTAAATCCATTGATCATAATACTTTGCTCCAGGCGAATAGTTTTCACCCTAAAGCCTTGAAAGCCTCATTACCTTACTAGCAGCTCCCAAGAGTTCTTAGGAACAACTCCGATGCAAGAAATGCTGGGACAAATTCCGACACCGTGGATACAACAAATCTATACTACGTAAAGCACTGTACAAATGTATGGATACAGCAGATACTGCTAATAAAAACAAAGAGGCTAAGAGGATGGTATTTCTACACTACAGTGTAGAATATATTCCAGTTGCTGTGATATATTTTAGATATATTCTTACTTCATATCTATAGTTCAGTTCAGATCTAGCTATTATGCGTATACACTAAAGGAGCACCTTGTATAAGATTTGTCTCTGATTCAATGACTAACAAGATTTCTATTTCGTTACAGACAATAGCAAATACACAAAAGAAGCAACTACATAAACAGCAAAGCATTTTCTGAATGATATGATATATATTCAAATCCAGAATGTAAACACTGCTATACCGTTCTATTGTGCTTTTAGGGTATAACAGCCTATATAGACCATCTAATGTCACATACGATCCTATTATAATGATCTATGCAGGAATGATAACTTATTCATTTTAAGATGTTTAAAATAATAATTGCAAGTTGATATCTCATCAAAATATTGAAAAATATACATTATCACCAGTTTAGTTCGTTTTGTTTATTGTATATATTTTACATGCAAAAATATGGACTTTAATTTATGTATGTAACATAATTCTCAATCAATGCCATGAATTTAGTTTTCTTTAAAAAAAAATTTTTTATATGTCTGTTATATAAAACATTTATTTATATGTGTAAGTATATATATTTTCATTTTATTTGTACAACGTGTGCATTACAGTTAAAGCAATGTATTGAATGTATCATGATGTTTCCATCTTTCAATTAACCAATTGGGGACAGAGAGAGCGATATATAAATATCCCCATATGGTAATGAATGCAGATGTCTCTAAAGAAGTAGGGCTATTCCCTACGAAACGCGTCAGACAAGTCTAAAGCTACAGATTGTCCACACAACGACGATAGACAGGAGGTGTTAGCGCAGCAGCCCGGCGATTTCTTGGATCACTGGCGTTTGAACCGTAACATCTGATCAGCAGTGCAGCTCCCCCGAAGTGAGGCTCGAGGTGGAACGCACTGTGGAATGCAGACCGACCTCACCGGTCACCAGATTTCAGCTACCGTATCAAGATCACAATCTGAATCCATCCGTGCCGGTGCTTAAGGTTACTGTGCATACTTTACCCTCTTAATCTTTATTGCTCTCTGTGTGGACTTATTTTTTATATATTTTTATGCTACAATAAATCTTTGTTACTTTTTAACCGATTTTTTGGCGATACATTCTATTCATTGCTTAGGGCAGCCAGCTCTATGTACTGGCTCTTTGCCCAACTATAGACACTTTTTTATCACATTGTGTAAGGTGATAGTTTATTCACTTATTTCTAAACCTTTGCAGCTTTCATCTAAGTTAGTGAGTGAAAGTATATAATTTGGCACATATTACTCTTTTTCCAGAATTCTGTTTCCTGGGTTATGAGGTAATTCTGCCATACATATATGGTTTGTGTATATACACACACATTTGAATTTTCATATTAATTTTATTTCTTGTAACAATAATATCCTGCAAAATAATATTTTAATATCAATTGTACAGTTTTGTCTGGTTCTTACCTGAGATATATGTATTCTGATGATATGATATAGTCTGGGTATTCAGGATCCACCCTGGGAGACAGGTCCTGTCTTTACCACTGCTGTTTCCTTCACCTTAACTAGGTTTATGGGAATATGATAATGACATTTGATTGAAGGTCATGGTGACCCACCCTTGGGGATAGGATTTCAAATTATATTGTATCCAGTACTTTTGTTTGGTGGCTGTAATAGAATATGTAGGGATCATGCTTGATAAACAAGATGATTGTACCTTAACATTGATTGATCAATGTATTATATTTTTCAATTTGTGGATGGATGTTCAGCCTGTAGAGTGTGTATAGGTGAGCTATGGGTCTTTCTGCCTGGGTCCTAAACTCACTCTGCATTGTGTTCAAGTTTAATTTTGTTTTGTTTGTAATCCCATCTTTTTATTTAAGTGTCTTGTTGGGCAGAGTATGGGTTCCTATTTGGAAGCAGCTTTATAAGTTGTTGTATATGCTTTTTAGAATAATACCGGGTACTGCTGGAGTCTAAGATATGAGTGGTAGCTAATAAGTCCTCATTATACAATATGTCATGGACAAAGGATAAGAATTGCTAATGTGAAGTTATTTTGTTTTTAACCCCTTCAGGACGGAGTCAATAGTACACGCCCAATTGCAGGAGATGGCACAGAAAGGAGGCAAAAACCAAAAGCGCAGTACAGATTAAGGGGAAATCCAAAGGCAAGGTCAGACGAGAAGCAGAAGTCAGGGCTGGCAGCGGAGTAGCATAGTTGGTAAAGCAGACAGAGGTCAGAGGCCAGGAAATCAGTCAGTAGCGAAGCAGAGATCCGGCAGTAAACACCAAACAGGCAAAATGACCAGATATTAGGTTTCAGGCAGGGCTGGCTTTTACAGCATGTTAATTAGATGCAGCTGACCCGAATTGGAAAAGGGCTGCAGGTGGGTCAGCTCTGCTTAATCCAGGCAAGGGGGTTCAGTAAGCAGAATAATGCAGGCAGATACTGAAGCCCCCTGGTGCACAGTACGGCAGAGAACCTGATTGGGATGCTGGAGCTGTGAGTTCAAACCCAGCCAGGTCTCTTAAAGGGGCAGCCACACCTTGCTGTCAGCAGGGCTCCGGTTGTGCCGTGACAACATGCAGCCCCTGTATGATTGTCTCACCAATGAAAACAAACCATTTAAATTAACAGATGTGGCAGAAAAATAATCTGCAGCAGGAGGAGGAGACCAGGAAAGGCTTGGAGAAGCAGATCCTCACGTTGCAGGCACTGTTTGCGGATGCTAAGAAAAGGGTCAACGATAATAACACTTATTTTAGTTGTATTAATGTTATACAAACAGAAGGCTGCATATGCACTAGAATTTACTGAATGTACACAACAGATAAATAAATAACAAATTCAACATGGGGAGTAGGGCAAGACATTAGATGTGTTTACTGTGATATACTTTGATCATCTTGTCTTTATTTATTTTTGTATAGATGTTGTGTAGTAGTTGTGGTGCCAGGAGGAAGTAGAAGAGTTAGAGTAATCATTGTATAAAACTGTTTCCTAATGGTAGGTTTGACAAGCATCTTACCTAGACAACACTGACCACCAATCAACTCCGCTATGAAAGCTGGACACTCTCTCTTTTTACACTGAGCAAAATCTAGTGGTGCAGGGTCATCTGATAATCTCAGTCAATGAGCTGTCCCAGGCTGGCCCAGCAGAGCGTGGCTCTGAAAAAAAAAAAAAAAAACTAATGGAAGCTCCATGCATATGTTATTATCCTAATACTTAGCAATTACTTACCACAAGGGCTCCTGTTTACTTCTTCTAGTTTATTACTACTTATACTGCACACATAGAGAAAGTGACCAGAGGCCCTTGTGTATCTTGTCAAACTATTAACAAACAGTTTAACAAATACTTACATCAGTGGGGTGCATGGGTGCTCCAGACACCATAGTCACAACAGCACAGTGCACTGGTTGTGTTGTCAGGAGTAGTGCACTGCACTCCCTTATGCACCCTTAAGTTAGTAATACAGTTAAAGTATTCATAGTTAATTAATTTGCTAATTAAAGGTTTGCCAAGCAACTTACCTAGGGTCCGCTCTGCCGGGCCACCAATCATGATTAACTCCTCTGGTCTAGTGGTGCAGGGTTTAGCTCATTGGATGAGAGATCATCTGATATGCTCAGTTATGAGCTAGCCCTGCACAGCAGGACTTGGCTTTGAAGAGCAAATGGAAGCTTCATACAGGAGTTCTCTGCAGCCTTATACTTACTTTCCAATCACCAGGATTCTTCAAGGGTATGGGCTACTTCTTCTAGTGTACTACCAATACAGCAGACAAGTGACTGGTGCCCTTTTGTACCTTGGCATACCATTAGCAAAATAAATTGTGCTGGTGTAAAGTAGCATGCAATGTCATCCTGTCTAAATAGTCAGCAGTGAAGGTTTCTGGAGGTCACTGTGGCATTATTACTATCAACTTGGATTCCAGGTAGGTGCCTAGGCCTCTTACCAGTCCCTTGTGAGAGGACCTTATCTGCTCCAGGAAAGGGTTCCCATTTAATTTCCAGGCCCAAGGCAACATTGCTTGTTACTATGCTTATGTCAATTCAATCTCTGGTTCAACCTCTCCTCTTGGTGCATCATCCAGAACGGGTTGTCACTGAGCCTGGGAGCAAGTCAACAGGATACTGGTCTCCGTAGGGGAATCTCTGTGGAGTGAGGCTGAAGGGGCAATAGTCAGGATCAGGTTGCAGGTTATGGCCAGGGTCTGGGCAAGCCAGACAGTCACTTCACTGCCAGTACAGCTCAAAAAATAAAAAAAAATAAACTCTGATTGCATGTATGCACTAAAGAATGGAGACTGGAGTACAACTTAAGTTCCATACACACAGTAGAATTGTTATATTAATCAAATTAATAAATTTAACCCCTTAAGGACCAAACTTCTGGAATAAAAGGGAATCATGACATGTCACAAATGTCATGTGTCCTTAAGGGGTTAAACAAATCAAAATTTGTAACAGTTACTATTACCAATTTAACTCAACTCATTCACTGCATTGCACTGTTACATAATTGCAGTTAATCTTTGCAGTTACTGATTAAATTACACTAGTATGTAACAAAATCATAGAAAAAGACAATGTGCAGCTTAGTTAATCTTTGCAGTTACTGATTAAATTACACTAGTATGTAACAAAATCATAGAAAAAGACAATGTGCAGCTTAGTTTGTAAAGTCCACTCATGAAACCCTATTAAAGAGCATGTAAGAGGCTACCACACAGTACTTGAGCAGGGTGTATCTTTCAACAGCTCTAATTATGGAAAATGTCCCTATTTTAGATTTATATACTGTTTGCTCACCTTCACTAAAAAAAAACAAAAAAAAAAACAAAAAAAAACAGGTAACCTACATCATTGGTCAAGGTCCTTGTAGAGCTGATCTCTCCCTTTTGTGTGTTGAAAGTACGGATTGCATCATCTGAATGAACAAACAAATGGGTCATGGAAGAATATAGTGAAGTGCACCATTAGTTTATTTGGACTTTCTTCCATTGTACTGGTCAGAGATTCAGAATTTAAATAAAGCTGAGCTGATTTTCATCTGAATTGAGATTCTACCAAAAACAAAATGCCCAAGTCTAATTAGCAAGTATACCCACACGTATATCCATTCCATTAGATTAGATTAACCCACATGTCACCCTGCTTCAGCTTCCTTACTATTTAATAAAAGGGATTGTTGTACTCCACTTTGATTAATCACTCAACTATTTTTTAACTATACATTCAGTAATTATTAACTCCCTTAACCAGAGGCTTAACTAAAAACCACAGGGCCCGGTGCGAAAATTGCCCCCTCCTTATGTTTAACCCATCCAGCTCCTCTATATGTCATGTTCATGCCCCCAAGTCTTTCCATGTGTCTCATTCACGCCCCACAGGCGAGTGTGGCATGGTTGGGAGCTCCAACTCTGACTCCCACCTCTCCTCCCACGCAGCTTGGCGGTTGCTGGGAACAAGTGACCCCGGCCATCACTTCCTCCCAGCTCTGACCGCATCACAGTGGGCCCAGTCATGCTGTTAAAGTGCCACAGCGCTCACCGGGCCAATGGAATTACTTTGCCATTGTGTTGCCCTAACATCATGGACTACCCGATGGGCCCCTAAATGTGCAGCCCAGGTGGTTGTACCATATGGTCCAGCTCCACGCGGTACTGTGGCTGTGCTCCCTGGAGTGACAGGCCTGGCCACAGCTGTGATCCCTGCACCCACAGTTGTTCCGCCACTGCCCTCAACCACTTTACATTGACTAAATGGATACAAGAGGAGATGAAAAGGTGACCTCTCATATATAAGGGCATGACAGACCCCTACTAATAAAAAATAAAAATAAAAAAAAATTAGAAGCTGCCATAGGTGAAGGCATAGGGATAACTATTGAGTAGGCTCCATCAGTTCATAGCAGTACCAGGAGAGACTGGTTAGTTGCTTTTGATGCATGCCTTTCTTACCGTCTTGTTCATCCCTATGGTATCAGTGACCACCACAGCTATTCTTTAGGGTAAGGATTTTCCCTTTAACTACTGGACTGACAAATTTCATACCCTTTCACTGTTCTTTCTTCCATTCAAGTGTTGCTTCCTCTGTCTTCTTCTTCCAGGCTGATGTCATGGCCTTTGCCCACTCCTTTTAGACAGGAATTGCCCCTCTACCTGCTGTAGACATTGGACTTGCTTCCAACCTTGTTGCCATAAGTTATTGTTACCAATGCAGATTAATAATTTAATGTTTTATAATGTCTCCTGCCATTGTTTTTTTTTATTTTTTTTATTTCTGTTTCATATGGTATATGGTCTGTTATGTGCTTAGAGTTTTTATTTACTAGCTAACATGTTTCTCATGGGCAGAGTAGGGATTTAACTGTAGTTAACTTTTTGTATCAAACAAGAGGCAGGTGTTAAGTTTGGATAGTTAGCAGCAGCTGTTTAACAGTAGCAACAGAGTTGGAAACTAGTTACTTAGTGGCAGTTA